>CM053037.1:174504990-175077490 GCA_028564925.1 Lithobates sylvaticus
CTGCACCCATGGAAAAGGAGAAGATTATTCCCTTTCCCTAAGTGCTATGACTTTTTTAGGAGAACACGATGGAAGCTGCTTCCTTTTGGACACACTGTCTCTGATTGAAACTTTGTGTTAAAAGGGGTGGAGTCACTACACTGACTCATTGACTAAGACTGGGTTCACATATGAGCATGCAGCAGCTCACAGCAGGAGTCCGCTACGTCCCCCTTTTAACGTTTCAGGTCCGATTTAAGCCCGAATTTTGGGCTGAATTCGTACCTGAAACGGACCAAAAGATGCACAGGGCTCCTGTGCAAATCGCACCAGTGCTTCTGCGGAGATATGTGAACCGGCTCTGTGTGAACCGGCCCCTTCCTGTTCCATGGAACAGGAAGGGGCCATCTCCAAACTGTTCCCACAAAGTTGGGAGCATGAAATTGTCCACAATGTCTTGGTATGCTGATGCCTTAACAGTTCCCTTCACTGGAACTAAGGGGCCAAGCCCAACACCTGGAAAAGCAACCCCACACCATAATCCCCCCTCCACCAAATGATTTGGACCAGTGCACAAAGCAAGGTCCAAAAAAGACATGGATGAGCGAGTTTGGGGTGGAGGAACTTGATTGGCTCCCTATGGAGCCGGTTCACATATCTCCGCAGCGGCTCTGATGCGATTTGCACAGGAGCTCTGTGCATCTTTTGGTCCGTTTCAGGTCCCAATTCAGCCAAAAACCCTGACCTTAAACTGATAGAACACCTTTGGGATAAATTACAGTGTGCCAGGCCTTCTTGTCCACATCAGTGCCTGACCTCACTAATGCACTTCTGGAAGAATGGTCAAACATTCCCATAGACACACTCTTAAACCTTGTGGACAGCTTTCCCAGAAGAGATGAAGCTGTTATAGCTGCAAAGGGTGGGCCAACTCAATATTGAACCCTACAGACTAAGACTGGGATGCCATTAAATTTCATGTGCGTGTAAAGGCAGGTGTCCCAATACTTTTGGTAATATAGTGCATGACCACAGACTGGAGCCTGTGGGGAACCGTGTGCACTGATGGATGGAGCCTGCAGTAATGCAAAATAAGGTAAGTGATACCTACTATGGCCATGTGGCCATATTAGGTCAATGATGTCATGAGCATGTGTATATGTATATGCAGGGGCGGACTGACCATTCAGCCACTCGGGCACTGCCCGGGGGCCCCGTCAGGGTTGCCAGCCTCAGTAAAACCAGGGACAGTATGTAAAAATCTGTGTTTTTTTTTACATCTGTCTCTGAAATGTCCCTTACCGACATCCCTTTGGTCTAAAAATCCAGAGATTATAGCTGCCCCACCTCTCCAGTACCTTCTCAGCCAATAGAAACATGTCTGTGTATACTGTGTGATTGTATACTGTGTGGGCCCATAATCTCTGATTGCCTGGGGGCCCCATAATCTCTGATTGCCTGGGGGCCCCATAATCTCCTACTGCCCGGGGGCCCCATGAGTTGTCACTCCACCCCTGTGTATATGTGCAACTGCTGATATTCAGCTGTCAGCGGGGAAGCTCTCTGACAGCTGATGAGTCATTGGTTGTTAAGGACGCGGCGGCTGGTTTCCCTGCCTGCTCCTTAACCACTTTCAGACCGGACCAATTTGCAGCCAAAGGACCAGGCCCCTTTTTGCGATTCGGCACTGCGTCGCTTTAACTGACAATTGCGCGGTCGTGCGACGTGGCTCCCAAACAAAATTGACATCCTTTTTTTCCCACAAATAGAGCTTTCTTTTGGTGGTATTTGATTGCCCCTGCGGTTTTAATTTTTTGCGCTATAAACAAAAAAGTGCGACAATTTTGAAAAAAAATGCATTGTTTTTTATTTTTTGCTATAATAAATATCCCCCAAAAATATATATAAAAAACATTTTTTTTTCCTCAGTTTAGGCCGATACGTATTCTTCTACATATTTTTGGTAAAAAAAAATCGCAATAAGCGATTATTGATTGGTTTGCGCAGAAGTTATAGCGTTTACAAGATAGGGGATAGTTTTATAGCATTTTTATTAATAATTTTTTTTTTACTAGTAATGGCGATGATCAGCGATTTTTATTGTGACTGCGACATTATGGCGGACACATCGGACATTTTTCACACATTTTTGGGACCATTGTCATTTATACAGCAATCAGTGCTATTTAAATGCATTGATTCCTGTATAAATGACACTGGTAGTGAAGGGGTTAACCACAAGGGGGCAGTGTAGGGGTTAAGTATGCCTAGGGGTGTGTTTCTTACTGTGGGGGGGCGTGGCTGTCAGCTAGTGAATGCGGATCTCTGCTCCAATCACAGGGAGCAGAGATCGTCGTCACTAGTTTCTAGGCAGAACGGGGAGATGCTGTTTATTTCCGCATCTCCCCGTTCAGCCTTCCCGTGAGACGATCGCGGGTGTCCCCGCGGCGATCGAGTCTGCGGGACCCGCGACCGGACTCACGGGGGTCCCGACCGGCGCGGGAGCGCGCCGCTCCCGATGGCACGGGCGGCATTAAGGAGGGACTTATATATACGCCCTCCTGCCTGTCCGTGCCATTCTGCCGACGTATATCGTCGTGCGCTGGTCGGGAACCGGTTAACAACCAGCTATTCTTCACACAGAATCCGAACCAGTCGATCAATTTTCCACCGATTCGAATTGCGATCATTCTGAAAATTTGGAATTCGTTGGAAAATAATACATTTTTAATTTTTGCAGTCATATCAAAGTCCCGTCAAGTGGCGCGGTAAAGTCGCAATGGAAATTGCACCAATTTTTAAGTTGCACAAGTGTGAATGGAGCCTTACAAATGCCTATAATGGTTAACATCAACAAAATAGAAAAATAAAACTCCATAGATGAACTTCACTGAGACTTGCTATAAAATCTCGCCCATAGCGATCAAATTCCATCATGTTTTTAGTGTAAAAATAAGGGAAAACATTTGAGCACTTGCTAGAAGCAACACCACTACATTTCCTTTGTGTTAGTGTTAGAAAATGAGAAACAATTATTTACAGGTGGACGCTAAATCTGAAATCGAAGACCCTGGGCAGACACCTAAATACTCAGTTAAAATACAAATAGTCTGTTTATGGTTCTCTGGGGGGGGGGGGATTTACTAAACCTGAGCCACTATGAATCTGGTGCAGCTGAGCTGTGCATTATAGCCAATCAGATTCTAACGTCAGCTTGTTCAATTAAGCTTTGACAATAACATCTGGAAGCTGATTGGTTTCTATGCAGAGCTGCACCAGATTTTGCACTCTTCAGTTTTAGTAAATTAGGCTCTCTGGGTTGTGGGCGGGCAGTCGCCGTCCTCATATACATTGCTGGGCTATTGGTCCTGCATTGTATGTAATGATGTCAGAGTATGACCAATGGCTGGAGCACCAAGACCACTTCAGGGGTCCAATCATAACAGAGGACAGGAAGAGAGGATGGGAGAAGACATCTAGGAGCTGTCCCACCGAGACAGGGTAAGTACAGACGGCGGACATGGGGCACAGTGGGAGCATTTGATATGGCACAGTTGCTGCGTTTAATGGGGCACAGTGGGAGCATTTGATGGGGCACAGTGGGAGTATTTGATGGGGCACAGTGGCTGCGTTTGATGGGGCACAGTGGCTGCGTTTGATGGCACAGTGGCTGCGTTTGATGGCACAGTGGCTGCGTTTGATGGCACAGTGGCGGCAATTGATAGGCACAGTGGCTGCTTTTGATGGTACAGTGGCTGCGTTTGATGGCACAGTGGCGGCAATTGATGGGCACAGAGGCTGCATTTGATGGCACAGTGGCGGCAATTAGTGGGCAAAGTGGCTGCGTTTGATGGCACAGTGGCTGTGTTTGATGGTACAGTGGCTGCGTTTGATGGGACAGTGGCGGCTATTGATAGGCACATTGGCTGCGTTTGATGGCACAGTGGCTGCAATTGATGGTACAGTGGTGGCAATTGATGGGCACAGTGGCTGCGATTGATGGTACAGTGGTGGCAATTGATGGGCACAGTGGCTGCGATTGATGGTACAGTGGAGGCAATTGATGGTACAGTGGCTGCGATTGATGGTATAGTGGCGGCAATTGATGGGCACAGTGGCTGCAATTGATGGTACAGTGGCAGCAATTGATGGGCACAGTGGCTGCGATTGAAGGTACAGTGGTGACAATTGATGGGCACATTGGCTGCGTTTGATGGCACAGTGGCTGCGACTGATGGTACAGTGGTGGCAATTGATGGGCACAGTGGCTGCGATTGATGGTACAGTGGTGGCAATTGATGGGCACAGTGGCTGCAATTGATGGTACAGTGGCTGCGATTGATGGTATAGTGGCGGCAATTGATGGGCACAGTGGCTGCAATTGATGGTACAGTGGCGGCAATTGATGGTACAGTGGCTGTGATTGAAGGTACAGTGGTGACAATTGATGGGCACAGTTGCTGCGATTGATGGTACAGTGGCGGCAATTTATGGGCACAGTGGCGGCAATTGATGGGCACAGTGGCTGCGATTGATGGTACAGTGAGGCTGCAATTGATGGTTTTTTTTTTTTCTGAATTTCTCAGTTTGTTTGCGCCCCCCCAAAAAATTTTGAGCACCAGCCACCACTGTTCTCAACCTGGTCCTCAAGTACCCCCAACAGGCCATGTTTGCAGGTTTTCCTGGACAGCTATTTTATCTAAGAGAAATTCCCAAAACACGTACCTGTTGGGGGTACTTGAGGACAGGGTGGAGAACCACTGCATTACAACAGTGGAGGATGAACTTGTGGTCCTCCCATTCACATATCCCTGAGAATGGATGACACAGATGTATGAGCGGAGACACCAACCTATTGCAAGGAGAAGCACCCCATGATTCGGGTAAGTTGGGGGTGGTTTGAGGATGGGGGTTGGGAAACACGACCATGTTTCATGCTACACCATAAATATGGGCGGAACATGAAACGTGGTCCCAAGGGTGGACTGCACCTTTAACACCGACTAGATGCCTAAAATATAATTCACATTTATGAATGGCAGAATGGAGAAGTAAGAGAGCGAGCGCGCACTGCAATGTCTTTACATGCTGATGAATTACATAACATAAACAAAGCAGCTGGGCAAACAAGATAAACAGGATCTAATTACATCCGAGTACATAGCTATAATTAAGTGCTTCAATGAGCCTGAATTCAAAGAAACTTTTCGATAACCTCTGAAGTGAGAAGAATGCTGAGAATAAAATACTTCATAGGAAAAACAGAGTTCAGCATCCGGAAAATACTCAGTTTAAGGTGCCTGCAGACTTGGCGGACAGTTGTGTTTGCACAATCCAGTAATAAGAGGTTAGTCCTCAGGAGCTTAAAGCCAAACTCCAGGCACAGTAGTATACAGATGAAGAATATACACTCACCGGCCCCTTTATTGGGTACAGGGCCGTTTTTAAGGCAGGGCAAAAGGGGCAGCTGCCCTGGGCCCTGTCATTGTTGTGAGGCCCAAAGCAGCTGCCTCATACTTGCCAACTATCCTGGTTTAAATTCCCTCGCCCCTTGTGGTTTTAGTCCTATGCTGTGTCCCAATATCTCAGTGTGAAGTGCTGCTACTAATGCCTCACTAATGACTCACCTGCAGAGCCTGTGTTTACATGTAACCTCCTGGCATTCATATGTAAATAGCGGCGGCCGGCAGCATTTATATGTATCTCATGCCCCCCTGAGGTCATATCCACAGTAATCTCCACCAACCAACCAATCAACAAGCAGAAATCATGTGCTGTAACCTCTAGCAACTAACCAGTGAGCTGTAATGTGTGCTGTAACCTCTAGCAACCAGTCAGTGAGCGGTAATTATACACTGTAACCTCTGGCAACCAATCGCAATAGCTGCCTGAAATGATTCAGTAAACTGATTTTTAGTCTAGCTGCTATTTATTGTATGTCTCAGAGCAGGTGGAGAGCAAAACTGCATGGGGGGGCCCCAAGAAAAGTTTTGCCCAGGGTCCAATTAATATTAAAGACGGCCCTGATTGGGTACACCCTGCGAGTACTGGGTTCGACCCTCTTTTGCCTTCAGAACTAGATTTGACAAGGTGTTGGAAACGTTCCTCAGAGATTTTGGTCCATAGTGACATGATAGCATCACGCAGTTGCTGCAGATTTGTCAGAGAGGTTACCTTGCTGGACGACTTGCTGATCTGCGTTGGCGCAAGCGTTCCTGTGCGTACCTCCAGAGGTCTGTCAGAGAGGTTACCTTGCTGGACGACTTGCTGATCTGCGTTGGCGCAAGCGTTCCTGTGCGCGCTCCTGTGGGCACTTGTGTGCATGTGCCGGCTGGCCCTTATGTGCATGCGGGTGAGCGATGGTGCGCGGTGGTGTGCCTGTTCCTGTAAGCACCTGTTTGCGTGCTTCTATGGGCGCCGGTGTCCGGGGGTGCGCGCGGGTGTTTGTGCGCGCCTGTGCGCGTTGGCACACACACGTGCGCACTGTTTGGCGCCAACCGGCCTATTTAGTTCTGCAGCACCCGTTGCTCGGTGCTGCCTGATCATCAGCTTCCCGTGACCTTGCTCCTGTACCCGTATCTGTGTTCTGATCTCCTGACGACTCGACTTGCCCTTCGGACTTCCTGGATTTCTGCCGGCACCTGACCCCGGCCTGTTTGACTTCGCTCCTGCCTACTCCTCTGTACCTTGCTGCCCACACGTTGCTGAACCCGGCCTGAACCCGGACCTGCCTGCTCTTGCTCCTGCTCAGCGCCTGTTGCCTGCGTTCCGGTCTACCACCTTGCTGTCTGAAGATTCCCTACTTCCAGCAGCCGGAACCTCATTACCAGGCTCTCATACCATTCCGTACTCCCCTGCTCCCTGTCCTCTCGACCAGGGGCCGCGAGTCGGATACATAAGGGAGACCACCCTCTGCCCAAGCGGACTCACTGGTCAGGTACGTAGCAGTCTGACACTCCCCAAAGGAGCTCTATTGGATTGAGATGTGGTGAGTGTGGAGGCCATTGGATGAGATCTGGTGAGTGTGGAGGCCATTGGAGTACAGAGACCTCATTGTCCAGTGGTGAGATGATTTGAGCTTTGTGACATGGGGCATTATCCTGCTGGAAGGAGCCATCAGAAGATGGGGACACTGTAGTCATAAAGGGATGGACATGGTCAGCAACAATACGCAGGTAGGTCGTGGTGTTTAAACGATGTTAATACTAAGGGGCCCAAAGTGTGCCAAGAAAATATCCCCCCCACACCATTACACCACCACCAGCCTGAACCATTTATACAAGGCAGGATGGATCCATGGCTTTCATGTTTTTTACGCCAAATTTTGACCCTACCATTTGAATGTCACAGCTGAAATTGAGACTCATCAGACCAGGCAACGTTTTTCCAATCTTCTATTGTCCAATTTTGGTGAGCCTGTGCGAATTTTAGTTTTAGTTTCCAGTTCTTAGCTGACAGGAGTGGCAACCGGTGTGGTCTTCTTCTACTGTAGCCCATCTGCTTCAAGGTTCAATGTGCACTTAGAGATGGTATTCTGCATACTTTGGTTGTAACGAGTGGTATTTTGAGTTGTCTTTTTCTATCAGCTCGAACCAGTCTGCCCATTCTCCTCTGACCTCTGACACCAACAAGGCATTTTCGTCCACACAACTGCCGCTCACTGGATACTTTCTCTTTTGCTGACCATTCTCTGTAAACCCTAGAGATGGTTGTCTATGAAAATTCCAGTAGGTCAGCAGTTTTTGAAATACTCACACCAGCCTGCCCGGCACTAGCAACCATGCCACCTTGTTCACCTGCCTGCCCCTCCTTTCACATTCAGTCCTCAGCCCCCCTCCCCCCTTCATATCAAGTGTGCTATGCTAGCCCCCCCCAACCCTTCACAGTAGAGTCCTGCCTTTTAATCTTCACCACAGCATGGTTATGGCAGTGGGCAGGAGGTGGACTAAACAGAAGAAGACTTCCATCCCTTTCTGAATGCTACAGCTTTCCTGAATGCCACCCACCCTGGATTAGGATCATGTGCCATGGTGCTGGCAGCCAATCAGCCTGCGCTATGGAAACACACATTGGGATATAGCACCCTTGATGAACCCAGGTGGCACACCAGGGTGTTGTGACACCCCGCAAGAGAAACACTGATCTACACTCCTCTGCTGATGCATTTTTTTATAAGCCCCTAAGGCTCAAAGGGAATCATCAAAAGCAATATTTAAAGTGATATTAAAGGCAAAAAAAAAAGCAAGCAGCTTGCAATGGGGGCACCCAAGCAGGTGTGCTCCCGAGCCTACATGGAGCCGTGGCTCAGCCCCGCCCCCTCTCTCCTCATTGGCTCACTGACTATGATTGACAGTGACTCCCAAAGGTTTTTTTAGAAAGGTAAAATACCTTCAACCACTTTAAAGTATATGTGAACCCCCACCTTGTAAAATAACCCATTCAGTTTAAATTAGAAATGAAAGGCAAACATTTGTGAATACTTACAGAGCTGTATACTTACTATACAGCTAGAGAACTGACCACGCTGTGTTCTAATGCCTCGTGTGGTCAGTTTTTTATAGGAAAGCAGAGGGACTGGCAGGAACACCAGGGATATCACACAAAGGTTGGATTTGCAAATTCTTTAACAATAAAAAAAACATGTATTTAATTTGAAATGGTAATTTTATTTTCAGCATGAGCACCATTTGGGCCATGACTGTTTAATTGCATGGTAGCTTGAAATGTCTCTCCTGTCAAAGAAAACACTATATACCGTATACACTTCACTATAGATGTAACTAGTGGAATTCTTCATCTCTTCTTACCTTTTGTGACAGTCTAATTTCATCTTCAGTGGGCTCAAGGGAAGGAAACTGAATCCCTTTCTTAATCAATTCTAAGTATAATTCTTTGACTTCAGTCTGATCCACGTTTGCGTGTGAGCCAGAGGACCATATCTAGTGAGGGAAAGAATTGCAAAATGTGTTGTTTGTTAAGCTATGAAATCAAACACGGCAATTTCCAGAACTTAAAAATGCCAAAAAATATACAGAATTATTAGGTCAAAAACAATCCATGGGTGTGCCAGGGTGGACATTCATGCATGGACAACCCAACGGTGCTCAGAGCCTGCTGGACAGTGGAGTGCCCCATAAACTTGGTGGTACTAATGTTATAAGCTATGCTCGAACCCAGCATTTCTTAACCTTTTCTAACTCGGAGAAACCCTTATGCCGCGTACACGCGATCGGAATTATCAAAAAAAAAAACCATCAGAGCTTTTTCCGACGGAATTCCGCTCAAACTGTCTTGCCTACACACGGTCACACCAAATTCCGGCCGTCAAGAATGTGGTGACGTACAACACTACAACGAGCCGAGTTCATAGCTTCCGAGAATGCGTCAAATTGTTTCCGAGCATGCGTTGGAATTTTGTGCGTCAGAATTGCTACAGACGATCGGAATTTCCGATAGAAACCTCTTCCGTCGGAAAAATTGAGAACATGCTCTCAATTTTTTGCTGTCGGAAATTCGGCCAGCAAAATTCCGATGGAGCATACACATGGTCGCATTTTCAGATGAAAAGCTCTCATCTGTCTTTTTCTGGACGGAATTCCGATCGTGTGTACGCGGCATCAAAATAATTTCCAGGTTGAGGGAACTCCTGTTTATAATGACTATATCTACAGTTTAATATACATTATCTTGATAGTCACTGGGAAGAAAGCTGCTTACATTTGTGGTCATTGGGAGAGGTGACCCTTAAAGAGGAAGTAAAGCCTCTTTAAAAAAAAAAAAAAAAAAAAAAAGACACCCTGCAAGGCAAAGGCATAATGAGCTAGTATGCATAGCATACTAGCTCATTATGAAAGACTTACCTGAAAACGAAGCCCCCGAAGCGGTCCTTATCCACGATCTTCTGCGCCGCCATCCAGGGCCTGAGTGACTTCCGGGTCTCTCCGCTCCAGCGCTATCATTCGCTGGAGTGGCGATGGGTCATTCCCGTGCATGCGCACGAGATCGGCATATCGCCGTGATCTTGGCATCCTCAGTGCGCCTGCGCGCCGATGTCTACGGCGCATGCGCCGTAGACAGTGATGCCCTTTTCATTTCTAAATATCTCCTAAACCATGTAGGTTTAGGAGATATTTATTGGACCTACAGGTAAGCCTTAATCTAGGCTTACCTGTAGGCCAAAGTCATTTGGAAGGGTTTACTTCCACTTTAAAGACAGGAAAAACGATCATTGGTGACAATAGTTACTTATCTGATAGGTAGGAATTGCCCAGTTGCTCAAGGAGCCCTTGGAAACCTCTGGCAAAACCCTGGTTAGGAAAGGCTGTTCTAACCTATTCATGATCCCCCCACAGCAACTTCACCTTTCATGGATGGTCTCTGACCCACCTCCTCCTTCCTCTTTACCTTTTAATTGGCCTCCAAATGCTATGGATAGCTTCACTGGCCAATGGGGAGGTAAGGATCTCAGGGGCAGGTGGCCAGAGCTGGATCATATAAGTTGTGGTCTATATCTGCGCAACAAATTGATTAGGTTTTGGGGATCCTGGAACAATCTGAAGATAACATCAAGATAAGAGCAACATTAGCCTGCAGCCTCTTCAAACTCCTCTAATTCAGTAGATCCTTCTCTTTTTACACATGGATCTCAGCCTTGACTTTGGACCTAGAACCTATTAAGAATGCAGGCAGGGACAACAAGTTTATTTGAAAACAATTCCATAGACCTTGCAAGGGATTAAAATTTGTAGAAACCCTAATTTCTAGACCAGTGGTCTCTAAACTGTGGCCCGGGTTCGGCCCTTTGCTTGCCTTTATCTGGCCCTTAGGGTACTATTTCTCCCACCGATGCCAATGATGGGGCACAATTCCTCCCAATGACGCCAACAATGGGGCACAAACCCCCCCACCATTAAAACCAATGATGGGGTATTGATTACTCCCATTGATGGCATGGCATCTTCTACTCTCACCAGCCACACTCCAGCCCCCCTAAAGCTTGAAGGACAGTAAACTGGCACTTTGTTTAGAAAGTTTGGAGACTCCTGTAAATCTAATGGCAATGCCAGTTTCACAACAGTTTTCAGTGACTGCTTGTTATGTGACCTGAATGTCTGAGATTTTGGGCTTTGAGAGACCCGTGTGATTGTACTTTCTCATTTGTTCAAACTAATAATATTAGGTCCCATCAGTGAGGACTTTAATAAGTGGGAACTCCAGCTGCCATTTTGAAGAGGACCACAGCACAGAGGCCTTTTTTTTGGAAGAGGATGCTATTAGGCAATATGCCCAGTTATCATGGTACAGATACCAGGGGCTAGTCATAGTTTTCCCAAGGATTAAAGATTTGAACAGTGTTGGTCATCTTACTTTAAAAAAGTAATTTAGTTAAGTTACAAATTACTTCTCCCAAAAAGTAATTGCGTTAGTAACTCAGTTACTACATTGAAAAAGTAATTAGTTACGCAGCAAAGTAACTGACTTTTTTTTTAAATATTCTATACGTATAACTAAGGGGTGGGTCTAGTATTACTGTAAGCAAGGGGCGCATTTATTGTTATTGTTATATATCGTGTAACCAAGGGGCTGCTCTATTATTACTCTAACCAAGGGGCAGATCTGTTATAGCGTGTAAGCAAGGGGCGGGTCTATTATTATTATATCGTGTAAGGGGCGGATGGCTACAGAAGAGGGCGAATGTTAATTTAATGGGCAGAGCTCGATATATAACAATAATAATAAATGCGCCCCTTGGTTACAGTAATACTAGACCCGCCCCTTAGTTACACGATAGACGCCCCTTGCAGAGTAGCACGAGCATCGGGAGTGTGCGGCATCGCCTCGTACAATTACATGTTAACTGCGCCTGCGCGGTGTAGAGTTCACTCAGAGCTGTTTAGGTTCACCAATTTTCGTGAGCTGCGTAGTCCTTCGTACTGCGCAAGCGCTGCGCCTGCGCAGTACAGGGGGTCCTTATCCGGCGGGGGAACTTTTTCATCAGGACACCGGAATTACACTACTGCCATCTAGTGGTGGTAGATGTAATTGCGGTAATGCCGCCCAAGTAATGGGAACTGCGTTACCATGAGGGGAAAAGTAATCAGTTAGATTACTCGTTACCCTCTAAAGTAACTGCGTTAAGTAACTCCGTTTATTTTAACTCAGTTACTTGCATCACTGGGTTTGAATAATACATTACCTGACACCATCAACATACAAAATAATTATGCCATTTAAGTTCAACAATTTGTACAGACAACCATTCTAGAAAGGTCAATGTTCAGACACAAAACCAATAATAAACTAATTGCAGACAGCTTACCATGATGAAGCGGAGAATTCTGTTTTGCATTTGGATGGGTAAGTTGTACTTTGGATTCAACAGTTTGACCAACACATCCTTAAGGAAGTCTTTTCGAAGCACCAAGTTCTGGAAATTTGGTTTACAGTTCTGCATACACATCTCCAGCAGCTGAATCATTCGAGGGCAAATAAATAAAGATGACATTAGAATTTGAAAACAATAAAAATAGCATAGCTAGATAATATTTTTGAAAACGGCTTAATGAAACCTTTTGAAGGTTTAAAGAATAAGCCAACCTAAAACGTATATACCGTATATATATATATATATATATATACTCGAGTAAAAGCCAAGTTTTTCCGCACATTTTTTTGTGCTGAAAGTGCCCCCTTCGGCTTATACTCGAGTCAAGCACTTTTCTGCAGCAGAGAATTACATTTTCCGACACGAATTTGGGGCCCCGTTTCTCGGGGTCACTTGGTGCTAGGAACCCCATTGGATATGTTGTAGTGCTAGGTCCACTGGGTTTGCACACCAAATTTGGGGTTCTTAGCACCAAGTGACCCCGAGATACGGGGCCCCAAAGTCGGCCAGAAAATGTCATTCTCTGCTGCAGAAAAGTGCTTGACATTTCCCAAACCGACTTTGGGGCCCTATATCTCGGGGCCACTTGCTGCTAGGAACCCCAAATAGCACTACAACAGATCCAAATATGGGGTTCCTAGCACCAAGTGACCCCGAGATATGGGGCCCCAAAGTCGGTCAACTGTGTCCATCTGCAGCAATGTCATTTCGGGATTCAGAGACCCCAAATTTTGGCTGCAGCTAAGGGGCATTTAGGAGCCCTTAACTAACAAGTTTGAAGTTTGGGGGACCTATGGCTGCAAATGGGCACAGTGAGGCTACAAATGGGCATTGTTGACCCTCTTTTCCACTTACAGTAGCTGCGCATTTCTCACCCTAGGCTTATGCCCCGTACACACGGTCGGATTTTCCGATGGAAAATGCCTTATCGGACAATGTTGTCGGAAATTCCGACCGTGTGTAGGCTCCATCAGACTTTTTCCGTCGGATTTTCGGACGGACAAAGTTTTATCTCCTGCTCTCAAATTTTCCGACAACAAAGTCCTATCGGACTTTTTCCGATCGTGTGTAGCGAATTCCGACGGACAAAGTGCCACGCATGCTCAGATCACATTACAAGACCAAAGCTATTGGCTACTAGCCTCTACGTAGTTCCATCGTACGCAACGAACGTCACCACGTTCAGGATGATCGGATTTTCCGACAACTTTGTCCGACCGTGTGTATGCAACACCAGTGTCGGACAAAATCCGTCGGAAAAAATCAGACGGATTTTGTGGTCGGAATTTCCGACCGTGTGTACGGGGCATTATACTCGAGTCCAATACGTTTTCCCAGTTTTTTGTGGTAAAATTAGGTGCCTCGGCTTATATTCGGGTCGGCTTATACTCGAGTATATACGGTAGATGAAAACTGGATCACCCACTTGCAGGGGTGGCCAGTGCAGGTTAGTTCAGGAGGCTTGGAGAGGGTTAATTGTAAAGTCATGTAAAGTCATCCTTTAAGCCCAGTTGTGGTTTTTCAAATACTTTACTCTTCCTTATTCCCATAAAGACTTGTAACACATCCAGCCTGATACTGCGGAGGATATATGTGTTTCGACATGCTGGTTTGGAATGAATGACCTGATTTAAAGTATTGCCTTACTGCCAACCTGAATTCAGGGTATTGCCACTTGTAAAACTCTATTACAGAGCAGTATTACATAAAGCAGGCTCAAATAAACAATTGTAAAGGTAAATCAACATATCTACTTTTGAAGAGCCTTAATTAGACATGTGGACAACAAAAAAATTTGTTTATTTTCGTTTTTTTTTTGTTTCCGTTGATTCGTAACGATTCGTAAATTCGTAAGTCGTCGGTGTTCGTATTCGTAACGATTCGTATTTTCGTAAGAGTTATTTTTTCGATGATTCGTTTTTCCGTTAGTTTAATTTTCGTTTATTCGAAATTCGGACGCATTCGTATTTTCGTAGATTTAATTACATTTGTACTTTCGTAAGATTGATTTATTCGTACTTTCGTAACATTGTTTTCGTAGATTTGTAATCGGAGCATAATTCATAATTTTATGTAATGTGTGCTATTATTACATTGTAAGAGACACGGAAAATTACGAATTGAAAAAAAAAGTTACGAATGTACGAATTTTTTCGTTCAATCCATTCGAAGCACGTTAAGCAGCGCCATTGTAAGAGACACGGAAAATTACGAATCGAAAAAAAATAAAAGTTACGAATGTACAAATTTTTTCGTTCAATCCATTCGAAGCACGTTAAGCAGCGCCATTGTAAGGGACACGGAAAATTACCAATTAAAAAAAAAAAAAAAGTTAGGAATGTACGAATTTTTTCGTTCATTTTGATTTTCGTTGTTTCTGTTTTCGTTTTTTTGGATTTTCTTCTTTCGTAGTTTCGCTGTTTCTAATTTGGCTATTTCAGATTTTCGTTGTTTTTCATATTCGTTCAATTCGATAATTTGTTATTCGTTAAAATTTTTAGCGAATCATTCGTTCATTCGTACGATAACGAATGAACGAATATAACGAATTTTAACGGAAAACGAAAAAAAACGAAACGAATTGCACATGTCTACTACTTTCACACTGAAGCGTTGCGGGCGCTGGTGGTAAAGCAGCGCTATATTTAGCAGCGCTTTACCGTCGTTTTAGTGGCGCTATTCGGCCGAAAAAGGGTTAAAACTGCCCGCAAAGTGCTGCTGCAGTGGCACTTTGCAGGCAGGTTTGAAGCGCTGCACCATTGTTTTCAATGGGAAGGGGCGCTTTAGGAGCGGTAAATACAACGCTCCTACAGCGCTCCAAAGATGCGGCTTGCATGACTTTTTTGACCGTCCTGCAAGCGCACCGCTCCAGTGTGAAAGCCCTCGGGCTTTCACACTGGAGACACAGCGGCGGCTGTTTCAGGGCTCTTTGCAGGCGCTATTTTTAGCGCTGTAGCGCCTGCAAACCGCCCCAGTGTGAAAGGGGCCTTATTGTTACTACCACCCCAAGAATAATTCTACAGACAAATACTTTAATCGTTGCTGAACTTTGGTTGTGGGATGTTTTTTTGAATCAGTGTTAATACATGGCAAATGCAATTCACAAGATCTAACTTAATTTCTATAAATCTTGCTATGATATGTGAACTCCATGGGGCATAGACAACAGCACGGTGGCACAGTGGTGTAGTGGTTAGCACTCTCACCTAGCAGTAAAAAAGGGTCACTGGTTCAAATCCCAACCACGACACCTTCTGCCTGGAGTTTGCATGTTCTCCTTGTGTCTGCGTGGGTTTCCTCCGGGTACTCCGGTTTCCTCCCACACTCCAAAGACATGCAAGTAGGTTAATTGGCTTCTGTCCAAAATTGGCCCTATTATATGAATGGGGACCTTGGATTGTGGGCTCCTTGAGGGTAGACCGATGTGAGTGTGCGATGTACAGGGATAGGGACAATTGTAGATACTCACTCAGGTTGCACTGGATGGACTGGTGTCTTTATTCAACCTTACTAACTATGTAACAGGGTCTTTGCTATAACCTGACAGCCAAGACACATGCCCTGGGTCTTGTTTACAGTAATTGTTGCCACCATCCCAAGAATGATCCTGCAGACAAATACTTTGATCTTTGCCGAACTTTGTTTGGATCTGGTGCATCTATTCCAATCTCCACTAGAAACCTCAATTTTCCCAACCGTTCCGTAGAATTTTATTGGGTAGATAATTTAATAAATTAGAACAGATAGCATTTAATGAATAGCTTAATTCTTTTTAAAGCGGTCTTCCAGCCACAATTTTTTTTTTCTTAATGTCAGACCTGTCCAGGGAGCCCGCGATGTCGGCCACCCGAGGCCAATTCGTCCATCGGATCAGGTGCCCGCGCGCCATCTTAACGAAGGGAAACAGGCAGTGGAGCCTTGCGGCTTCACCGCCCGTTTCCTACTGAGCATGCGCAAGTCGCGCGGCGATTTGTGAATGGCCCTGTTGTTTTCTGGGACACACACATGTCCCAGAACACAACGGGGAAGCTTGCCAAAGAGGAGGAAGCGCCGCGGAATAGGAAGAGGCAGATTAGGAAGACTGCCTAGCGACAGGGGTTACTGGTAAGTAAAAACATTTTTTTTTTTCAAATGTTTTTTTATATATTTTTCTGAGAATGTTAATATATTTTTTTATTTTAGGGTGGACCTCCGCTTTAACACACCAAATTGAATCCTAGGTGCCCAAGGATACCCTGGGTCTTTTAGAACCTCAGCAACACAAACAGTAGATATGTTTTGGCTGGATTAGGTGACGATCCAGTGTCTTGTTTTCTCTTGTTCCAGAACTATCTCTGTGCAGTAGACATGTGCACAATAGAAAAATTAGTTTAGTTTTGTTTAGTTTCTGTTCCTTTCCGTTGATTCGTAACGATTCGTAATTTCGTAAGTCGTCGGTGTTCGTATTCGTGCCAATTCGTATTTTCGTAAGAGTTATTTTTTCGTTGATTCGTTTTTCCGTTAGTTTAATTTTCGTTTATTCGAAATTTGGACGCATTCGTATTTTCGTAGATTTAGTTACATTTGTACTTTCGTAAGATTGATTTATTCGTACTTTCGTAACATTGTTTTCGTAGATTCGTAATCGGAGCATAATTCATAATTTTATGTAATGTGTTTGCTATTATTACATTGTAAGAGACACGGAAAATTACGAATCGAAAAAAAAAGTTGCGAATGTACGAATTTTTTCGTTCAATTCATTCGAAGCACGTTAAGCAGCGCCATTGTAAGAGACACGGAAAATTAGGAATCGCAAAAAAAAAAAAAAAAGTTACGAATGTACGAATTTTTTCGTTCAATCTATTCGAAGCACGTTAAGCAGCGCCATTGTAAGGGACACGGAAAATTACCAATTCAAAAAAAAAAAAAAAAAAAGTTACGAATGTACGAATTTTTTCGTTTAATTCATTCGAAGCACGTTAAGCAGCGCCATTGTAAGAGACACGGAAAATTACGAATCGAAAAAAAAAAATTACGAATGTACGAATTTTTTCGTTCAATCCATTCGAAGCACGTTAAGCAGCGCCATTGTAAGAGACACGGAAAATTACGAATCGAAAAAAAAAAATTACGAATGTACGAATTTTTTCGTTCAATCCATTTGAAGCACGTTAAGCAGCGCCATTGTAAGGGACACGGAAAATTACCAATTCAACAACAAAAAAAAAGTTACAAATGTACGAATTTTTTCATTCATTTTGATTTTCGTTGTTCCTGTTTTCGGATTTTCTTCTTTCGTAGTTTCGTTGTTTCTAATTTGGTTATTTCGGATTTTCGTTGTTTCTCATATTCGTTCGATTCGATTATTCGTTAAAATTTTTAGCGAATCATTCGTTCATTCGTACGATAAGGAATGAACGAATATAACGAATTTTAGCGAAAAACAAAAAAAAACAAAACAAATTGCACATGTCTACTGTGCAGCTATATCTTTCCCCTCCACTGCACTAAAAATACTGTATGAAGGAAATTTTTTAACTTTTTCTACATCCGTCGTGTTTGGCCAGAGTTGCACAGGACTGGACAGTGGAACATCCACATCCACGCCAATTCTTGACCTGTTCTCGATCATCCACTGTACTCCCCTGATCTGGAGGCTGTGGACTTTTCTGTTTTCCCGCCTGAAGAGCGATATGAAAGGCGCACATTTTGTGGATGTAGCGGCAATCCAAAAATGTGTGACAGCAGTTCTGCGATAGATTCCTAAAGAGACCTTTGCCGTCAGTTTCCAGAAGCTTCATGAACATTGACAAAAGTGCGTTGTGAAGGATGGTGATTATTTTGAAGGCCAAATAAAGGAAATTCTCTTCTGTTTAGTGTATTTTCTGATACCATTCACCAAACTTTTTAGACACACCTCAGATATATACTGTATACACATTGTTTTATATAAAATGTAGCATTTGTAAAAACTTTAAATAGTTTTTGTCCTTCTGATGTAAACATCTCCCCCACCAAATCTAATGCCGCGTACACACGATCGGAATTCTTGTCGGAAAAAACTCTGAGGGTTTTTCCGACGGAATTCCGGCGGAATTCCGCTCAAGCTGTGTTGCCTACACACGATCACACCAAATTCCGACGGTCAATAACACAGCTGCATTTAACACGTTCAACAGCACTATAAAAGGGAAGTTTAATGCTTCCGAGCATGCGTCGAATTGTTTCCGAGCATGCGTCGGAATTTTGCCTGTCGGAATTGCATACACACGATCGGAAAATCCGATAGAAAGGTTTTCCGTCGGAAAAATTGAGAACAGGTTCTCAATTCAAAGTCCGTCAAATTCCGACAGAAAAAGACCGTTGGGCATACACGCGGTCGGAAAATCCGATGAAAAGCTCCCATCGGACTGTTTCCATCGGAAATTCCGACCGCGTGTACGCCGCATAATACTTTATTTTTGGATAGAAGGCATTGAATTGATTCACCCTCCTGCCTCTAGTTTTCATGAACCCATATGGTCTCTGTGGGGGTCATAACAAAAGTGTTGATTTAACAGTAATCTTATGCCGCGTACACACGGTCGGAATTTCCGATGGAAACAGTCCGATGGGAGCTTTTCATCGGATTTTCCGACCGTGTGTATGCCCATCGGTCTTTTTCTGTCGGCATTTCCGACGGACTTTGGATTGAGAGCCTGTTCTTAATTTTTCAGACGGAAAACCTTTCTATCGGATTTTCCGATCGTGTGTATGCAATTCCGACACGCAAAATTCCGACGCATGCTTGGAAACAATTTGACGCATGCTCGGAAGCATTAAACTTCCCTTTTATTGTGCCGTCAAACGTGTTGTATGTCGTGGTATTATTGACCGTTGGAATTTGGTGTGACCGTGTGTAGGCAAGACAGTTTGAGCGAAATTCCGTCGGAATTCCGACGGGAAAACCATCAGAGCTTTTTCCGACAAGAATTCCCGTCATGTGTACGCGGCATTAGTCTTATACTATATGAAGAGAATGGGGGTTCGGTTGTGATGCCATCATTTGACTTTGCAGTGGCAGCAGAAGTTTGGTGAAAACTGGGAATTTTGTTGGGCAGATCTTATTTACTTACAGAAAGACTTAGATTCACTTCCTTCTGGTTGTAGTTCTTGGCAATTCTTTTCTTGAAAGCTTTAACTGCATCTTTTGGCCTGGAAAGAGAGAGATTATGTTTTATTTAAGTGTATGTCATGGACCTGAATGAATGAATGAATGAATAACTTGTTTAGCGATACATATCCAAACTAAATCGCCTCAGGGCGCTTTTGCCACCAGTGTCCGCCTGGGTCTTCAGAAGAGATGGGTCTTGAGCTTCTTCCTGAAGGCCAGATGGTTTTCTTCCGAGTACCTGAGTACAGACCTGTCAGGCTGTAATGTTAGGATTTGGGTGGGGGGCCGGGGAGGGGGTGCTAAACCGTGGCCTTCACTTCTTGTCCCAAAGCCAAAACATAAAGTGAGAAGAAATCCATCCAAAGTAAAGGGAATCCATGGATGTTACAAGGGTCATCAGACCTAGTGTCCCATTGGAAGATTTCCCCTTCTATTCCTGTACTAGTGACGAGCCAAAATTTTGGATCTTCTTCACTTTAACTTTTGGTGACAACAGAAAACAAGAAATATAGAGAGGATGAATCTCCTTGTTGGGGGCACAAATAGCAATAAAAGGTTGACAGATGTTCAGGAGTTATGCAAATATCAAAATGCCTTGATGGGTTAATGTCGGTCTGGAGGAGTGGGTGTTCATAGGCAGGCAGCATTTACATGGAGGCCACCCAAAGGTAATACCCTCAGGTGAAGCTGAGCCTCCATGATTGAAAGAACTGAAATCTAGACATGTGCAATTCATTTCGTTTTTTTTTGTTAAAATTTGTTATATTCGTTCATTCGTTATCGTACGAATGAACGAACGATTCGCTAAAAATTTTAACGAATAACGAATGTTCGAATCGAACGAATCCGAAAAACAACGAAAATCCGAAATAACCAAATTAGAAACAACGAAACTACGAAAGAATAAAATCCGAAAAACGAAAACAGGAACAACGAAAATCAAAATGAACGAAAAAATTTGTACATTCGTAACTTTTTTTTTTTGTTGAATTGGTAATTTTCCGTGTCCCTTACAATGGCGCTGCTTAACGTGCTTCGAATGGATTGAACGAAAAAATTCGTACATTCGTAACTTTTTTTTTTTTTTTTTTGATTCGTAATTTTCCGTGTCTCTTACAATGGCGCTGCTTAACGTGCTTCGAATGGATTTAACGAAAAAATTCGTACATTCGTAACTTTTTTTTTTTTTGCGATTCGTAATTTTCCGTGACTCTTACAATGGCGCTGCTTAACGTGCTTCGAATGGATTAAACTAAAAAATTTGTACATTCGTAACTTTTTTTTTCGATTCGTAACTTCCCCTGTCTCTTACAATGTAATAATAGCATACACATTACATAAAATTATTGAATTATGCTCCGATTATGAATCTACGAAAACAATGTTACGAAAGTACGAATAAATCAATCTAACGAAAGTACGAATGAATGTAACTAAATATAAGAAAATACGAATGCGTCCGAATTTCGAATAAACGAAAATTACGGAAAAACTAGTCAACGAAAAAATAACTCTTACGAAAATACGAATCGTTACGAATACGAACACCGAAGACTTACGAATTTACGAATCGTTACGAATCAACGGAAACGAAAGAAACGAAAAGAAACAAATTTTTCTATTGTGCACATGTCTACTGAAATCCAATGAATGAAAGAGGTGGGCCAGGGACGGTCCGGCTAGATGATGCTGGACATCTTCCAGTCTAAAAATAAGGCTGCCTCTGCACATTTCGAGAAGCTCACAGTGTGCAGTGTAATCAGAGTAAACCAGTTCAATACAAGAGGGGAGCTTGTACAACTGTACAAGACTGAAGGGAAGGACGGAGTTCACCTTTAAAAGGCTACAGTTTGAAAGTGAAGAACAGCTCCTGGACGTTTTGGTCTGTGATTTCCCCCTAGATTCCTATTTTTTTTTTTCATGTATCGAAATTTCTGTATTTACCCAGGACTATTCCCCCGGTATTATGGTTTTAGGAGGCAGTTAGAGATGAACTTGTTTTTGTGCAATATCTCATCAGATGGAGTGTAAAATATTTATAAAAGAAATAACAACCATATTCTCCCATGTATAGATGTGCCTTTATGTATTCCAGATGGCCATCTGAGCCCTGCTCCTTCAAAGAATGATTGACATTTAGAAGGCTCACAGCTTTGAAAATGTCTTCCATTGGGCCCCTATCCCTCTGTCCCCCTTTCCTGCACAATTTTTATTGTAGATCTGATATATTAGACCTGTATAAATGTATTGTACTTTTTTGTCAACTCATAGTGTTTAGATTACCCTTATGCCCCGTACACACGGTTGGAAATTCCGACCACAAAATCCGTCTGATTTTTTCCGACGGATTTTGTCCGACACTGGTGTTGCATACACACGGTCGGACAAAGTTGTCGGAAAATCCGATCATCCTGAACGTGGTGACGTTCGTTACGTACATTGGGACTACGTAGAGGCTATTAGCCAATAGCTTTGGTCTTGTAATGTGATCTGAGCATGCGTGGCACTTTGTCCGTCGGAATTCGCTACACACGATCCGAAAAAGTCCGATAGGACTTTGTTGTCGGAAAATTTGAGAGCAGGATCTCAAACTTTTTCCGTCGGACATTCCGACGGAAAAAGTCCGATGAAGCCCACACACGGTCGGAATTTCCGACAACATGGTCCGATAGGACATTTTCCGTCGGAAAATCCGACCGTGTGTACGGGGCATTAAAGTGTATTTCAATTTCAACAATATTTTTCTCTTATTTACTCACTTTTGGTCTGTTAAGTATACCTGTAGCCAGGTCTGGACTACAAAAATATGCAGAAAGAGATATTTCCTTTAATTTGTTCTCCCTATACTGAGACACTGAAGTTATACTGCATTATTCTCCTCCGACCAGCAGGGGGAGAGCCAAAGCTAAGCAGGCCCATAGACTTCTATGCAGAGCGCTGAGAGTTTTGGGAGGTGTAGCCCAAAACAACCATTGTGTAACGGAACAACTGATTTTCTGAACTACAGATCCCTATATAAATATACAAATATAAAGTGCAGCGCTAATAACGTAGTGACTCTAATATCAACAGAATCGTGCAAATAAAATTACAATCATCATAATCTCCCGTTAAATAAAGTTCTGTTGTGAATAAATATGTGTGACTTCTTGAGTGCTGTGAACTTCCGTTTGTATCATTCACGACTAGACATGTGCAATTCGTTTCGTTTTTTTTCGTTTTCCGTTTTTTTTTCGTTATATTCGTTCATTCGTTACCGTACGAATGATTCGCAAAAAATTTTAACGAATCGTTCAAATCGAACGAATACGAAAAACAACGAAAATCCGAAATAACCAAATTAGAAACAACGAAACTACGAAAGAAGAAAATCCAAAAAACGAAAACAGGAACAACGAAAATCAAAATGAACTAAATAATTTGTACATTCGTAACTTTTTTTTTTTGTTGAATTGGTAATTTTCCGTGTCCCTTACAATGGCGCTGCTTAACGTGCTTCGAATGGATTGAACGAAAAAATTCGTACATTCGTAACTTTTTTTTTTTTTTCGATTCGTAATTTTCCGTGTCTATTACAATGGCGCTGCTTAACGTGCTTCGAATGGATTGAACGAAAAAATTCGTACATTCGTAACTTTTTTTTTCGATTCGTAATTTTCCGTGTCTCTTAAAATGTAATAATAGCATACACATTACATAAAATTATGAATTATGCTCCGATTACGAATCTACGAAAACAATGTTACGAAAGTACGAATAAATCAATCTAACGAAAGTACGAATGTAACTAAATCTACGAAAATAGTAATGCGTCCGAATTTCGAATAAACGAAAATTAAACTAACAGAAAAACGAATCAACGAAAAAATAACTCTTACGAAAATACGAATCGTTACGAATATGAACACCGACGACTTACGAATTTACGAATTGTTACGAATATGAACACCGACGACTTACGAATTTACGAATCGTTACGAATCAACGGAAACGAAAAAAACGAAACGAAAATAAACTAATTTTTTTGTTGTGCACATGTCTATTCACGACTGTGCTTCTCTTGTAGACAATGCTTGATTGTGCACCTTCCACCAGCCATTATACCGGCTCACCTCAAGAATGAGTCAGATCGACTCAGAAATAAATCTTTACTCCCACTCCTCTATGGACTCTCTGACGATCAGCTATTCACCATCAGCCCTTCTCCTCCCGCATTTCTCAATGAATACAGAGCCACTTTCTCCTACATAGAGCTCCGCTAATTAGATTTTCCTCCACTTCTGTGAAAAACGCTCCAGTTTCATGCAATCAAAGAAACAGTATACATAGTGCTCTCTGCTTTAAAATTTATTGTAAAACCCTGCTAAAAAAAGACACTTACAGGATCATAAAATCAACCTCGCATTTGTACAATACAAAAAGCATCCGCTCGCTTACCACCGTGGCTGCGCGACGTCACAGGCTCGGCTCCTCCCCTCTGTATTGTACAAATGCGAGGTTGATTTTATGACCCTGTAAGTGTCTTTTTTAGCTGGGTTTTACAATAAATTTTAAAGCAGAGAGCACTATGTATCCTGTTTCTTTAATTGCATGGAACTGGAGCGTTTTTCACAGAAGTGGAAAAAGGGGAAAAGCCAAACTATTGGCGCTGTTGGAGTTCTAGGAGATGCATCCACTGGTTCTTGTCTTCAGGGAGAGCGCACCATCCGGGTTCAGAGACATTTGCCAGCAGGAGCGTAAGACACTTAGCTTAGCCCAGCTTGCAACACCACGTCCTCTCTCTTTGAAGCCAGGAGACCTGAGCTTGAGATCTGGTTTATGTGTATAGGTATTTATTTAATAAGTACCAGGGTGCAAAAAAACATCCATGATAGTCTATAGCAGGTGTCGCCAAGCTTTCTAAACAAAGGGCCAGTGTACTGTCCTTTAGGCTTTCTTTTAAAGGGGCCAGACTGTGGCCAGTGGAATGTCTTGGCATCAGTGGGAGTAAACAATGCCCCATCGTTGGTATGAGGGGGAGTAATAGTGCTCCATCGTTGGCATCAGTGGGAGAAATAGTGCCCCATCACTGGTCTTAGTGAAAGGAATAGTTCCCCCATCATTGGTATCGATGGGAGGAATAGTGCCCCATCATTGGTATCCGTGGGAGGAACAGTGCCCCAACATTGGTGTCAATGATAAAACTACAGACCTGAGATCTTGGAATGAGCCCAGGGTGGATCCCTGTGTGTTTCACCTCCTCATCCCTGCTCTGCTGATCTCTGCTCTCAAGACTGTGTTAACAGCTTCCACCTGCTGCACTGTTGAACTTACCTCTAAAGACTGTGCTAACAGTTTTCACCTTGCTGCTCTGCATAGCGTAGCCAGTCCATCCAGCGTCCCACTGCCTGGCAACCAGTGCGACACAACGTGCGACTTGGCCACGCCCCCTCACCACCGGGACTTGCTATAAACATCATGGCGCCCCCACGCCGAGCGGGCGCGCGGCGGGCGCGCCGCTGGCGTGCCGGAGGCGCGCCAGAGGCAAGCCCGTCAGTGCCCGTCTGGGCCGGGGTGGACGGGGCAGACGGGCCAAAAACCTCTGGATACAGTACAGGAAAACCTTCTACTGGAGACATAAGTACCGCACACCGGTTAATCTATTCAAGGTCGTTGCTTATTTCATTCAATAATGAATATACTACAATATTAAGAGACACTCAACTTACTTGCATCAAAAATAAAATCTGGTGCCCCCTGGAATATAAAAAAAGGGACAAACAGCCAAAAAGTACATCGGCAAAATCATCCACCGTTGAGATTTTAAGGGCCGCTTTCATTAATGCCCGCTCAGCCACTAAGCATTGTTCGGAAATTTTTGACATGCTAGAGTCTGAGAAATTTCACATTTTAGGAATCACAGAGACTTGGTTTAATGTGAATTATAAGTCAGTTTTAGAAGAATTACTTCCCCGAAATTTTAAGATTTTAGTCAAAAACAGAGAATACAAGAGGGGAGGGGGGGTTTGTGTAATTTATAATGACTGTTTGGATTGCATTGAGTTAAAAACACCTGAGTTTAGTTCATTTGAACACCTGGTGATCAAGTGTAAAGTAAGTGACTCTTCCTCATTTGTATTAGCCACTGTCTATCGACCACCTGGCCCATCAGGGACTTTCCATGCTGACCTATCTGATTTAATGATGTTCCTTTGTCTACAATCGGATTGTGTTGTGCTCCAGGGAGACATGAATATGTGGCTGGAGGATGACACAAACTGTGACTCCCAGGACCTCATAGGTGACCTAGATGGCCTCCACTTTACCCTGGCATCCACCATGATCACGCACATAAAGGGCCATATGCTAGATGCCCTTTTTACTCATGGCGCGAAAGTTCTCAATGTTAAAGCACATGAGGTGGGGTGGTCAGACCATAGTCTGGTCACCTTTGACCTCTTGGATTTTGCACCAATAAAAATCCCCAAAGGAAATCGGATGATAAAATCTGCTCCATTTCGTAAACTAACAAATATAACAGTCGAAGACTTTAAAACATGTTATGACTACCATCAGGGACAATCACTTCTAGCAAATGAAGAGAGAGAAATGGGAACTCCGGCTTCAGAAACCGAGATTGAAAGACTGGAAATTTTCCTAGATGAATTTGAGTTAAGAATCAAGGCAAGTCTGGACATCCTGGCCCCATTGACAACAGCAAACAAGCGCCCAAGACTTTCTAAGTCAAGCCCTTGGTATGCCCCTAGTCTTAACTTACTTAAGAATAAAAGACGAATATTGGAAAGAAAGTGGCTTAAATCTAAACTTCCCCGGGACAAAATGGCATATCGGGTCTATTGTCGAGGCTACACAAAGGCGGTAAAACGCCATAAAAGATCCTATTATAACGATCGAATAATGCAAGCCTCAAACAAGCCTCGGGAACTATTCACATTGGTTAGGGACATATTTGAACCAAAAAAATTTTACTCTAAGATTGTTCCATCTATGGAATTTTGTTCTGCGCTTCAGTCTTCCTTTAGGGAAAAAATAAGGAAAATCCGTAATCAGGACAAAATCTTGCCTGATGACTTTGATCCTCCAGTACTAATAAGAGCTCCTCCAGCTTTTAGCTCATTTGCATCCACCACAGTGGCAGAGATATCCAATATTATGTCCAAGCTTAAACCGTCAAGCTTTCCGAATGACATCTGTCCCGCATGGTTTATGAAGAAAAACGCAGATACATTGGCCCCAGAAATCACAAGGATAGTGAACCTATCTTTAAAAATAGGGGCCGTTCCAACACGACTGAAGCATGCCATTGTCTCCCCCTTGTTGAAGAAGAGCACACTTGACCCTTCTTTGCTCACCAACTTCAGACCTATATCTCTTCTTCCCTTTCTAGCGAAGATCTTGGAGCAGGTCGTCTTTCAACAAATGCAAAGCTTCTTCGAGGGTAACGACCTGTTCCATGACTCCCAGTCGGGATTCAGGCCGGGACGTGGCACTGAACTGTCCGCACTTGATATACGCGAACGCCTGTTAAGAGTAAAAGATGCAGGGGGGTCGGCAGCCTTGGTGCTGCTCGACCTCTCCGCAGCCTTTGACACTGTCGATCATCAAATTCTGGGAGACCGTATGAAACACCTTTTTGGATGTAGTGGCACTGTCCTCCGTTGGCTCAACTCCTTTTTCACGGACAGGACCCATCAAGTGCAAATGAAAGCATGCAGCTCGCCAATTGAACCACTTCTCTATGGAGTCCCGCAGGGCTCGGCATTGTCGCCCCTGCTATTCAACTGCTATATGCGCCCACTCGCTGACATTATTGCTACACACAAACTAGCATGCCAGATCTATGCAGATGACACGCAGATCCTTGCTGACGATGGGCCAAATATGCACCTACAACTGAGAAATGGACTCCTTCACATACAAAAATGGATGGCTGATAACAAGCTAGGCCTTAATGAAGCAAAGACCGAGGTGATGCTGGTGGGCCCTCAATCAACCACCAATTTTCTCTTGGCCTGGCCCACTTCATTCTGCCCCATCCCAACGCCAGCGAAACAGGTCAGGAACCTAGGTATCATCTTTGATTCCTGCCTGTCATTTATACCTCACGCTAAACTCTGTATCAAAAACTCCAACTTTTATATACAGAGACTCCGGAAAATTAAAGATCTGTTTTCGCACGAAAACCGGTTAACTCTCGTACAGGGCCTTGTACATTCCCGGTTGGATTTCTCTAACATATTCTTTCTTGGACTTCCATTAAAGTGGCAAAGAAAATTGCAAGTGACTCAGAATCAAGCTGCTCGCCTGGTCTCTGGATGTGCCAGAACAGACCACATCTCTCCCGTGCTGAAAAAACTGCACTGGCTTCCTATTGCCAAGCGAGTACTATTCAAGGCAATGTGTTATATGTATAGGGCACACCGGAAACTGGGCCCAATTTATCTGTCTGAATGGGCCTCTCACTATGTACCGTTAAGACCACTCAGATCGGCTAACTTACTTCTCACAGAACCGACAATCAGCAGACTAAAATTTACTGGTAACAGACGCCTGGTTACAATAGGCAATGAGCTGTGGAACTCCCTTCCAGCGTCTCTAAGGTCCTTACCCTCCCTCCTGAGTTTCAGGAAGGGTTTAAAAACCTTCCTCTTTATCCAGGCTTACGGATAATCTGATGAAGAATAGGAATTGTGCAAAAAACATGAATTTTGCATGCTCTTTTTCCTTTCCCATCTGGTGGGTTTTTACCCACCCCCCCCCCCCCCCCCCAGGTTTCTTTCTGTTTTATTTTGCCTCTCATCTTGGGCACCCTAGGCTCTGTTCTTTTAACATTCTAGTTGAAATCTCAACTTTTAGATTTATGGTTTTTAGGGTCTTGGTGCGCCTAGACGCGCTCCTAATGGAGCGCATTCGGCGCAATACAAATCCAATATCAAATCAAATCAAATCAAATCAATGGGGGAAATAGTGTGTTGGTATCAATGAGAGGAATAGTATCTCATCATTGGTAATAATCAGAAGAATAGCGCCCCATAATTGGTGTCAGTGGGAGGAATAGTGCCCCATAATTGGTGTCAGTGGGAGGAATAGTGCCCCACCATTGGTATCAATGGGAGGAATAATGTTCCATCCTTGGTGTCAATGGGGGAAATAGTGTGTTGGTATCAATGGGAGGAATAGTATCTCATCATTGGTAATAATCAGAAGAATAGCGCCCCATAATTGGTGTCAGTGGGAGGAATAGTGCCCCCATCATTGGTATCGATGGGAGGAATAGTGCCCCACCATTGGTATCGATAGGAGGAATAGTGCCCCATCATTGGTATCCGTGGGAGGAACAGTGCTCCAACATTGGTGTCAATGGGGGAAATAGTGTGTTGGTATCAATGGGAGGAATAGTATCTCATCATTGGTAATAATCAGAAGAATAGCGTCCCATAATTGGTGTCAGTGGGAGGAATAGTGCCCCACCATTGGTATCAATGGGAGGAATAATGTTCCATCCTTGGTGTCAATGGGGGAAATAGTGTGTTGGTATCAATGGGAGGAATAGTATCTCATCATTGGTAATAATCAGAAGAATAGCGCCCCATAATTGGTGTCAGTGGGAGGAATAGTGCCCCCATCATTGGTATCGATGGGAGGAATAGTGCCCCATCATTGGTATCCGTGGGAGGAACAGTGCCCCAACATTGGTGTCAATGGGGGAAATAGTGTGTTGGTATCAATGGGAGGAATAGTATCTCATCATTGGTAATAATCAGAAGAATAGCGCCCCATAATTGGTGTCAGTGGGAGGAATAGTGCCCCACCATTGGTATCAATGAGAGGAATAATGTTCCATCCTTGGTGTCAGTAAAAGCACTAGTGCCCCATTGTCAGTGGCAGGATCTATGCCCATTGTTGCTAATAGTGGAGGGATTAATGCCCCAAGGACTGGATAAAAGCACGCACAGGGCCACACCCAGCACCCAGGCCACAGTTTGGAGACCACTGGTCTATAACGACTGTAGTAGTCAGTGACCACTTTTACGGATAAATAAATAGATGGGATAGGATATCTGGGCTAATCCCTATTGCTTCTTTCTTGTAAAAGCAACATTGTAATTTTTTTCCAACCCGGCCCACCAACTCCCCTATATTGACAAAACACCCAAGCGCATACAAAAATGACAGCTAAAATGTAATTGGTCGTTGTGGCAAGCACACACCTTCTCTTCTTTTTCCTCCTGTCCACATTACTGTGCACTCACCCATCAGCCGTAACGTTAATCCCATCACAGATGTTCATAAACTGGCCCCAGTCTTCTTCTTTGCTTCTTCCGGCTGTGTGTGTCTCTGAAAAGGAAACCACAAAGTCCATGGTAACATATCTGATGTGTAAGCAGGAGATGAGAAAACATCAGATCATCAAAGCAAAAATGGCTTCCCAACAGAAGTCAATGGATGGCCCTTTGATCATTTCCGACCACCCAACCAACATTTTTGGACTATTGATAATTGTCAGAACATAACAACCAGAAACAACTGCTTGATACAATCAGTAACACTTCTTATAAAAGGCCTAAAGCGAAAAAAAAAAAAAGAAAAAGAAAAGCAAAGGGCAAACATGACTAGGGAGACAGGCAGGCATGTACTGGCCATTCAGACTACCGGGAGTTTCCCGGTGGGCCGATGGCTCAATGGGCCGGTCAGGCACAGTCCTGGGTGATTGTGATTTCACTCCTGTCACCAAGGAGCAGCTGCCTACACTTGCTGGAGAGATGATTAGGCTTTCTGCTCCCTCCAGCCGTCAGGGGGAGATAGACAGCCAGCAGATTTCCCTTCCTCTCTCCCCTTAACACTTGTCACTTAACACATGACTGAATAGAGGAATGAGAAGCTGCCTTCAGAACTGTGAGTACACATGGGAGGGGGAGGAGAGGGGGGACACTCTAATGTAAGGGGGTGCTGATAGGGACACTCTAATGTAAGGGGGTGCTGATAGGGACACTCTAATGTAAGGGGGTGCTGATAGGGACACTCTGATGTAAGGGGGTGCTGATGGGGACACTCTGATGTAAGGGGGTGCTGATGGGGACACTCTGATGTAAGGGGTGCTGATAGGGACACTCTGATGTAAGGGGGTGCGTTTGGGGATACTCTGATGTGAAGGGGGTGCGGTTGGGGATACTCTGATGTGAAGGGGGTGCTGATGGGGATACTCTGATGTGAAGGGGGTGCTGATGGGGACACTCTGATGTAAGGGGGTGCGGTTGTGGATACTCTGATGTGAAGGGGGTGCTGATGGGGACACTCTGATGTAAGGGGGTGCGGTTGTGGATACTCTGATGTGAAGGGGGTGCTGATAGGGACACTCTGATGTAAGGGGGTGCGGTTGTGGATACTCTGATGTGAAGGGGGTGCTGATGGGGATACTCTGATGTGAAGGGGGTGCTGATGGGGATACTCTGATGTAAGGGGGTGCGGTTGGGGATACTCTGATGTGAAGGGGGTGCTGATGGGGATACTCTGATGTGAAGGGGGTGCTGATGGGGACACTCTGATGTAAGGGGGTGCGGTTGGGGATACTCTGATGTGAAGGGGGTGCGGTTGGGGATACTCTGATGTGAAGGGGGTGCGGTTGGGGATACTCTGATGTGAAGGGGGTGCTGATAGGGACACTCTGATGTAAGGGGGTGCGGTTGGGGATACTCTGATGTGAAGGGGGTGCTGATAGGGACACTCTGATGTAAGGGGGTGCGGTTGGGGATACTCTGATGTGAAGGGGGTGCTGATGGGGATACTCTGATGTGAAGGGGGTGCTGATGGGGACACTCTGATGTAAGGGGGTGCGGTTGGGGATACTCTGATGTGAAGGGGGTGCGGATGGGGATACTCTGATGTGAAGGGGGTGCGGTTGGGGATACTCTGATGTGAAGTGGGTGCTGATGGGGACACTCTGATGTAAGGGGGTGCGGTTGGGGATACTCTGATGTGATGGGGGTGCTGATAGGGACACTCTGATGTAAGGGGGTGCGGTTGGGGATACTCTGATGTGAAGGGGGTGCTGATGGGGATACTCTGATGTGAAGGGGGTGCTGATGGGGACACTCTGATGTAAGGGGGTGCGGCTGGGGATACTCTGATGTGAAGGGGGTGCGGTTGGGGATACTCTGATGTGAAGGGGGTGCGGTTGGGGATACTCTGATGTGAAGGGGGTGCTGATAGGGACACTCTGATGTAAGGGGGTGCGGTTGGGGATACTCTGATGTGAAGGGGGTGCTGATAGGGACACTCTGATGTAAGGGGGTGCGGTTGGGGATACTCTGATGTGAAGGGGGTGCTGATGGGGATACTCTGATGTGAAGGGGGTGCTGATGGGGACACTCTGATGTAAGGGGGTGCGGCTGGGGATACTCTGATGTGAAGGGGGTGCGGTTGGGGATACTCTGATGTGAAGGGGGTGCGGTTGGGGATACTCTGATGTGAAGGGGGTGCTGATAGGGACACTCTGATGTAAGGGGGTGCGGTTGGGGATACTCTGATGTGAAGGGGGTGCTGATGGGGATACTCTGATGTGAAGGGGGTGCTGATAGGGACACTCTGATGTAAGGGGGTGCGGTTGGGGATACTCTGATGTGAAGGGGGTGCTGATGGGGATACTCTGATGTGAAGGGGGTGCTGATGGGGACACTCTGATGTAAGGGGGTGCGGTTGGGGATACTCTGATGTGAAGGGGGTGCGGTTGGGGATACTCTGATGTGAAGGGGGTGCGGTTGGGGATACTCTGATGTGAAGTGGGTGCTGATGGGGACACTCTGATGTAAGGGGGTGCGGTTGGGGATACTCTGATGTGAAGGGGGTGCTGATAGGGACACTCTGATGTAAGGGGGTGCGGTTGGGGATACTCTGATGTGAAGGGGGTGCTGATGGGGATACTCTGATGTGAAGGGGGTGCTGATGGGGACACTCTGATGTAAGGGGGTGCGGTTGGGGATACTCTGATGTGAAGGGGGTGCGGTTGGGGATACTCTGATGTGAAGGGGGTGCGGTTGGGGATACTCTGATGTGAAGGGGGTGCGGTTGGGGATACTCTGATGTGAAGGGGGTGCGGTTGGGGATACTCTGATGTGAAGTGGGTGCTGATGGGGACACTCTGATGTAAGGGGTTGCTGATGGGGACACCCTGAATGGAAGGAGGTGCTGATGGGGACACTGAAAATGAAAATGGGCTGGTCTGGATGAATTCCAGGGCCACATTTGTGTCCCAGTCCAGCCCTGGAGACAGGGGAATCAAGGAGATATACGATTCACTTCAAAGATCAGGAGATGTGAGGTTACTTACCAAGTTACCAGGATAGGCTAGTTTGAAGATAGAGGAGGGGCTGTGGAAGGGGGGGGGGGGGGGGGGGGTTTAGAAGCATACCTCCCAACTTTTTGAGATGGGAAGGAGAGACCCCCTATTAGCAAAAGTATGTAGGCATAGGACACACCCCCTAAAAAGTATTTGGACGCCTGCCTTTACACGCACATGAACTTTAATGGCATCCCAGTCTTAGTCCGTAGGGTTCAATATTGAGTTGGCCCACCCTCTGCAGCTATAACAGCTTCAACTCTTCTGGGAAGGCCGTCCACAAGGTTTAGGAGTGTGTCTATGGGAATGTTTGACCGTTCTTCCAGAAGTGCATTTGTGAGGTCAGGCACTGATGTTGCACAAAGCAAGGTCCATAAAGACATGGATGAGCGAGTTTGGGGTGGAGGAACTTGACTGGCCTGCACAGAGTCCTGACCTTAACTCGATAGAACACCTTTGGGATAAATTAGAGTGGAGACTGCGAGCCAGGCCTTCTCATCCAACATCAGTGCCCAACCTCACAAATGCGCTTCTGGAAGAATGGTCAAACATTCCCATAGATAAACTCTACTAAACCTTGAGGACAGCCTTCCCAGAAGAGGTGAAGCTGTTATAGCTGCAAAGGGTGGGGCCAACTCAATATTGAACCCTACAGACTAAGACTGGTATGCGGGCTCATGTGCGGGTAAAGGCAGGTGTCCCAATACTTAGTCTGCAGGAATTGGCATTTCTAGGCAGGCTGCATTGTCATGCAGACCATCCTAGGTAACGCCCACATGGGATGCTGAACCTCCATGATTGAAAGAACTGAAATCCAATGAATGAAAGGGGTGGGCCAGGGCCAGTTAGGCGGGAGAGGAAAGAGCTAGATGATACTGGATATCCTGCAGCCAGGAAATGAGGCTCTGCCTACCTTGCTGCAGCTTCTAATGCACATTGTGAGAAGCTCACAGTGTGCAGTGAAATCAGAGTAAGAAATGTCAGCACAGGGGAGGAGCCGGTACAACTGCAGGAAAGGTTGGAGTTCAGATTTAGGCTGCACATTTGTGTGACACAACGCATTGCACTATTTTTTTGGTATGTTTGTCACGTGACAGCATAGGGCAGCTCATTCACTTAATTGGGCAGACCTACTCCTGGCAAACATGCCAAAGTAGCTCATGTACCTTTGTTTTGGCAGCGAGTCAGGCGCGTTAAGCGATGCCCTTTTTTACATGGCAAAATTTCAGTGGGAGGAACAGTGCCCCATCATTGGTGTCAATGGAAGGAATAGTGCCCCATCATTGGTGTCAATGGGAGGGATAGCGCCCCATCATTGGTGTCAATGGGAGGGATAGCGCCCCATCATGGGTGTCATTGGGAGGAATAGTGCCCCATCATTGGTATCAGTGGGAGGAATAGTGCCCCATCATTGATGTCATTGGGAGGAATAGCGCCCCATCATGGGTGTCATTGGGAGGAATAGTGCCCCATCATTGGTATCAGTGGGAGGGATAGTGCCCCATCATTGGTGTCAATGGAAGGAATAGCGCCCCATCATTGGTATCAGTGGGAGGAATAGTGCCCCATCATTGGTATCAGTGGGAGGGATAGTGCCCCATCATTGGTGTCAATGGAAGGAATAGCGCCCCATCATTGGTGTCATTGCGATGAATAGTGCCCCTTCATGGGTGTCATTGGGAGGAATAGTGCCCCATCATTGGTATCAGTGGGAGGAATAGTGCCCCATCATTGGTGTCAGTGGGAGGAGTAGTGCCCCATCATTAGTATCAGTGGGAGGAATAGTGCCCCATCATTGGTATCAGTGGGAGGAATAGTGCCCCATCACTGGTGTCATTTGGAGGAATAGTGCCCCATCATTGGTATCAATGGGAGGAATAGTGCCCCTTCATGGGTGTCATTGGGAGGAATAGTGCCCCATCATTGGTATCAGTGGGATGGATAGTGCCCCATCATTGGTGTCAATGGGATGGATAGTGCCTCATCATTGGTGTCAATGGGATGAATAGTGCCCCATCATTGGTATCAGTAGGAGGAATAGTGCCCCATCATTGGTGTCAGTGGGAGGAGTAGTGCCCCATCATTGGTATCAGTGGGAGGAGTAGTGCCCCATCATTGGTATCAGTGGGAAGAATAGTGCCCCATCATTGGTATCAGTGGGAGGAATAGTGCCCCATCATTGGTGTCATTTGGAGGGATAGTGCCCCATCATTGGTATCAGTAGGAGTAATAGTGCCCCATTATTGGTATCAGTAGGGGGAATAGTGCCCCATCATTGGTATCAGTGGGAGAAATAGTGCCCCATTCTTGGTATCAATGGAAGGAGTGGTGCCCCATCATTGGTGTCAGTGGAAGGAATAGTGCCCCATCATTGGTATTAATCAGAAGAATAGTGCCCCATCATTGCTATCAACGGGAGAAATAATTTTCTATCATTGGTGTCAGTGAAAGGACTAGTGCCCCATTGTCAGTGACAGGAACTATGCCCACTTTAGCTGACGGTGGAGGGATTAAAATGAGGGATCAAATGTGCAACAAAACACGTGACTGCAACCCACGTTTGGGGCATAATAATAATTGCACCGCAAGTGCAATGTTAGTCTTTGGTGCATTTTTCACACGTTTCCAAGACCTTACAGGGAAACGTGTTTCTTCCCAGAACACCAAAGTGTGAATGGCGGCCTCAATATAGAATTAAAATGTGTCCATTTCTCATATATATGAGTTATATTTGATTAAATCCAAACTACACAAGGTGCAGCATTAACATATCACTTTTTTTTTATATATATCAAATTTTAAATTTTTTAGTTTTAATTAATTTTGTTTGCCTTCATTAAACTTTTTTTTTTTTTTTCATCACTATCATTCTTCTAAATTGCATTTTTTATTTTATTTTTTTAATGATTGTGTTGGATTTGGTGGGTAGTCCTCCCCTGCTTACCTCTGGCTCCCTCTAGCGGCATCGATCAGACCTGCAATCACTCTGTTCCCTAATATCAGTTCACTGTGCGCCCCTTTAAGCTTGAATTTCCTTTTTCTCAGCATCTTCCTAAACCTCAGCCGGAGCCACAAGAAAATGTGTTCAAGAAACTCCAGGCTTAATCCCAGAAGAGAGTTCATTATTGCTAATTCAGAGCAAGAAAACCAAAGTCTCAATCCACTTCCCCAACGCTCGAAGTTCTAATTCTGGTCCAACACGACAGACAAAATGAAAGAAAGGAAATTTCATATTGATGTCCCAAAAAACAATATAAAACTGGTCTTTGGTTATTTGATTTACTGAGAGACACAAGACCAATAAAATGTGTGTTATTCCTTGCCTTCTGGCTTATTATGTGCGAGTGACAAAGTCCCATAACAGAACACCGAGGATGTAACGTAAATACAATAGACTCAATTCACAAAGCTTTAACACAAGGATAAGGCGCTCTGATTTAGCTTTATGACTGTCATTTTCAAATCTCATTGGACTTAGCCGAAAATAACTGTCACTTTTTGAAATAAGTATACTTATCCTGATGTGTTAGCTTTGTAAACAGAGTTGAATGTGACGGAATTAGCGAAGAAGAAGACAGGCTTTAACTGTTATACCCTGCGCATACAGTGAGGGGAAAAAAGTATTTGATCCCCTGCGGATTTTGTACGAAGAAATGATCTCTAATTTTAATGGTCGGTTTATTTTAACAGTGAGAGACAGAAACAACAAAAATATCCCAAAAAACGCAGTTCAAAAAAGTTATAAATTGATTTGCACTTTAATCACCTCCCGTCCGCGCTATAGCCCAAAAGACGGCTACAGTGTGGACCTACTTTGCCGGGAGGGCGTCCTCAGATGTCACCCCGTGCTCAAGTGGCCTGCGCGCCCCCTGCAGGGCGTGCGCGGCGCGCTCTGTGATCAGCGAGTCTATCAGACTCGGCGGATCACAGATCGGAGTAAGGGGTCGATCCCGACACCTTACCATGTGATCAGCTGTCAGCCAGTGACAGCTGATCATGTGATGTAAACAGAGACGGTAATCGGCTATTTTTTCTCCTCACACTGGTAGCCGATCACTGGCTGCTGTGAGAGGGACATCAGTCCTGATCGTGGAGAGCCTCTGCAGAGACTTCTGTGCCACCTACCAGTGCCCACCAGTGTCACCTACCAGTGCCCACAGTACCACCCATCAGTGCCCACAGTACCACCCATCAGTGCCCACAGTGTCACCTATAAAATGTCACCAATCAGTGCCTCATCACCAGTGTTGCCTATCAATACCACCTACCAGTGAACATCAGTGGCACCTACCAGTGCCCATCAGTGCCACCTATAAAATGTCACCAATCAGTGCCTCATCACCAGTGCGGCCTATCAATACCACCTACCAGTGCCACCTATAAAAAGTCACCAATCAGTGCCTCATCACCAGTGCTGCCTATCAATACCACCTACCAGTGCCCATCAGTGGCACCTACCAGTGCCCATTAGTGCCACCTATCAGTGTCCATCAGTGACATCCATCAGTGGCACCCATCAGGGCCTATCAGTGCAGCCCATCAGTGCCCATCAGCCTTATGGGGGGAAATTTACAAAGAGTGCACAAGCTTGCGCCACTTATCTAAAAGTAAAGAAGGAGCAGATACTGCTCCTAATTAGCAAAAGGGGCATGTGCCCTAAATGTTTGTACTGCTCAGTGCACTGTCCTGCTCCGTACAGCCACAGAAGCTTTCAGCTTCTCTTAGGGTATACCAGGCTGCTAGTGGTGGGGCTGGATGGTGCCTTCTGCCCTCACCTAAGCAGCACCCAGGTGTTCATGGGGTCTAACTGCAAGTTATAGGTATGTTTTTTTTTTTTCTTTCTACATTACACTTGTCTACTGAACCAAAGCCTATATGTCGTTTAACATACACAAGAATTATTGTGCTAATTTAGCATATGTCCATAGGTGTGCACAGCCTATTGCATTAGAGCAGTGATGGCGAAGCTTGGCACCCCAGATGTTTTGGAACTACATTTCCCATGATGCTCAACTACACTGCAAAGTGCATGAGCATCATGGGAAATGTAGTTCCAAAACAGCTGGGGTGCCAAGGTTCGCCATCACCGCATTAGGGTGTGCACCTCAAAGCTCAAACATATATGTGGGTGTGCATGTGTATCTATACTGACAGTGTCAGTAGAGCAGTAGACGGTGTCAGTAGAGCAGGAGACGGTGTCAGTAGAGCAGGAGACGGTGTCAGTAGAGCAGGAGACGGTGTCAGTAGAGCAGGAGACAGTGTCAGTAGGGCAGGAGACGGTGAGACGGTGTCAGTAGGGCAGTAGACGGTGTCAGTAGAGCAGGAGACGGTGTCAGTAGGGCAGTAGACGGTGTCAGTAGGGCAGGAGACGGTGTCAGTAGGGCAGGAGAGGGTGTCAGTAGAACAATAGACAGTGTCAGTAGTGCAGTAGACAGTGTCAGTAGTGCAGTAGACGGTGTCAGTAGGGCAGTAGGCAGTGTCAGTAGGGCAGTAGACAGTGTCAGTAGGGCAGTAGACGGTGTCAGTAGGGCAGTAGACGGTGTCAGTAGGGCAGTAGACGGTGTCAGTAGGGCAGTAGAGAGTGTCAGTAGGGCAGTAGAGAGTGTCAGTAGAGCAGTAGACAGTGTCAGTAGAGAAGTAGACAGTGTCAGTAGGGCAGTAGACTGTGTCAGTAGGGCAGTAGACGGTGTCAGTAGGGCAGTAGACGGTGTCAGTAGGGCAGTAGACGGTGTCAGTAGGGCAGTAGACGGTGCCAGTAGAGCAGTAGACGGTGTCAGTAGGGCAGTAGACAGTGTCAGTAGGGCAGTAGACAGTGTCAGTAGAGCAGTAGACAGTGTCAGTAGAGCAGTAGACAGTGTCAGTAGAGCAGTAGACAGTGTCAGTAGGGCAGTAGACGGTGTCAGTAGGGCAATAGACGGTGTCAGTAGGGCAGTAGATAGTGTCAGTAGGGCAGAGATTGTTGTCAGTAGTTTTTATTATTTTTTACAATTTAATTTTTTTATAATTTTTTTTTTTTACATGTCCGTTAGGGGGCTTTGGTTAAATATCAGATGTTTAAACAGGGGGAATCTGCTCCACACAGGGTGATTAGGGTGTGCCCAAGAACACCTGGCACACCCTGTGCGCACACCTATGCATATGTCTAAAGCCATCAGAGAAAGTGATAGGTCTACGATGTTTTCATTTTTTTGAGAGGCAAAGGTGAGCCAGTGCTTTACATCCAGCTGTGTGCGTTAATAATCGACCACCGCGATTTAAAAAGACCTGATCTTGGGTGGAGCGGGGGAGGGGGGGAAGAATTGTGTATATTTGGTCGTGTGCGGTAATATTTGATGTTCAGAGCGAGTTCAGCCGGATGCGAGCCGGGAGTCCATCTGTGTTTCATCGCTGTACTCTGCAATCTGTTTTGACAGTGACCCAAGACGAGGCAGTCCCCCGTGCACAGAGGAGTATACATTTACATGCTGCTCGGGGCTACAGCTAGATCTCCAGAGAAATGACTTAACATCTATTGACTGGAGAATAATAAAAGAGACTTACTCAAACTGAAAGCTGCACAGGCTGGAAAAGGAGAAGGTGAAGTGCCAGTAGACGGTTTAGACATTTAGAACTTTCCTGGCAATAATGGTGAAATGAGTACATCAAAATGAGGTTGTTTTACAGCAGACCCATCCTTAAAGAGACCCCGACCAGTCATTTCAACACCTATCTTCCCGTAAGGTTATATGTAGGGATGCACCGATACCGATGCCAAGCATTTGACTGCGTATCTTTGCGGTGATACAAAATGAATGGGCACAAATCGCACTGCAAAGAATCACATGCGATTTGAACAGGATTGCTGTGCGATTCCTGTTCTGAATCGCATGCAATTTCCCCCACCGCTCCTGTGTGTGTGTGTAGAAAGATATTAAAGTGATTGTAAAGGTAAAATTTAAAATTTTTTAAAATAACAAACATATCATACTTACCTCCACTGTGCAGCTCATTTTTGCACAGAGTGGCCCCGAGCCTGGTCTTCTGGGGTCCCCCCGGCGGCTCTCGTGGCTCCTCCCCACGTCTGATAACCCCCTGGGAGAAGCGCTTCCCTAAGGGGGTTACCTTGTGGGCGTGCCGCCGAGTCCAGCATTTGCGTCCATAGATGCCAAATGCAGGACTCGGCCCCGCCCCCGGCGCTCGCGTCATTGGACTTGATTGACAGCAGCGGGAGCCAATGGCTGCACTGCTATCAATCTATCCATTCAAGAGCCGAGAACCCCTGGGCAGTAGGGATGGGCCCGGTGTTCGATTCTAACCCATGTTCGAATCGAACATCGGCCGTTCGTCCGCTCGTCGAGGGCAGAACTCTGAGGGCCGTTCGCATCAAATTCGTGTAATGCGAACGGTCCACAATGCACTGCGCCAGTCGCAGTGCATTTCTGGCTGATGATTGGCCAAGCATGCACTGTGACCCCACATGCTTGGCCAATCATAGAGCCAGCGGCGAGGAGAGCAATAATTGGCCACAGGCAGGATGCCTGTGGCCAATTATAGCTCAGGGGGTATAGTACACGCTCCACACTATATAAGGCCGCCGCGCTGGCGGCCTCGTGTAGTGTGTTCCGGCTTGAGGAACAGTGACAGTGTACTGTACATGTACACAGTATATGTGAATCATTTCTGTGTGGGGAAAGTGTAGGGATAGAGGAAAAATAGGCAGGGATAGTGTATTCTTCTCAGCCTTTGCTTGTGAGGAAAGTGTAGGGATAGAGGAAAAATAGGCAGGGATAGAGTATTCTTCCCAGCCTTTGCTTGTGGGGAAAGTGTAGGGATAGAGGAAAAATAGGCAGGGATAGTGTATTCTTCTCAACCTTTGCGTGTGGGGAAAGTGTAGGGATAGAGGAAAAATAGGCAGGGATAGTGTGTTCTTCTCAGTGCTGTTCTCTACCAATCCAGCCATCTGCAGGAGTTAGTGTGTGTGTGTGCTGTGTGAGTATAGCACAGCAGTAGCACACTAAACCACCTTACACTGTATCTGCCCTGTTGTCACCTAAGACAGCCATCTGCAGGAGTTAGTGTGTTTTGTGTGCCTCCAGCACAGCACAGTATACACCAACAGTCCATACATACATACATACAGTATATACCTACAGTCCCTGTCTTGTTTGCACCGCCTGTATACTGCGGTTTAGCGTATATAGGGTTTTAGGTATAGGGTTTTATTTTGGGCGCAGGGTTCCCCTTAATATCCATACAAGACCCAAAGGGGCTGGGGGTGGGGGGGGGGGGGGGGGTGATGGGGTAGCCATGCTATTTTTCTCAAAGATTTTCAGCCATATGGCCAGGACAAGACATGACATTAAAGCCGCAAGCAGTTTTAAATGGCTTCTTTTTTTCCTTTACAAATGTCATTTTGTGCAGGGACAGTTCTAAACACAGGAAACACATGCCACTTCACAGGCATACTTTAGACACCCCCCAGGTACCATATTTAAAGGAATATTTCACTTTTTTTTTTCACTTTATGCATCATTAAAATGACTGCTCCCGAAAAAACATCAATTTTTAAAACTTCTTTTTGCATTGATACATGTCCCCTGGGACCCCAAACCTGTTTTATGACATTAACATGCATATTGGCCGTTATAATTAGCACTTTAGATTTCGAACGTTCGCGTCCATTGTAACTAATAGGGTTCTAACGTTCGTGAAAACTTTCGGTCCGTTCGCAGGTTCTGGTGCAGAAAGTGCGTCCCCGTGGGTCAAGTTCGAGGGTTCAGGTAAGTAAAACGGGGGGTGGGCTGGGGGGGGGCCGGTCACTGACAGGTGTTTTTTCACCTTTAATACATAAGATGCATTAAGGTGAAAAAACACGAAGGTTTAAAACCCCTTTAAAGCGCCATCTAGGATTTAATCGGTACTGTGGGGGCTGGGGTGGACTGTAGGAGGCTAGGGGGCACTGTTGAACACTGTTGGAGGTTGGGGGCACTATTGAGGGCTAGAGGCTTTGCAGAAAACTAGGGGGTACTGGGAGGTACTGTTGGGGCTGAGGGCTCTCAGGAGGCCTAGGGGAACTTTGGAAGGTTGACTGGTACTGAGGGCCACCACAGGAGGTTGTGTGGAATTTTTGGGTGGTTAGGGGACCTGTAGCTGGCTGGAGGCCCAAGAGGTTGTGGTTCGGCAGCGGGCCAAGGCCCTGTGGTTGAGAACCACTAATTCAAAGTGATGCACTGGTGTGAAGAGCTTTATAGATTATAGTGGTAACTAGTGTGATCCTGTGCTGTATTATGCCGCGTACACATATTTGGAAATTCGGCCAGCAAAAGACCGATGAGAGCTTTTGGTCGGAAAATGCGACCGTGTGTATTAGGGGTGCAACGGATCAAAAAACTCACGGATCGGATCGATCCTCGGATCAGAGTCATGGATCGGATCATTTTTCGGATCAGCAAATAATAATTGAATTTGCAAAAACCTGTGAAAATTCCGCCACCATATAGTCCCCACTGTAATATCCACGTCATCTCCCCCACTGTAATATCCACGTCATCTCCCCCACTGTAATATCCACGTCATCTCCCCCACTGTAATATCCACGTCATCTCCCCCCCTGTAATATCCACGTCATCTCCCCCCCTGTAATATCCACGTCATCTCCCCCACTGTAATATTGTCTGAGTATGGCCGAGTATTGGCAGGGTAATGCAGAGTATTGGCAGGGTATTGCAGAGTATTGGCAGGGTATTGCAGAGTATTGGCAGGGTATCGCAGAGTATTGGCAGGGTATCGCAGAGTATTGGCAGGGTAATGCAGAGTATTGGCAGGGTATCGCAGAGTATTGGCAGGGTATCGCAGAGTATTGGCAGGGTATCGCAGAGTATTGGCAGGGTATCGCAGAGTATTGGCAGAGTATTGGCTGGGTAATGCAGAGTATCGCAGAGTATTGGCTGGGTAATGCAGGGTATATGCTGGGTAATGCAGAGTATATGCTGGGTAATGCAGGGTATATGCTGGGTAATGCAGGGTATATGCTGGGTAATGCAGGGTATATGCTGGGTAATGCAGGGTATTGGCTGGGTAATGCAGGGTATTGGCTGGGTAATGCAGGGTATATGCTGGGTAATGCAGGGTATATGCTGGGTAATGCAGGGTATATGCTGGGTAATGCAGGGTATTGGCTGGGTAATGCAGGGTATATGCTGGGTAATGCAGGGTATATGCTGGGTATTGCAGGGTATATGCTGGGTAATGCAGGGTATATGCTGGGTATTGCAGAGTATATGCTGGGTAATGCAGGGTATATGCTGGGTAATGCAGGGTATATGCTGGGTAATGCAGGGTATATGCTGGGTAATGCAGGGTATATGCTGGGTATTGCAGAGTATATGCTGGGTAATGCAGGGTATATGCTGGGTAATGCAGGGTATATTCTGGGTAATGCAGAGTATGTTTACAAGTGATCGCTCCGTCATTTGACGGAGCGATCACATTGTAAACAGCGGCCGGGTGTACCAAGATGGCCGCCGCTCCGGAGCTAGGCCGAAGCTGCGGCCTTTCCTAAGGCCGCCGGGTGTACCAAGATGGCCGCCGCTCCGGAGCTAGGCCGAAGCCGCGGCCTTTCCTAAGGCCGAGGCCGCGGAGCGCTCCGCGGATCGCGGGGTGTGCCGATCCGAACTGGGTGACCCGTTCGGATCACGGAACGGCGACGATCCGTTGCACCCCTAGTGTGTATGCTCCATCGGACTTTTGCTGGCCGAATTCCCGCCAGCAAAAGATTGAGAGCAGGTTCTCAATTTTTCGGTCGGAAAAAGTTGAGATCGGTCTGTAGCAATTCCGACGCGCAAAATTCCTGCGCATGCTCGGGAACAATTTGACACATGCTCGGAAGCATTGAACTTAATTTTCGCGGCTCGTCGTAGTGTTGTACGTCACCGTGTTCTTGACGGTCGAAAGTTCAGAGAACTTTTGTGTGACCGTGTGTATGCAAGCCAAGCTTGAGCGGAATTCCGTCGGAAAAATCATCCAAGATTTTTCTGATGGAAAATCCGCTCGTGTGTACGGGGCATGAGACATAAAATTGTGCAAATGAGCCCTTAGAGGGCAGTGTGTTGCGTCTTGGAAAAACAGTAACACATGGAAAACACACTGAAAGCACAATAAAAATGTAATGCGGGTTTTAATTATTGCATTTTTCAAGTCACATGTCCAAATTTCCAACAAACACAGACGCGACCCACAAAATGGAGACAGGAAATTACAAAAATGATTAGAACAAAAACGCATGCAAAATGTTGCTTGCATTGCGCCACATTTTAACGCAATGCCTAGAAAACACATTGTGCGCTTTTAGGAAAATGCATATGTGCTTTCTTACATGATTGTCTGAATGAGTCCTTCCCAAATCTATCCAACAGAAAACCCAACACACTTTTCACCTACTCTCCACAGATCATTTACATACTGTACCATCATGTGGTTCCTTGTGTTGAGCAACACTTTGAAGTTGTACACATGCCATTGTCAGTGACCTCATCTTTACTGCCTAACAGCAAAACACAATGACATAGAAATTCTGCTAAATATAACAAATGCACAAACTGAGGTCAGGTTTGCTTAACCACTTAAGGACTGAGCCTCTTTCTGAGATTTGGTGTTTACAAGTTAAAATAATTTTTTTTTTTGCTAGAAAATGACCCCAAATATTGTTTTTTTTTTTTCTAACACCCTAGAGAATAAAATGGCGGTTGTTGCAATACTTTCTATCACACTGTATTTGTGCAGCGGTTTTACAAGCGCACCTTTTTTGGAAAAAATACAATTTTTTGCATTAAAAAAAAATAACAGTAAATTTAGCCCAATTTTTTTTTTATATTGTGAAAGATGATGTTACGCCGAGTAATTTGATACCCAACATGTCACGCTTCAAAATTGCGCCCGCTCGTGTAATGGCGACAAACTTTTACCCTTAAAAATCTCCATAGGCGATGTTTAAAAAATTCTACAGGTTGCACATTTTGAGTTACAGAGGAGGTCTAGGACTAGAATTATTGATCTCGCTCTAATGATCGCGGCGATACCTCACATGTGTGGTTGTTAACATCGTTTTTCATATGCGGGCGCTCTGCACGGCGGGACGGGGCATGTTAAAATATTTTTTTTTTTTTCTTATTTATTTTACTTTTTATTTTTTATTTTTACACTGTTCTTTTAAAAAAAATTAAAAAAGTGTCACCTTTATTCCTATTACAAGGGATGTAAACATCCCTTGTAATAGAAAAAAAGCATGGCAGGACCTCTTAAATATGAGATCTGGGGTCATAAAGACCTCAGATCTCATATTTACACTAAAATACAATAAAATAAATAAATAATTGAAAAAATATATAAAAATTCTTCTTTAAAGGGGTTGTAAAGGTTTGTTTTTTATTTTCTAAATAGGTTCCTTTAAGCTAGTGCATTGTTGGTTCACTTACCTTTTCCTTCGATTTCCCTTCTAAATGTTTTTTTTCTTTGTTTTCTTTGTCTGAATTTCTCACTTCCTGTTTCTCCTCAGTAAACTTCACACCATCATCCGAGCGGTGTTTAGTCAGCCAGAACAGCTTACTGAGGAGGAACAGGAAGTGAGAAATTCAGACAAAGAAAACAAAGAAAAAAAACATTTAGAAGGGAAATCGAAGGAAAAGGTAAGTGAACCAACAATGCACTAGCTTAAAGGAACCTATTTAGAAAATAAAACACAAACCTTTACAAACCCTTTAAGAGCTATGGGTGAACGTTTCGTTAAAAAAAAACAAAAAAAAAAACGTTTTTCCACCCTGCAATGGTATGGAGCCGGGTGGGGGCCATCTTCCCCTCACTCAGCTCCATACCTAACAGGGAAGAGGACCCGGTCTCCTCCGCTGCTGCCGGCGACTCCGGTAAGCGGCGGGGGGCACCGGAGCACGGCGGGAGGGGGGGTTCCCTCTCTCTAAACCGATAAAAGTGATCTTGTGCCGAATCCGCCACAGAGACCACTTTTATCTGAAACCAGACCGCTCACTGAAGAAGAGGCTACCGGGGTTATGGTAGCCACCTGCTGTAATAACAACGATATTCCTCTTGTGCCGACGTATATCGTTGTGAGCCAGTCCAGAAGTGGTTAACCACTTCCATACCGGGCCTATTCTTGCACTCCTCTCCTACATGTAAAAATCTTAATTTTTTGGAAAATTACTCAGAACCCCCAAACATTATATAGCGGTATGTTTTTTTTAGCAGGGAATAAAATATGTGTAAGTGCCGCTACTCCCAAGAATTAAATACACGCACATATTTATAGGAGGGAATTGCGCAAACCTTAACCACATACAGTGTAATCAATATGTACCTTATAATAAACATGTAAATAATAATAGTCCAACACAGTGAAAATCAATTAATAAAGGTAATCAAATAAAACGTGTGATTAAAAGTCCCAAAGACAGAGCTGTGAATCAAGAGAGGATAAATGTTCATGTAAACTTCTGATGCAGCGCCTTGATATCTGCAATATCAGATAGTGGGTGTTTTTATTATAAAGGGATAATAAAACTACCCACTAGCTGATATTGCAGCTATCAAGGCGCTATCGATGCCTTTTACGGATGTGGGCGCGACTTACGTAGGCGTTCACTTCTGTGCACGAACACGTGAGGACAGGGGCATTGACCCTTTTTTTTATTGTTTATTTTACCTTTATTTTTAAATTTTTACACTTTTTCTTTTTTTTTGGATCACTTTTATTCCTATTACAAGGAATGTAAACATCCCTTGTAATAGGAATAGTGCGTGACAGGTCCTCTTTATGGAGACCCCACATCTCTTATAGACCCCACATCTCTCCTCCAGGCTGAAAAGACAGGGTAAGTGCCGGGCAGAGTCCCCGGCATTGTTTACATCCGCCGGCCTGGACGTGACGTCATAACGTTTAGCCCGGTCCTCCGAGGGTCCAATGCCCCGTACACGCGGTCGGATATTCCAATGGAAAAAGTCAGATTGAATTATGTTGTCGGAAAATCGGATCGTGTGTGGGCTCTAGCGGGCTTTTTCCCAAATTTTCCGACAACAAAATCCGATCTGACTTTTTTCGATTGTGTGTAGAGAATTCCGACGGACAAAGTGCCACGCATGCTCAGATCAAATTACGAGACCAAAGCTATTGGCTAACTAGCCTCTACGTAGTTCCGTCGTACGCAACGAGTGTCACCACGTTCGGAATGATCGGATTTTTCGACAACTTTGTCCGACCGTGTGTATGCAACACCAGTGTCGGACAAAATCCGTCGGAAAAAATCCGATGGATTTTGTGGTCGCAATTTCCGACCGTGTGTACAGGGGCATAGAGATGACTGGGGGCCATCTGGCCACCAGAAGTCTCTATGATCAACTTCCGTCAGCGACCAATTCATTCTCCGACTCGCCGATCGCACGGGCAAACTTTGAGAAGCACCAGAGGGCGGCAAGAGGAGGGGGGGATGTCCCCTCCCACCGCCTGTAAGAACGATCAAGCGGCTGAACAGCTGCTATGATTGTTCTTACTGTGCACAGAATTGCCGGCCGAAAAAAGATGATATCTGAACGATGCCTGTAGCTGCAGGCATCATTTAGATATCCCCACTCAAAGTCAAAGACGTCATATGACGTCCTTGGGATGGAAGAAGCTTAAAACAAACTTTACCGGAGTAAAATATAAACTATTGAGAACAGTGTTCTATAACAGGCACTTTGTGTTATTTTTTCAAAGGATTTCTGTGTCCTGTGCAGGCCCAAGCTGTACTTAGGGCTTCGACTTATGCCTAAGTCGAGATTAAGCCCCACCCCTTGTGCTAATACCCCACCCCTGCCTTTTAAGGGCCAAGACTTTAACAGTAGGTGGTTAGGCTCAAGGGGCTTTGACTTATGACCAAGTCGAGATTAAACTCAACCTCTTCCTGTGCTAAAGCCCCACCCCTGCTTTTTAAGAGCCAAAACATTAACAGGTAGCCAGTAGTAGAGGATCTGGCACTTGACAGTTGAAAGTATGTGGTGAGGCTTAGCTCTAGGAGGTAGAAGGTCTCATGGAGCATTCACTTATACCCAACTTTAGATTAACCCCAAACACTCCCTGTGCTAAAGCCCCACCCCTGGCTTTTAGGGGCCAGAACTTCAACAGGTAGCTGAGGGACTGGCACTAGATAGTTGATAGTAGGTAGTGGGGCTTAGCTCTAGGAGGCAGAGGAGCAGAGAGGTCATAACTTTAGGTCACTTACATCCTGCACCTGGACTCCAAGGGGCTTGCACAAAGCGTAAACAGCAGTGGCGGGCCGTCCATGCAGAGCGAACCCACTAATCCATGCGCCCAGCCCCTTAATCTACATGCAGGATGCCGGACGCATGGATTTCAATGGTTTTTTTTTTTTGAAGCACATAACACGCAGTTTTTCCCCCTTAAAATAAGGGGGAAATTGTGGGTGCGTGCTATACGCTGATCCCCGCCGATTGTTATGCAACGAGCGGAGCTGAGATACAGAAAGCTGAGAGTACTTTGGCTATTCTCGGCTCCTCTCGCAGTCCCGCACACCTCCACTGATTGTCAGTGGGGCTCGCTCCTCTCGCATACAGAAAGCCGAGAGTACTTTGGCTATTCTCAGCTCCTCTCGCAGTCCCGCGAGAGGAGCCGAGACTAGCCGAAGTACTCGGCTTCCTGTATGTCAGCGGCGCTCGCTCCTCTCGCAATCAGTGGAGGTGGGCGGGACTGCGAGAGGAGCCGAGAATAGCCGAAGGCTTTCGGCTTTCTGTAGCTCAGCTTCGCTCGCTCCTCTCCGCTCAGAAAATCGGCGCCAAATTTAAAATAGGGAAAAGCTGAAGAGACTGGCAAGGCTGCAAAGGCACTGGGCAAGGCTGCAGATGGACACTGGGCAAGGGTACAATGATGGACAAGGCTGCAGATGGACACTGGGCTAGGCTGCAATGATGGACAAGGCTGCAGATGGACACTGATAAAGCTGCATTGATGGGCATTTAAATGTATTTTTTTCCCCTTAAACTTCCCTCCTAAAAGTTTTTTTCTTTAAAATTCCCTCCTAAACTTGGGGTGCACGTTATACGCTGATAAATACGGTAGGTACTTTTTTAGAAACATTTTGTCCTGCTTATGGTACAGGAACACTTTTATAAATATAGATCTTATAAATATAAAGTCTTATAATGAAATGGGTCTCTGGATGTCTTTGTAGATGCATGAATGAAGTCTCTTTTAAAATTCTCATTCACAGCAGCAGCAGCTCTGCCCAACACAGTCCCAATACAAGAATGAATGAGACAATTTGCCTTATGTCCTATGGCTTCAGTTCACACCAATCCACTGTGCTTGCGTGTGCTAAAAAACAAAACAAAAAAAAAACAGGACATGTTGTTTTTCTGCGCAGTGTGTTCCAATGTGCTGTAACGCACAGCAACACGCAGCAGGGCATAGGATTGCATAGAGGTTTAAAAGTACAAAAAGGAAAAAAATAGGATCTGCAATGCAGTTTTATCAACATCCTAATGCCTAATCCATGTGTACACAGCATATCTGGCTGCCATAGTGTAAGGTGACCAGATGTTTAAAATGAAATCCGGGACATATATATATTTTTTTTTATTGGCAAATGGTAAACTATTTTATTTTTTTGTTTACAAAAGTTTTATTGAAAAAACATAAAAAGGAAAACAGTAACTGTGTCAGACAAAGTTCAGAAACATGAACAAGATATGGTATTTCGCTATATGATGGGGAATAGGGACATAAAGAAAAGGGGATGTTGCAAAAAAAATAAAATAAAAAAAAAAAAAAAAAAAAAAGAAGAAAGAACATTCAATATACATTATCTTTCTCTGTGGGTATCTGGCATTTTTCTAATCACAGATTGTTGCATTCCAGTGTATCCATTTGCTATTAAAAATATGTAAAGTATCATACAAAGTGTGGTGGATACGTTCTGAAAGTTTAATTGCTTCCATTCTGGCAAGGACTTGTGACCAAGGGAGAGCTGGGGAGCGCCAATTGAAAGCTATAACCCAGTGTACGGCAACAAAGAGGGTAAAAATTAGTTTTTCACAGGGTGCGGGGATATTGGGAATGGAAGAGAAACATAAACACATTTGTAACGTTGGGGTGATCGAACGACCTGCGATAGAGGATAGGTAAACTATTTTATAAGCATATTTTCCTCAAATGATATATGCAGCGTATGTGGTATGTGTTTATGGAATGATTGTATTATATATATATATATATATATACAGTTTGTTATTTCTCACATTTCCTCCATAAATAAAGATTTTAAAAAAAGATACTTCTTAGAATTTTTGGAGATATGACTACCAAATGTTATGAAGATAAGAGTTCAGTAGTGTGTTACATAAAGAATGCAGGGCTAAGGAGTGCACTACATAAAGAATGCAGGGCTAAGGAGCGTGCTACATAAAGAATGCAGGGCTAAGGAGCGTGCTACATAAAGAATGCAGGGCTCAGGAGTGTGCTACATAAAGAATGCAGGGCTAAGGAGCGCACTACATAAAGAATGCAGGGCTAAGGAGCGCACTACATAAAGAATGCAGGGCTAAGGAGCGCACTACATAAAGAATGCAGGGCTAAGGAGCGCACTACATAAAGAATGCAGGGCTAAGGAGCGTGCTACATAAAGAATGCAGGGCTCAGGAGTGTGCTACATAAAGAATGCAGGGCTAAGGAGCGCACTACATAAAGAATGCAGGGCTAAGGAGCGCACTACATAAAGAATGCAGGGCTAAGGAGCGCACTACATAAAGAATGCAGGGCTAAGGAACGTGCTACATAAAGAATGCAGGGCTCAGGAGCACACTACATAAAGAATGCAGGGCTCAGGAGTGCACTACATAAAGAATGCAGGGCTCAGAAGTGTGCTACATAAAGAATGCAGGAATCAGGAGTGCGCTACATAAGGAATGCAGGGCTCAGGAGTGCGCTACATAAAGAATGCAGGGCTTAGGCGTGCGCTACATAAAGAATGATCCCCCTCCCTCAGTACAGACCCCCCTCCCGCAGTATAGATCCCCTTCCTGCAGTACAGACCATCCTCCCGCAGTATAGATCCCCCTTCCACAGTATATATCCCCCTCCTTCAGTGCAGACCCCCCTCCCACAGTATAGATCCCCCTCCCTCAATAAAGACCCCGTCTCTCAATACAGATCCCCTCCCTCATTACAGACCCCCCTCCTGCAATACAGATTCCCCTCCCTCAGTACAGACCCCCCTCCCTCAGTAAAGATTCCCCTCCCTCAGTACAGACCCCCCTCCCTCAGTTTAGACCCCCCACACTAAGTACAGACACCCCCTCCATCAGTACAGACCCCCCTCCCGCAGTAGAGATCCCCCTCCCTCAGTGCAGACCCCCTCATGCAGTAGGTGTTCACAAGACACAAAAAGCTGGGCTCGTCCTCACTGGCTGTGATTGACAACAACAGGAGCCAATGGCTCCCGCTGTTGTCTCTGAGCCAGTGAGGAAGGAGAGAGCTGGGAGAGCAGCTGCTCTCGTGCACATCCCTGGGCCAAGATTAGGCTCAGGTAAGTATTAGGTGGGGCTGGGGAGGAATCTGCATGCAAAATATTTTCCCCCTTAATGCACAGAATGCATGAAAGTACATAAACCTTCTGTCTTTAGAATGACTTTAAGGTTCTTAATTATAAGTCAATGCTTTTTCAGGGCTGACAATTCCTTTCATCGGGGCTCAAAGTGGAATTCCACACGTTTTTTAGTTTATTAAAAGTCAGCAGCTACAAAAAGCATAGCTGCTGACTTTTAATAAACCAACACTTACCTGTCCCACGGTCCAGCGATGTGGCCGCCCCAGAGGCTAGATCCTCTCCCCCTCCTCTCCTCTGTGCCGTCATGGTAACTGTGGGCACCCGGCCGAGACAGCTTACGGTTTCATGGCCGGGCGCGCACTGCGCATGCACGAGTCGTGCTGCGCATGCACGGGTCGCGCTGCGCTCTCCTATTGGCCAGCCGATCTTCTGGGACCTGAGTTGTGTCCCATGAGATTGCTGGCAGGGAGGGGCCGCCTAGGGCGAGAGGAGGTGTCGCCTAGGCTGGCTGAAAATAGGAAGCAGGAAGTGGGACCGGAAGTCCCATGAAAAAAAAGGGTACACTGACATGCCAATTGTGGCATGTCAGGGGGCGAGGAGTGCTTAAAGTGGAAGTCCCGCTTTTGGGTGGAACTATGCTTTAAGATGAAAAGGGAAATGCTTAACAGAAGACTCTATCGGAAGACTCCAGGAGTGTGTTCTGAATGAAAGAAAGATCATTAATAGTTGTAGTAAATGTGTGCTCAACATAGTTTCCCAGGAGTCTTGAGATAGGGTCCTATAGTAAACATTATCCTTTACATCTTAAGCCTCGATGAAGGGAGATGGTTGACCCTGAAACAAATTGGCTTCCAAATTCAAATTGTTACTGTATGATCCACAATAAATGATTTTGGAGTCTCAGGACGGCCGACAGGTGCTTTTTTTGACAACTTCATTTGGATTTCTCAACTTGGGAGGCCATCACCCCTTGGAGGGTCCCACTCTGGTAGAGCTGCCAAAGTCTAGTTATCAAGTCCAGGACCGTTTTTAAGGCAGGGCAAAAGGGGCAGCTGCCCTGGGCCCTATCATTGTAGTGGGGCCCAAAGCAGCTGCCTCATACTTGCCAACTAGCCCAGTTTAAATCCCCTTATCCCTTGAAGTTTTTTTAGTCCCATGCTGTGTCCCGTTATCTCAGTGTAAACTTCTGCTGCTGCTGCCCAGCTCAGCCCTATTGCCATGTACAGATGACTCACCTGCAGACCCTATGTTTACATGTAAATAACCTGCATTGATATGTAAATAGCGGCAGCATTAATATGTAAATAGCAGTGGACCGCGGCATTGATATGTAAATATAGTCGGCATTCATATGTATATCATGTCCCCCGGAGGTCACATCCACCATCACTTATGCTGAATGCTGCCCACTGGGGAGGTAAAGGAGCTTGAAAGTCCTGCCCACAACTGTGGTCATTAAGCCTAACATCAGCCTGTTCTGCAAAAGTAAGCAAATTGGAGGCGTAACTCTTCTTCAAAATAACATGGTGTCACAGCAGGTGAGGAGATGATGTGCTGTAACCTTTAGCAACCAATCAGTGAGCAGCAATGCTGTGCACTGACCTCTTGCAACCAATCAGTGAGCAGTAATAATGTGCAGTAACCTCTAACAACCAATTAGTGAGTGGTATAGATGTTCAAAAAACCTCTAGCAATTAATCAGTGAGCAGTATTGATGTACAGTAATCGCTAGCAACCAATCAACAAGCAGAAGTCATGTGCTGTAACCTCTAGAAAATAACAGTGAGCCATAATGTGTTCTGTAACCTCTAGCAGCCAGTCAGTGAGCGGTAATAATACACTGTAACCTTTGGCAACCAATCGCAATCGCTGCCTGATCTCATTCAGTAAAATGATTTTGAGTCTAGCTGCTATTTATTGTATGTCTCAAAGCATGTGGAGAGCGAAATTGCGTGGAAAAGTGGGCCCAAGAAAATGTTTGCCCAGGGTCCAATCAATATTAAAGACGGCCCTGATCAAGTCCAACCAACACCTCCTATATGACAGAAAAAAAATCCAAGCCCAGCATCTCACATCTACTGTACTTTCTCATAGCAATAAAACTTGGGATTCATGTAAAAAAATCTCAGGATCACGTATTGATAATAAAAGGGATCATTCAAAACACTGTTCATCAATTACTGTATATACTCGAGTATAAGCCGACCAGAATATAAGCCGAGGCACCTAATTTTACCACAAACAACTGGGAAAACGTATTGACTCGAGTATAAGCCATGGGTGAGAAATGCGCAGCTACTGTAAGTGGAAAAGAGGGTCAACAATGCCCATTTGCAGCCTCACTGTGCCCATTTGCAGCCATAGGTCCCCCAAACTTCAAACTTTGTAGTTAAGGGTTCCTAAATGCCCCCTAACTGCAGACAAAATGTGGGGTCTCTGGACCCAAAGGGTCCCGAAATGACATTGCTGCAGATGGACACAGTTGGCCGACTTTGGGGCCCTGTATCTCTGCCCTGTTGGGGCCCTGTATCTCGGGGTCACTTGGTGCTAGGAACCCCATCTTTGGATATGTTGTAGTGCTAGTTCCACTGGGTTTGAATGCCAAACGGGTTCTTAGCACCAAGATACGGGGCCCCAAAATTGGGTCGGAAAATGTCATTTTCTGCTGCAGAAAAGTGCTTGACTCAAGTATAAGCCGAGGGGGGCATTTTCAGCACAAAAAAATGTGCTGAAAAATTCGGCTTATACTCGAGTATACCGTATTTATCGGCGTATAACACGCACTTTTTCCCCCTTAAAATCAGGGGGAAATCGTGGGTGCGTGTTATACGCCGATCCCGCGCCGATTGTGAGCTTCTCGTCGGTTTCGGACGTTCTCAAGAACGGCCGGGCGCGGCCGAAATTTGACGGAAATAGCCGAAAGCCGCCGAGAACGGCTGGGCGCGGCCGAAAGTCGCCGAAAATAGCCAAAGGCTGCCGAGAATGGCCGAGAGTTACCGAGCGGCGCCGAGATACACAGGAGATCCGCTCTGTATCTCGGTGGCGCCATTTTTAAACGGCAAGCTGAGACTGACACTGGCAAGGCTGCAAATGAGCGGCAAGACTGCATATGAATGGCAAGGCTGCAAACGAGTGGCAAGGCTGCAAATGACTGGCAAGGCTGCAAATGAATGGCAAGGCTGCAAAAGAATGGCAAGGCTGCAAATGACTGGCAAGGCTGCAAAAGAATGACAAGGCTGCAAATGAATGGCAAGGCTGCAAATGAGTGGCAAGGCTGCAAAAGAGTGGCAAGGCTGCAAATGAGTGGCAAGGCTGCAAAAGAATGGCAAGGCTGCAAACGAATGGCAAGGCTGCAAATGAGTGGCAAGGCTGCAAATGACTGGCAAGGCTGCAATGCAAGGCTGCAAATGACACTGACAAGGCTGCAGATGGACACTGACAAGGCTGCATTGATGGGCATTTAAATGTAAGTTTCTTTCCTTAAACTTCCCTCCTAAAAGTTATTTTCCTTAAAATTCACAACTAAACTTGGGGTGCGTGTTATACGCCGGCGCGTGTTATACGCCAATAAATACGGGTATATGGTAAGCTGATTCGCTTTGGTCAGGTTGCTCATATTCATCAGAATACTCATAAGAAGAAGGGGGCGGGCTTCTTTGTAGAAGTAGACTTATACAAAGACTTTGGGTCTTTGTAGAAAGTAGTAATGGTGGCGCACCAAAGACCATAGAGTCCAGTAAAGTTTTAAATTCAATAATTGATAATCCAAAGTGTTTCGGGGGGGGGGGGGGGGGGGGGGGGGGGGTTCAGACACTCCTCCTTCAGCATATCTTTTGGTGAGCAGTGCCATAAATATCTCTAATCCTTCACTATAGTAAAACTTTGAGATCAAAGTGACTGCACACGGCTTTTAATCGCATGTATTGATATGGGAAAGCAAGGAAAACATTTAGCATGTATTCTGCAACCTTGAATAGACTGAAGGGATGAGTCAGCTGTAATATTATCTCTGTTTGTCCCAGAAAAATGTTCTACGTTCGCTATTCAAGAGTATTGAAAGAAAAGTTGAACTACTGCAACTGTGCCAGGTTCTACAGTGCCAAACCAGGACTCAATCCACACAGGATCAAGCCTGAACTTGCAGAAAGGTTGCATAGGCCAAGCCTTACGTAACGGAAGTATGACAATTGGTATGGTGTTGAAAGTTCTAGTTAATCTTCTTTGGAAACAGAGGCAGATTCAGTAGAAAAGCCTGTCCTCTGCCAGTATGCAGTAGAAAAGAAGCCCTGTTCTCTGTCAGGAACCAGTGGTCTCCGTACAGAGGTCCAACATTTCCACTGCTGAGGTAGAACCAGAGTTCTATCCAGTGCCGATCCTGACCTCCCTGGGGCCCTAAGCAAAATTCTGCTAAGGGGCCCTCTACCTGACCCGTGATGCCGTGAGCTAAACTATTTGCCATTGCCACACAGTCACACCTGACACTTACATTAGGGTCGCCAGAGAGCCCCCTCTTAAATCAGTGTCCTCAGAGAATCTCCCCCTACATCAGGGTCCCCAGAGAGCCTCCCCTTGCATCAGGTTCCCCATAGAGCCCCCCTTACATCAGGTTCCCCATAGAGCCCCCCTTAAATCAGTGTCCTCAGAGAGTCTCCTCCTACATTAGGGTCCCCAGAGAGCCTCCCCTTACATGAGGGTCCCCAGAGAGCCTCCCCTTACATGAGGGTCCCCAGAGAGCCCCTCCTTACATGAGGGTCCCCAGAGAGCCCCCCTTAAATCAGTTTTCTCAGAGAATCTCCCTCTACATCAGGGTCCCCAGAGAGCCTCCCCTTGCATCAGGTTCCCCATAGAGCCCCCCTTACATCAGGTTCCCCATAGAGCCCCCCTTAAATCAGGGTCCCCAGAGAGCCTCCCCCTACATTAGGGTCCCCAGAGAGCCTCCCCTTACATGAGGGTCCCCAGAGAGCCTCCCCTTACATGAGGGTCCCCAGAGAGCCCCTCCTTACATGAGGGTCCCCAGAGAGCCCCCCTTAAATCAGTTTTCTCAGAGAATCTCCCTCTACATCAGGGTCCCCAGAGAGCCCCCCCTTAAATCAGTTTTCTCAGAGAATCTTCCCCTACATCAGGGTCCCCAGAGAGCCCCCCCCTTAAATCAGTGTCCTCAGAGAGTCTCCCCCTACATCAGGTTCCCCATAGAGCCCCCCTTAAATCAGTGTCCTCAGAGAGTCTCCTCCTACATTAGGGTCCCCCTAAAATCAGTTTTCTCAGAGAATCTTCCCCTACATGAGGGTCCCCAGAGAGCCCCCCTTAAATCAGTTTTCTCAGAGAATCTTCCCCTACATCAGGGTCCCCAGAGAGCTCCCCCCCCTTAAATCAGTTTTCTCAGAGAATCTCCCTCTACATCAGGTTCCCCATAGAGCCCCCCTTAAATTAGTGTCCTCAGAGAGTCTCCTCCTACATTAGGGTCCCCAGAGAGCCTCCCCTTACATCAGGGTCCCCAGAGTGCCTCCCCTTACATCAGGGCCCCAGAGAGCCCCTCCTTACATGAGGGTCCCCAGAGAGCCTCCTCCTTACACCAGGGTCCCCAGAGAACCTCCCCTTACATCAGGGTCCCCAGAGAACCCCCCTTAAATCAGTGTCCTTAGAGAGTCTCCCCTTACATTAGGGTCCCCAGAGAGCCTCCCCTTACATCAGGGTCCCCCCAGAGAGCCTCCCCTTACATCAGGGCCCCAGAGAGCCCCTCCTTATATGAGGGTCCCCAGAGAGCCTCCTCCTTACATCGGGGTCCCCAGAGAGCCTCCCCTTACATCAGGGTCCCCAGAGAGCCCCCCTTAAATCAGTGTCCTCACAGAGCCTCCCCCTACATTAGGGTCCCCAGAGAGCCTCCCCTTACATCAGGGTCCCAGAGAGCCCCTCCTTACATGAGGATCCCCAGAGAGAACCCCACTGCACTGTAAACGGCCAGCCAGAGGTGCAGGGGGGATGCTGGGTCTCGGCCCCCCCCCCCCACAGTGGTATAACAGAAGGGCCCAGTCTCCCCTAAAGTTCCGCCACTGGATGTTGCTACGACACGAGGGGGAGGCGGGGCCTCGAGTAATTTGCGGGGGCCCTACGCAGCTTGCGTAGTGAGCGTATGGGGGGGCGGATCGGCTCTGGTTCTATCTATCAGTAAGGAGCATGAGCTTTGATGGTTGCCCTGCTGCTCTGAATCAGCAAAGCTCATGCTTTCAGCTGATTGGAGAGCTAGGGGTCCGACTTACTGCACATCACCCTGAACACACCAAAGAGGAGATCTATTTATCTTCTCAAGGTTATTGTGTCTCAGGCCGGGCCCATTATTCATTCGCTGAATGACAGCGGGAAATGTCATAAAGACACAGACTGGAAAGGAAACCAAAACAGCAGTTATGGATGACATTAAACATATTTATTGGTCTGTATTTATTTGAGAGGAGAGCAAATCACCAGCAAAAAATCCATCTTATGTTACAGAGGTGGATAAAGTATTGGCGGAGTCAGTCATCTGTAATTTAAGGGGTCATTTCATTTATATCTATATTCCGGTTACAGGTCGTCGGGTGAATCGCATGTGCCAAGAGCGGCAGTTAGTGGAAGTGTTATAGACGCATAGTTATCAACACTAGCCAACACTTATTTCTGCTTTGATTTGAGTGGAATAGGGTTAGCACCCCTGTTGGGTTTTTATTGCTTATGCAGAGTAAAAGGCTGACCCATGGGAATAGGTCTGTATAGAGTGTTTATTTTTATTTTTTTTGGCACATAATTTATTGATAATTGACAGCTAACTCGTTTCAGTGGTTATACAAGATTTTTCTTGATCATTCTATTATCATTTCTATTATTTATTCCGATTAGCCACTGGCACAGTGACTATCCAAGGATGTTATTCTCATTAATTCATTCCTAATAATCTACAATTAAGAACCTGCTCAGTTAACCACTTCAGCCCCGGACCAATTGGCAGCCAAAGGACCAGGCCCCTTTTTGCGATTCGGCACTGCGTCGCTTTAACTGACAATTTTGACGTCCTTTTTTTCCCACAAATAGAGCTTTCTTTTGGTGGTATTTGATCGCCCCTGCGGTTTTTATTTTTTGCGCTATAAACAAAAATAGAGCGACAATTTTGAAAAAAATGCAATATTTTTTACATTTTGCTATAATAAATATCCCCAAAAACTATATAAAAAAACATTTATTTTCGTTTCGTTTTTTTCGTTTCCGAAAAAAATTCGTTTATTTTCGTTTCGTTTTTTTTTCGTTTCCGTTGATTCGTAACGATTCGTAAGTCGTCGGTGTTCGTATTCGTAACAATTCGTACATTCGTACATTCGTAAGAGTTATTTTTCCGTTGATTAGTTTTTTCGTTAGTTTCATTTTCGTTTATTCGTTTATTCGAAATTCGGACGCATTCGTATTTATTCGTACATTCGTAACATTCATAACATTCGTAGATTCGTAATCGGAGCATAATTCATAATTTTATGTAATGTGTATGCTATTATTACATTTTAAGAGGCACGGAAAATGACGAATCGAAAAAAAAAGTTACGAATGTACGAATTTTTTCGTTCAATTCATTCGAAGCACGTTAAGCAGCGCCAATGTAAGGGACACGGAAAATTACGAATCAAAAAAAAGTTACGAATGTACGAATTTTTTCGTTCATTTTCATTGTTCCTGTTTTCGTTTTTTCGGATTTTCTTCATTCGTACATTCGTTGTTTCTAATTAGTTTTTTTCGGATTTTCGTTGTTTTTCGGATTCGTTCGATTCGAACGATTCGTTAATCGGATTCGTTCGATTCGAACGATTCGTTATTCGTGTAATTTTTTTGCGAATCGTTCGTTCATTCGTACGAAAACGAACGAACGAAAATAACGAAAAAAAAACGTAAAACGAAAAAAACCGAAACGAATTGCACATGTCTACTTGAAACCGACCGTGACGTCATCACGACAGTCACGTTCGGTGGGAGCTGTTTGTACTGCGCATGCACGAGATTACAATGAATGGGCGTCAATGAAATCCAGGAAGAGAATGCCCGGAGGTTTCACATGCCCACAGGCAAGATGGAGAAAGAACCGAGAATTTTTATAAAGTCTTTTTAGAAGATAAAAAACGAAAGGCACAAGTGCTAGAAACAGGACAGGTGAGTTACTCAATTACAAATGAATTTCTTTATTAATGACCATTGAAAAAAAAAAAAAACGTCAGGGGCAGTGGAGCCCCGCTTTAAGGGACAGGTGCATGATACTCTACACTCACAGTATGTCCTCAGTCTTCCTGATTGATGCTAGGTAAAACTGCAGACCTCTTGTGGCAGAGAAGAGGTACTGCAGGAGAGAGTACCAGAGAGGTGGTAAGTATTGCACCTCCAGGGAGACTTAAAAAAAAAAGCCCGGAGTTGGGATTGAAATATCTCAGTAGCTGAGAGATTTAATTGCCCGTGTAGCACTAGGCTGCAGGGCCGTTTTTTCCACTGGGCATGCTGGGCAGTTGCCCGGGGGCCCCACTTGTCTGGAGGGCCCCATCCAGGGCTGATCCTCAGCACTGCAATCTGCTGCTTGAATTGACTGACTGAACTGGTTGCTCACTTCGCCGGCCGGAATCTAGCTAGCAACCAGTGACGTCAATCAGAGGCCGCCCCAACATTCATAGCGCACCGCGGCTGCCCCAGTGGCTAGTGAACAGGCTCCGCCCACCTCTGCCATGTTCTTCAGACAGCATGGAGACGGAGCGGAAAGACGGCCCTTGATAGCTGGCTCTGCCTTGCTGCTGTGAGTGACACACTGTACTGCACCAGGCCGGCGGCCTCAAGTAAGTCTAACAATGTCTACTTAAGTAAGTTCAAGTTGTGCATCAAACACAGCCACTGTTCGTGCCCCTAAAAAGCTGCCACTATGCCCATCAAACAGCCACTGTGCCCATCAAAGCTGCCACTGTTCAATCAAAATCTCCCACTGTGCCCATTAAACGCAGCCACTATGCCCATCAAACGCTGTCACTGTGCCCAAACGCTGCCACTGTGCCCATCAAACAGCCACTGTGCCCATCAAAGCTGCCACTGTGCCCATCAAAGCTGCCACTGTGCCCATCAAAATCTCCCACTGTGCCCATTAAACGCAGCCACTATGCCCATCAAACGCTGCCACTGTGCCCAAACGCTGCCACTGTGCCCATCAAACTCGTGTTATATTGTCCAAACGTTGTGTTAATGTTTAAACACTGATTTTGTTGGAAGTACCAATAAATATAGCCTTATTGATAATTGGCATTTTTATTCTCGTGCGTGATTGTGTAGACAGGGCCCCAGTGCACTGTATTGCCCGGGGGCCTATGATGCTCTTAAGATGGCCCTGCTAGGCTGGGCACCATAGCTACTCAAGCAATGAATAGTATCTATGGCAGCACCTTCATTAGTAATCATATTGTTTCTGCATTCCTGATTTGAGAGACAGTCTCTATATAGATAGATGGAAACTTGGCCGAATTTTCGATCTTTCTATGGCTCTTTCTATTTGGAGAGGAGCGCTCAGTGATTGCAATCAATCGGCTATAGCACCGATCAGTGTATTCTGACAGTGTAGGAGTCCTGCAGTCTGAATACAATAACACATCTTGAATGGCTGGTCAAAAAAAAAAAAGATCCATCTATAACCAGATTTACTCTACAACGTTACACAACCCTTGATTCTCTCATGGCAGTAGTAGAGCCCTCCCTCCTCATGAGTAGGTATAATACAATATCTTTAAAAGGTTCTATTCAAAAGGAAATCAAGATGTGATTTCATGTCGTTTCATGCAGTGGAAGATTTTGAACCATTGATAACGATCCGATCAATGGAGTTGGCGGTAGATGACACGGCCTCTCCCGTCTCGTAACGTCACGTCAGAGGTTAATTATTACCTCTTGCTGCTGTCATAGCAAAACCTTCATTTACAGTGAAAGGCCAGAGACCACTCATTCCCGAATGACATTTGTCATGGCTGTAAAACTTGTGTTTTCTTGTGTTGGAAAAGGTTTTAAAGCCTTTATTGTAACCAATATTTTCTAGTTTTGTACAAAGTACGGAGGAGTTAACATTTCTATTGGTTTTATCTATTTCAGCGACTTCCGTTGAATAGGCATGTTGGTAGAGTGCTAGACCAAAAAGTAGGGAAGATAGGGCATGGGATCCAAATATTAGAGGCAGCTCTCTGTCAACCAGAGTAACCTTGGGGGGAGTAACCTTTCACACTGGGGCGGGAGCCGCGGCGACGGTAAAGCAGCGATATATTTAGCGCTGCTTTACCGTCGTTTTAGCCGCGGTATTCGGCAATTTGAATTTGATTTCAATGGGACAATGGGCTCCTACCCATTGATTTCAATGGGACACAGCGGTAATACCGCGGCAATACCGCCGCAAAGCCCCTCTACGGCGGCGCTTTGCGGGGGATTTTAACCCTTTTTCGGCCGCTCGCGGGGGGTAAAACCGCCCCGCGAGCGGCCGAAAAAAAAAAGGGTTAAAATCCCCCGCAAAGTGTCGCCGTAGCGGGGCTTTGCGGCGGTAATGCCGCGGTGTCCCATTGAAATCAATGGGTAGGAGCGGAATAGGAGTGGTAAACACACCGCTCCTATACCGCTCCAAAGATGCTGCCAGCAGGACTTTTTTTACCGTCCTGCTAGCGCACCGCTCCAGTGTGAAAGCCCGCCGGCTTTCACACTGGAGTGAATGGGGCCGATTTTTTCAGGCGCTGTACAGGCGCTATTTTTAGCGCTGTACCGCGTGAAAACCGCCCCAGTGTGAAAGGGGCCTTAAGGCTAGGTTCACATCTATGCGGCTGCGCTTGATGCGGTTTTTCAGGCACGTTTAACAGTGTGCTTTTGAACCCTCGTTTTCTATGCGTTTTTGCATGCAGTTTTCATGCATTTTGCGTTTCACGTGTAGCCAAGTCCCGGGTCCACTTTGGTCTAATGAGAACCTCCAGAGTTAGGGACAGCTGACATCCTTCTATGTATAGTGGGTTATGAGGCATGGAAGGTGTATTATGAGGTAGATTCATGGGCGCCAGACACTTCTTGAATGCAAATAATTTTATTGTCTCTTAACCACTTCAATACCGGGCACTTTCAGCGCTGTTGCAGTTTGAATGACAATTGCGCGGTCATACTACACTGTACCCAAACTAAATTTTTATCATTTTGTTTCCACAAATAGAGCTTTCTTTTGGTGGTATTTTTATTTTCTGCTAAACAAATAAAAAAAGACTGAAAATTTCGAAAAAAAATATGTTTTTTTTTTGTTTCAGTTTCAAAACTTTGTAAATAAGTAAGTTTTTTTCCTTCACTGATGGGCACTGATGGGGCTGCACTGACGGGCACTGATAAGGAGGCACTGATGAGGTGGCACCAATGAAGTGGCACTGATGAGGTGGCATTGATGGGCACTGATATGTGGCACTGATAGGCGGCACTGATGGGCACTGATAGGTGGCACTGATGGGTGACACGGATGGGCACTGATAGGTGGCATTGATGGGCATGGATAGGCAGCAAGGAGGGCATGGATAGGCGGCACGGATGGGCATGGATGGGCACTGATAGGCAGCATGGATGGGCAATGATAGGCGGCATGGATGGGCACTGATAGGTGGCACGGATGGGCACTGATAGGTGGCACGGATGGGCACTGATAGGTGGCACGGATGGGCACTGATAGGCGGCATTGTAGTGTAATGTATTTTACTGATGGATGCCAATCAGTGCCAAACAATAATGCATGCCAATCAGCGATGCCCATTGTGGGCACTGATTGGCATCCATTGTGGGCACTGACTGATACCCCTGGTAGTTTAGGGTGGCATACGTGGTGCTGGGCATCCCTGGCGGTCTAGGGTGGCGTCCCTGGTGGTCCAGTGTGGGCATCCTCGGGGGGGGGGGGGGGCTGCGCTGATAATCGATCAGCACAGACCCTCCCTGTCAGAGGAGCAGCCGATCGGCTCTCCTCTACTCGCGTCTGACAGACGGGAGTGAGGAACCAATCGGCTTCCAGGTTTTTTTTCTCAGAGCTTAATTGGACATGCTGAAGTTAGAAGCTGATTGGCTACAATGCACAGCTGCACCAGAATTTTCACGCTTCCGTTTTAGTAAATTAACTCAAATGTGTTTTGGGGGCTCAAAACTCCCCTATCAGTGCTGAGAAACAAGATGGCATAAAGCAACCTAAAAAAAGAGATACAAAAAGGAATATTCTAAAATGTCCTAATGTAAAACCCACCCTGCAAAAAAGTTTTGGAACTTCTTTGGGGTGTTTGTCATGCGTAGGGCAGCCCATTCAAATAAATAGGCTGCCCAATACGCGTCAAGCGGAAACGCCCCAAAACATGCAACAAAAAACAAACAGGAGCGGGAGAGTGAGTTGCTATGCTCAGATGTGAACAGGGCCTAACTGCACGGGCTTAGGACTGGCATGCACTGATACGCACGCATGGCCAATTTGCATAGGTTTGGAGGGACTGTCCCTGATTTGGAGCAATGTCCCTCATTCCCCCTCATTTGTCCCTCATTTTGGTCTGATCCATATAGTACTATATAAAATGCACTTTTTATCTTTCAAAAAGTGTTTCCCAGAGCTAAACCTTTCATCCAAATTCTAAATTGCTGCATTTGTACATTTTAAAAGCCAATATAAAGGAATAGTAGTGGTAAAAAAAAAAAGCTCTTGTAGATTTATTTAACCTTTTGTTTAATTCTCCTTTAAGAGGGTGTGGCAGGGGGCGTGTCCTATGCCTACATACGTTTGCTAGTAGGTGTCCCTCAGTCCCATCTCAAAATGTTGGAAGGTATGCATTTGTATATATAGTAGGTCTAAATTAGACAGGGGCCTATTACCCTGCCTACATGTATTTGGAGTGCAGGAGGAAGCCAACGCAAACACAGGGAGGACGTGATTACTCCATGCCGATAGTGTCCTGGCCGAGATTGGAACCGGGGACCCCAGTGCTGCAAGTCAGACATGCTAATTATTAAGCCACTGAGCTGCCCAGCTTTACAAGGCTCACATAAAACCACAGCTGCCAAAAGCTCTGTTTACTATACCAGTCCTTCTCACACCCACATTCCCTTATCTAGGATCAAAGCTCAAAGGAAAATAGAGTACAAGTGCTCCTAATACTGCATGGATGAGTAATTATTTTATAAGTGGTTTAAATCAGTCACAGGAATAGAAACCAGAAAGATTGAAATCAGTCACAGAAATAGAAACCAGAAAGATTGAAATCAGTCACAGGAATAGAAACCAGAAGGATTGAAATCAGTCACAGGAATAGAAACCAGAAGGATTGAAATCAGTCACAGGAATAGAAACCAGACGGATTGAAATCAGTCACAGGAATAGAAACCGGAAGGATTGAAATCAGTCACAGGAAGGCCCCTTTCACACTGGGGCGGGAGCCGCGGTGACGGTAAAGCAGCGCTATATTTAGCGCTGCTTTACCGTCGTTTTGCCCGCGGGTTTTGGCCACTCGCGGTGCGGTTTTACCCCCTGCGAGCGGCCGAAAAAGGGTTAATATCCCCCGCAGAGCGCCGCCGTAGCGACGCTTTGCGGCTGTATTGCCGCGGTTTTACTGCGGTTTTACCGCGGTGTCCCATTCAAATCAATGGGAAGGAGCGGTATAGGAGCGGTGAACACACCGCTCCTATACCGCTCCAAAGATGCTGCTAGCAGGACTTTTTTTGCCGTCCTGCTAGCGCACCGCTCCAGCGTGAAAGCCCGCCGGCTTTCACACTGGAGTGAATGGGGCCGGATTTTTTCAGGAGGTATACAGGCGCTATTTTTAGCGCTGTACCGCCTGAAAAACGCCCCAGTGTGAAAGGAGCCGAATAGAAACCAGAAGGATTGAAATCAGTCACAGGAATAGAAACCAAAATGTTCATATATACAGTAACAAACAGCATACCTCCCAATTTTTTGAGATGGGAATGAGGGACACCTATCAGCAAAAGTATGCAGGCATAGGACACGCCCCCTTGCCACGCCCCCTTAAAGGAGAATTGTGCAAAGAAAAAAGATTGGGTAAACCCACAAGTGCTTTTTTTTACCACTACTATTCCTTTATATTGGCTTTTGGAATTTACAAATGCAGCAATTTAGAAATCAGATGAAAGGTTTAGCTCTGGAAAACACCTTTTGATAGATAACAAGTGCATTTTATATACATCTATATAGATCAGATGAGGGACAAATGAGGATGAATGAGAGACATTGCTCCAAATGAGAGACAGTCCCTCCAAATCAGGGACAGTTGGGAGCTATGCAAACAGCAGCAGACATTATGGAAACCAACACTACCAGATGCAACGGGTTACATCAAGATTGCATTAGAGGACAGACCAGTCCAATGGAGGGGCAGGAGAGCCTTCTGCCTTGGGCACTAAAGCGCGCGCGTGAGCGGGGGGGGGGGGGGGATACACAAGATTGTACAGTATTTCAAAGATCAATGGATTATCAAAGATTGTGAATGATTCTCAGTGGTGGGAGTGTACTTGGACCAGGAGTCAAACTACGGTAGCTGGACATACTGTACACTAATCACAGGGGTGCGCACAGGGTGTGCAGTTGTGCCTGGGCACACCCTTAACGCTCCATGTGGCTCAGATTCCCCCTGCTGACTGGTCCCCTATGTCATTTACTGGCCCCTTCCTTTTGTGAATGAACACAGTGAGTGATTGGTATCAATCACTCACTATGCTCATACATAACTGAAGCATAGCAAACTGTTGTATACACACACACAGGGATTTTGAGCTTTGGTGTTCACAACCTAATGCAATAGGCTGCACACACCTATGACACTAATAGATTTTTGAACGAATGTTCATGCAAAATGTTTGTATGAAAATTCTCAGTAATTCAACAGCTTGACATATATTTAAAATAAACTTTTTGTGGAAAAAAAAAAGATTAAATAAATAAAAAAAAAATAATATAACATATATGTTATGCAAGTGCTAGTACAAGTCATAGTGTAAATAAATGTTATTAAAAAATACCTTTCTGTAAAATGCAATGCAATATGGCAACCTGTACGTCCCTTAAAATTTGCCACCTGATGGGGGCGGGCGCGCCCGCCGTGGGATCGTGCCCGCGTGTCCCGGGAACTCGATGTTAGCCGGCGGGCCGCGATTGCGGTGTGGAGAGGTAGAACGGGGAGATGCCTATGTAAACAAGGCATTTCCCCGTTCTGCCTAGTGACAGGACAGAGATCACTGCTCCCTGTCATCGGGAGCAGTGATCGCTGTCATGTGAGTGGAAGCCCATCCCCCCCCCCCCCACAGTTAGAATCACTCCCTAGGACATACTTAACCCCTTGATCGCCCACTAGTGTTTAACCCCTTCCCTGCCAGTGTCATTTACACAGTAATCAATGCATTTTTATAGCACTGATCGCTGTATAAATGACAGTGGTCCCAAAATAGTGTCAAAAGTGTCCGATGTGTCCGCCATAATGTCGCAGTCGCGATAAAAATCGCTGATCGCCGCCATTACTAATAAAAAAAAATGAATAATAAAAATGCCATAAAACTATCCCCTATTTTGTAGACGCTATAACTTATTTTTATAACAATATACGCTTATTGCAATTTTTTTTTACCAAAAATATGTAGAAGAATACGTATCGGCCTAAACTGAGGAAAAAAATTAGTTTTTTTATATATTTTTGGGGGATATTTATTATAGCAAAAAGTGAAAAATATTGCTTTTTTTTTTCCAAATTGTCGCTCTTTTTTTGTTTATAGCGCAAAAAATAAAAATTGCAGAGGTGATCAAATACCACCAAAAGAAAGCTCTATTTGTGGGGAAAAAAAGACGTCAATTTTGTTTGGGTGCAGCGTCGCACGACCGCGCAATTGTCAGTTAAAACGACGCAGTGCCGAATCGCAAAAAATGCTCTGGTCAGGAAGGGGGTAACATCCTTCTGGGGCTGAAGTGGTTAAACTCTGCACAGCCCGACTACAGGTGATGGTCGCTTAGGTCACCCTATGCGCATAGCGTTAGCATTTTATGGCCGTTCTTTGTGTTCTTTGTGTACACTCTGCTCTCCTCCACCTTATTTGGTTTTGATACAGGATTCTTTTATGATCCTTTGTTTCCCCAGGCAGGGAATGGACAGTACACACATGAAAACACTGCCTCTGGCATGATAGATAGGAGAATACCCAGAATTCCTATCAGTTACCTAACCGGAGCAGATACAAAGAGACGGAACGGGTGGCTATTTACAAAAAGAACTTAAAGAAGAAGAATGGGGTTTGTAAAAAAAAAAAAAAAAACTAACATTGATACTAACCGGTGTGATGCTGCAGCTGTCCCATGTTGACTCTAATGCGGCGTACACACGGTCGGAATTTCCGATGGAAACAGTCCGATGGGAGCTTTTCATCTGATTTTCCGACCGTGTGTATGCCCATCGGTCTTTTTCTGTCGGAATTTCCGACGGACTTTGGATTGAGAACCTGTTCTCAATTGTTCCGACGGAAAACCTTTCTATCGGATTTTCCGATCGTGTGTATGCAATTCCGACACGCAAAATTCCGACGCATGCTCGGAAACAATTTGACGCATGCTCGGAAGCATTAAACTTCCCTTTTATAGTGCTGTTGAACGTGTTTTAAGGCGTGGTGTTATTGACCATCGGAATTTGGTGTGACCGTGTGTAGGCAAGACAGTTTGAGCGAAATTCCGTCGGAATACCGACGGGAAAACCATCAGAGCTTTTTCCGACGAGAATTCCGACCGTGTGTACGCGGCATTAGGTTTCTATTCCTGTGACTGATTTCAATCCTTCTGGTTTCTATTCCTGTGACTGATTTCAATCCTTCTGGTTTCTATTCCTGTGACTGATTTAAACCACTTATAAAATAATTACTAAACCATGCAGTATTAGGAGCACTTTATTTTCCGTCAGAGTTTTTTCCGACAAGAATTCCGATCGTGTGTACATGTAGTGCATAAGCCCGAGGTCTAAGCGATCACATGACCACTGATCTCTCAATCCGTGGTCTGCTTGGAGCGGAGAGCAGTGACTAGCAGTCACCCCTCTCCTCTCTGCTCCTGCAGCACTCACTGGGTCGGTGAAAGGTTGGGCGAAGCTGGCTCCGGCTCTCACACTTTGGTACAACTGGAAAACCAGGCACACCCAGTACACTCTGTGCGCACGCCTATGGTCCATTCACAGGCGCAGGGCTCGAGTGCCCCCATAGCAAGATGCTTGCTATTGGGGGCACTTGGTAAGGGGGAGAAACCAGGACCACCAGCAGGGGGACCCAAAAAAAAAAGAGAATGGGGGCTGCTCTGTTTTATTTGACATGCGTTCCAGTGCTCCTTGCTGTGAAAACCGGTTTTATGCGCCCAAAAGATGCTCTAAAAATGCTGTTTGCTGGATTTTTTCAAACGCACAGCCAGCACAACGCCTCAATGTGAAAGCACTCAGGACTTTCACATTGAGAATGCTGGGGCAGGATTATTTCAGGCGTTATTTGGGGGCAATTTTTAGTGCTAAAACGCGGTAAAAACGCCTCAGTGTGAAAGAGGCCTTATAGGTGGGGCAGTGACCTTTTTTTTTGTACTGCTCTGTGCAAAACCATAACGCCCCGTACACACAGTCGGACATTCCGACCACAAAATCCGACTGATTTTTTTTCCGACGGATTTTGTCCGAAACTTGTGTTGCACACACACGGTCGGACAAAGTTGTCAGAAAATACGATCGTTTCTGAATGAGGTGACGTGCAAAACGTACGATGGGACTACGTAGAGGCCAGTGGCCAATAGCTTTCGTCTCCAAATTTCTTCTGAGCATGCGTGGCACTTTGTGCGTCGGAATTCTCAAAACGCGATCGGAAAAAGTCCGATCGGATTTTGTTGTCGGAAAATTTTAGATCCAGCTCTCAAATCTTTCCGCTAGAGCCTACACACGATCGGATTTTTCGACAACATTATCCGATCGGACTTTTTCCATCGGAATACCCGACCGCGTGTACACAGAGCAGGTAAGTTTTCTTTTTTTTATAAATCTCTTATGAATGACTTTAAAGTGGTAAAAAATTAAAAATTCCTAAAATTCATAAAAAAGAAAATAATTGGAAAAAAAAAATTTCCCTCGTAGTCTGCCTCATTCAGTGCCCGGGCACTGACATCACTTCCCCTCGCCGCAGTCAGTCATCTGGGACACGTGACAGGTCCCAGATGACTGCGCAGCCTATCACAGCGCGCGGCGCCGCTCGCGCATGTGCAGTGGGTGCCCACAGTAAGAATGCCGGCGCATCGCTGGACCCTGGGACAGGTAAGTGTTCGATTATTAAAAGTCAGCAGCTGCAGTATTTGTAGCTGCTGACTTTTAATAAGTACACTTACCCTCCCAGGGCGCCCGCAATGTCGGTCGTGGAGGCCGAGATGTCCCTCGGCGCTCTGGTCCCAGCGCCGCCATCCTCAGTAATGGAAACGGGCAGCGAAGACTACGGCTTCACTGCCCGTTTCCTACTGCGCATGCGCGAGTCGTCGCGCGGCCTACTGCACATGCGCGAGTCGTCGCGCGGCGCTTTGTGAATGGGGAACACGATGTGTTGTGGGACACACAGTTCCCATAACACACCGCTCCCCATTCACTAGAAGACGGCGCTAGGAGCAGAAGACAGAACAGCTCCGTGGAACAGGAAGAGGCAGATTAGGACGATCTGCCTAGCAACAGCCATTTCTGGTAAGTAAAAAAAATTTTTTTTTTTTTTTTTTCATTTTACATTTTTATTAACATTTTTATCAAGTTTTTTTTTTTCAGGGTGGCCCTCCACTTTAAGTAAAAAACGTATAAAAAAGACGTGTTAGATGACCTCACATCAGCACGCAGAGAGGCGGAGCTTACGTGAATTTAGTAAAAGGGGAGAAAGGTCCGCAAATAAAAAGGCAAAACAAAAATCCATTGAAAAGCAGAAATGGAACTATTCATGTATTTGAAAGAGCATCAAATCAACAATACGTCTTCCAGGCTCTATAGTGCTACATAATTACTCTCAGAAAACAGACGGAGAGTGAAAAATCCACAATATATCTGCCATGCGATTCACAAACAAAAACTTGGCACTTTTAAAAGCAAGTTTTTGATCAGCAGCATAACAATAGCCGGTCTGGAGACGGATGGGGCCCCACTAGGGGGGCTGTTGAACCAATTTAAACTGAAAATCTGATAGCATAACACCTATGATAACACATATCCATGACTGTATTTTTAGGGATGGCGGAGATTGCTATTGACGCTGACCCTGTACACCTGTGCCATTTCCCATCAAGAAGAGCTGAATTCAGATGTACAGACGTATGCCGCGTACACACGATCGGAATTTGGGCCAGCAAAAGACCGATGAGTGCTTCTCCCCTGGAAAATGCGACCGTGTGTATGCTCCATCGGACTTTTGCTGGTGGAATTTCCACCAGCAAAAAGTTTGAGAGCATGTTTTCAATTTTTCATGTCGGAAAAAGTTCCGATTGGAAATTTCCGATCGTCTGTAGCAATTCCGCAGCGTAAAATTCCTACGCATGCTCGGAAACAATTCGACGCATGATCGGAAGCATTGAACTTAATTTTCTCGGCTCGTCGTAGTGTCGTACGTCACCGCGTTTTTGGCGGTCGAAAGTTCAGAGAACTTTTGTGTGACCGTGTGTATGCAAGCCAAGCTTGAGCGGAAATTCAGTCGGAAAAACCATCCAAGATTTTTCCGACGGAAAATCCACTCGTGTGTACGCAGCATTAGTATTTTGTTTGTTTGGGAAGAAAATTCCATCTTTTCTGTTAGATTTTTTTATTCACTAAGGTCAAAAAACGATTGCCAATTTGGCAAATTTGGCAAAAATCGAGCGAACGTTCTGAAAGCAGATTTATTCAACTGTAATTTTACTGATGTACGGCCAACGGAAAATCTGCTCATGTGTACGGGGCATTAGACCCCCTTCACACTGGGGCGCTTTGCAGGCGCTACAGCGGTAAAAATAGCGCCTGCAAAGCGTCCTGAAACCCCCGAGGGCTTTCACACTGGAGCGGTGCGCTTGCAGGATGCTAAAAAAAGTCCTGCTAGCAGCATCTTTGAAGCAGTGAAGGAGCGGTGTATTCACCGCTCTTACACCGCTCCTAGCCATTGAAATCATTGGGGCAGCGAGGCTATACCGCCGGCATAGCGCTGCTGCAGCAGGGCTTTGCGGTGGTTTTAACCCCTTCACGGCTGTTTTTTAACCCTTTCTCGGCCACTAGCGTGGGGGTCAAAGCGCCCCGCTAGCGCCCAAATAGCGCCACGAAATTGAGGGTAAGCGCCGCTAAAAATAGCGGCGCTTTACTGCCGACGCACCCACCGCCCCAGTGTGAGGCTTGATTCACACTAATGCGTTTTTTGATGCATTTTGCATTTTGCAAAAATGCATGGACCTTTTTTAACATGGGTTCCTATGGAACATGTTCACATCAATGCATTTTTGTACCTCTGCGTTATTGGAAAGGGTCGGGGACTTATTTTCATGCAAAATGCAGCGTTTTGCAAGTAATAGAAGTCAATGGACCCGTATCCAAATCGCAAGTTCTGCGTTTTTATCGCGTTTTTACTGCGATATGCGTTTTTTTACTATTTATAATAAAAATAAAAACGCAAACCGCGGCAAAATCGCGGGTAAAAACGCGTGTCCAAAAGCGCGCCAAGCAACCGCAAAAAGCACTGCAAAAACGCTCAAAAGCAACATGCATAGATGTGAATCGAGCCTAAAACCATGTATGGGCAGGCTGAATGTACTCAAGTTGGTCGGTTGATCGACTTGGGTACAACTAGTCTGTTGGATTGTACATGCGACTGTTATAGCCGCTAGCAATAATCAGTGTGTTCTCCCGGCAGGGACAGCTTCCCCTGTCGGGAGAACACAATGGCTCCACGGGAGGGAATCAAGCAGTTTTCTTGTGGGAAAGAAAATCGCTCCGTCTATGGCCAGCCTTAGCAGTGTAGACTTCCCTGGAATTCACAAGGACTGGCGCAGACAGATTTTGCAAAAGTGTTTCTCATAGGCTCTAAGGCTACTTTTACACTGGGACCGCCGAGCGTTAGCGCTAAAGCACTGCTTGTTTTAGCGGCGCATTTGCGTCCGCTAGCGGGGTGCTTTTAACCCCCGTTAGCAGCCAAAGAAGGGGATAAAAGCGCCTGTGTTTGTCCCGGTGACAATGGCGGCCAAGACAGTCACAGAGCGTAAACTTCCCTAGAAATGATAATAATAATAAAAAAACTTTCCCTTTAGACACACTTTAAAGGAAACTTGTACAGAGAGACCTGTACAGCTGACCCCTCCTGAAAATGCTCATTGCCTGGCTGTCATGTTTACTCAGTGACTTTCAGTCTCCTGGAACGAGTATGGAACATCAGGATAGTCAGATAAATGTCAGACGTTCTTATCTGGATACCTGTCACAGATAAGTCACTCAAATATTGGGACGAGAGGGTCAGCTTGACAGCCAGACAAGTAGCTTTTCCACAAAGTCAGCAATGGCGGCTTCCACTTTTCTTTTGCAAATGGTTTACTTTAAAGGAATAGTATAGGCTTTAGTAGGGAGGGGCTTGTGTTAGTGTTAGTCATGTGGACATCACTGACTAATATGGCCATACAGTCGTAGTAAATCAATATCATTGACCTAATAAGGTCATGTGGCCTTAGTAAGTCAATATCATTGACCTAATATGGCCGTGTGGCCATGGTAGGTCACTATCACAACCCCCCCCCCCCACCCACAGCTTATTGGACCAGGACTGACAGCTGACTTACAGGTTTGGACCTGAACCCGGTTCTGAAACAAATGCAAGCTCACCCTTAGTCCTGAGGTGAATAGATGGGTTGGCCAATTGGCTATAGTGGGTCAATATTATTGACCTAATATGGCCATGTGGCCATGGTAGGTCCCCATCATCCCCCGCCTGCAGCTCATTGAACCAGGACTGACAGCTGACTTCCAGGTTTGGACCTGAAACCGGTTCTGAAACAAATGCAAGCTTACCATTAGTCCTGAGATGAATAGATTGGTTGGCCATTTGGCTATGGTAGGTCAATATCATCCCCCGCCTGCAGCTCATTAGACCAGGACTAATGCTGACTTCCAGGTTTGGATCTGAACCTGGTTCTGAAACAAATGCAAGCTCACCCTTGGTCCTGAGATGAATAGATGGGTTAGCCGTCACCAATCCAGAGCAAGCCACATTGACCTACCATTTGGCTATGGTAGGTCAATATCATCCCCCGCCTGCAGCTCATTAGACCAGGACTGATGCTGACTTGTAGGTTTGGATCTGAACTCGGTTCTGAAACAAATGCAAGCTCACCCTTGGTCCTGAGATGAATAGATGGGTTAGCTGTCACCGATCAAGAGCAAGCCACATTGACCTACCATTTGGCTATGGTAGGTCAATATCATCCCCCGCCTGCAGCTCATTAGACCAGGACTAATGCTGACTTCCAGGTTTGGATCTGAACTCGGTTCTGAAACAAATGCAAGCTCACCCTTGGTCCTGAGATGAATAGATGGGTTAGCCGTCACCGATCCAGAGCAAGCCACATTGACCTACCATTTTGGCTATGGTAGGTCAATATCATCCCCCGCCTGCAGCTCATTAGACCAGGACTGATGCTGACTTGTAGGTTTGGATCTGAACTCGGTTCTGAAACAAATGCAAGCTCACCCTTGGTCCTGAGATGAATAGATGGGTTAGCTGTCACCGATCCAGAGCAAGCCACATTGACCTACCATTTGGGTATGGTAGGTCAATATCATCCCCCGCCTGCAGCTCATTAGACCAGGACTGATGCTGACTTCCAGATTTGGATCTGAACCTGGTTCTGAAACAAATGCAAGCTCACCCTTGGTCCTGAGATAAATAGATGGGTTAGCTGTCACCGATCAAGAGCAAGCCACAGATTAGAAAGTCTGAGTGACTTCAGAACTTTTTCTGGTTGGTAACTCAAACTACTGAAGCCTTTGGCTCAGCATTACAGCCAGGCTACTGTCATTTTAAGACGAAGCAGTCTAATCGTAGCTACATATTTTCTCAGTTGAGGTTTCAGTGCTGAAGCAACATGAACAGATGACAAGAAGTCAACAAACGCTTGTACGCTAGCAGGTTATACTAAGGATAGTCAGTTTGCAAGAACAGTTCTAGGGACACAAAGATTTGAAACCTGGAACTGTTCCAGCAAATTTAGGAAGGTTGGTATTGGAAGCAACTGATTCCTCCCTCAAAACAGGTGTATGCTTAGTCTTAGCATTTTTATCTAGGGTTGACAGTACGCCAAGCTAACTCCTAGCATTGCTTACCTATGAGATGCCCCACATGGGTACTGAAAGGATCTTTAGCAGTCTTCGTGAAGGCCATGATAGGGCTCTTGAGGTCATTAAACCTTCATCAGTTAAAGCTGACAGCGGAACTCGTCAATCCAGTGATTTCAGCGTAGTGTCTGAAAGGGTTGTGTGCCGAGTAGAGTTACCTGGCCAGGGAGGGGCGGAGGAGGATCTGGGAAAAGCACAGAGTCAGGAAGCAGCTCCAGGTAACACGCAAGGTGGACTGTGACTGTCACGTGGGCTGGTAGTCACAGGGAAATTTGTAATCTTCTGAATACAGAAGGGAGGTGGGAATGAGACAAAAAGCAAACTCCGTCCTCGCCTATGTTTATACTGCACTGGGACATAGAAGGAGTCATTGTGGGTGGCTTTTTCCACATATGTAGCAGAAAAGCTGCAATACAGATGTAGAGATTGTAAAGATTCCCAACATTCCGCTCCTGTTATATAATCCCATCCAGCTTCAACATGGACTATAGACATACGGCTTAGGTACCACGCAGGGGCGTAACAGTTATTTATGGGACTCCGAAGCTGAATTTTAATGGGTCCAACCTGCAGCCTCCCTCTGCGACCCCTGTGTATAAAGATGGCCATACATCAGTAAAATTACAGTTGAATTAATCTCCTTTCAGAACGTTCGCTTGATTTTTTAATGGGGCCAAATTGGCAATCATAGTTTCATAGTTAGTAAGGTTGAATAAAGACACCAGTCCATCCAGTTTAACCTGAGTGAGTGTCTACAATTGTCCCTATCCCTGTACGTTGCACACTCACATCGGTCCCTACCCTCAAGGAGCCCACAATCCAAGGTCCCCATTCATATACTAGGGACAATTATTATTTTTTTGGACAGAAGCCAATTAACCCCTTCACCCCTTCATAGTCATATGACGCCCACAAGGTGGATCTCCCATCCTGGGTGGGCATCATATGACGTCCTCCCATTCCCGGCCGCCTAGGGACCCGGTGCGCGTGCCCGGCGGCCGCGATGTCCGCCGGGCACCTGCGATTGCCCGTTAAAACTGCGGGACTGGGGAGCTGTGTGTGTAAACACACAGCTCCACGTCCTGTCAGTGGCGAGGAGACCGATCATGTGATCCCAGTACGGAGGAACACCGATCGGTCTCCTCCCCTTGTGAGTCCCCTCCCCCCACAGTTCGAATCACTACCTTAGGGAACACATTAACCCCTGCAGCGCCCCCTAGTGTTAACCCCTTCCCTGCCAGTCACATTTACACAGTAATCAATGCAATTTTATAGCAACGATCGCTGTGTAAATGTGAATGGTCCCAAAAACAAGTGTCAGAAGTGTCCGCTGCAATGTCGCAGTCACGAAAAAAAAATCGCAGATCGCCGCCATTACTAGTAAAAAAAAAAAAAAAAAAAAATGCAATAAATCTATCCCCTATTTTGTAGACGCTATAACTTTTGCGCAAACTGATCAATATACGCTTATTGCGATTTTTTTTTACCAAAAATATGTAGAAGAATACGTATCGGCCTAAACTGAGGAAAAATTTTATTTTTTTTTTTAAAATGGGATATTTATTATAGCAAAAAGTAAAAAATATTGTGTTTTTTTTTCAAAATTGTCGCTCTTCTTTTGTTTATAGCGCAAAAAATAAAAACCGCAGAGGTGATCAAATACCACCAAAAGAAAGCTCTATTTGTAGGAAAAAAAGGACGTCAATTTTGTTTGGGTGTAACATCGCACGACCTCACAATTGTTAGTTAACCGCTTCCCGACCGCCTAACGCCGATATACGTCGGCAAAATGGCACGGGCAGGAGCTCCGTGACCCCGGCCGCGGGACCAGCGGACCCGATCGCCGCTGGTATCCCGCGATCGGGTTACGGAGCTGAAGAACGGGGAGAGGTCTATGTAAACAAACCTCTCCCCGCGCTTCCTACACTGACTGTCAGTGATCGGCGGTTCCCTGTCATCGGGAACGCCGATCAATGACGTCAGACGTACAGCCACGCCCCCCTACTGTAAAAAAAAACACACACACGTCACACTGACTCCTCCCCGCCCCCTAGTGGTTAACCCCTTCACTACAACTGTCATTTACATAGGAATCAGTGCTATTTAAATAGCACTGATTTCTGTATAAATGACAAATGTCCCAAAAATGTGTCAAAAATGTCCGATGTGTCCGCCATAATGTCGCAGTCACAATAAAAATCGCTGATCGCCGCCATTACTAGTAAAAAAAAAATATTAATAAAAATGCTATAAAACTATCCCCTATTTTGTAAACGCTATAACTTTTGCGCAAACCAATCAATAATCGCTAATTGCGATTTTTTTTTACCAAAAATATGTAGAAGAATACGTATCGGCCGAAACTGAGGAAAAAAAATGTTTTTTTATACATTTTTTGGGGATATTTATTATAGCAAAAAGTAAAAAATATTGCATTTTTTTCAAAATTGTCGCTCTATTTTTGCTTATAGCGCAAAAAATAAAAACCGCAGGGGCGATCAAATACCACCAAAAGAAAGCTCTATTTGTGGGAAAAAAAGGACGCCAATTTTGTTTGGGAGCCACGTCGCACGACCGCGCAATTGTCAGTTAAAGCGACGCAGTGCCGAATCGCAAAAAGGGGCCTGGTCCTTTGGCTGCCAATTGGTCCGGGGCTGAAGTGGTTAAAGCGACGCAGTGCCGAATCGCAAAAAGTGCTCTGGTAAGGAAGGGGGTAAAAATCGCCCGGTGCTGAAGCGGTTAACCTACCTGCATGTCTTTGGATTGTGGGAGGAAACCGGAGTACCCGGAGGAAACACACACAGGCACAGGGAGAACATGCAAACTCCAGGCAGGTAGCGTCAGTGGTTGGGATTCGAACCAGCGACCCTTCTTACTGCTAGGTGAGAGGGCTACTCACTACACCACTGTGCCACCCTGATTGTTTTTTGACCTTAGTGAAGAAAAAAATCTAACAGAAAAGATGGAATTTTTTTCCCAAACAAACAAAATACTAATACGTGACACACGGGTGGATTTTCCGTCAGAAAAATCTTGGATGGTTTTTCCGACGGAATTCCACTCAAGCTTGGCTTGCATACACACGGTCACACAAAAGTGAACTGAACTTTCGACCGTCAAGAACGCGGTGACATACAACAATACAACGAGCCGAGAAAATTAAGTTCAATGCTCCCGAGCATGCGCCGAATTGTTTCCGAGCATGCGTAGGAATTTTGCGCGTCCGAATTCGTACAGACGATCGGAATTTCCGATCAGAACTTTTTCCGACCGAAAAATTGAGAACATGCTCTCAATCTTTTGCTGGCCGAGATTCCGCCAGCAAAAGTCCGATGGAGCATACACACAGTCGCATTTTCCGACGAAAAGCTCTCATTGGTCTTTTGCTGGACGAAATTCCGATTGTGTGTACGCGGCATTATAATGAATGAATGGAGGCGCCACTGACAGCCTCCTCAATACTTACTCACAAAGCCAAGTCACAGAACAGCCTGCTGGTTAAGCAAATAAAAGGGACAGGCGTGGCATGTTTTCTCTCTCCCTGGACACCATTCAACACACAGCAGAAGGTCTGTGTGTGGGCCCAGGGCTGGGAGCGCCTGGGGCCTACAGCGGAGAGCAGATCGCCTGCCCTAGAGGGATCCTTGTGAACTGCTCTGCTGATCGAGCAGGAGGATCGGTCTGTGTTTTAGAACATTCAAAGCCTGCCTGCAGTAAGGTCTGTGCGTGTGAAAGACTGCGGCCTGGAAGGCGCGGAGCGGGATCGTTTGGCCTCTGAGGCGTTCCAGAGCACAGTCAGCGTGACCAGCGTGCGGATAGACCTGAGGACCCAAGATTCCTAAAGGTTTCCTACATTACAGTTACATCAGCCATCAGAAGGAGCGGTGTGGTGTGATGGCGCCAGCTTGGATCGGGATTGAGATGCCAGGAAAGGAACCTTGCAAGCATCTAGGCCTGTTGCGGTGAGCGGGCACTTGCCCAGATCAATATAGTGTACTGTTGCCGTGTTACTTTGTTACAGACTGCTGGTGGGACTTGTAGTCCCACAGAAGTGATCTCATTTATCCATAGACTGTGTGTAGTGGAACTTCAGGGTTTACCTTCCCTGTACTGCAAAGTGAATGCTGAGTTGTGTCCCTCATTAAGGAAGAAGTCCTACAGGTGTCTTACATGTGCACGCACTCGGTTGCCAGCATGCCATTTCTACTATAATTTGCTATCTACTCGTTTCTTACCTTGATTTACAAATACTGCAGTCCGATACCTTAAGCTAGCTGAAGAGGAAGAAGACAAGAGACTGTCATTTGCTATAAAACAGCACAACTTCGGTTTGCAGAGTGAACAGTGTATTGCAGCCTAGGGGGAGCCCTTGAGTATATGATACAAAAATATATTGTGTTGTGCTGTAGTGTGTTCATAACATTGTGCTGCAGAATTGGAATGTGTGTGTGCTCTGAGGTTTCAGTGGGATGGTGCTCAATATAGCTGTTGATTGGCATTGGGTACCTGTCCCACTGTGCACCTGTTTGCATACGCTATCTATGGTGATCCTTGAATACAGTTTCACATTTACATTGACTGTTATATTGCCATTTACCGTCTCTGAGTTATCACACTGTTAATTGTGTTAAACTTTTACCTCAATAAACTTTCAGATGGTTAATTGATACCCTGTGTGAGATTCTATCTATTATTACAGCTGGTGAAGTGACGACTACCAAGGTGACGGTAAATATTCAGTACAGTGTGTCATTACTGTGTTTCTCTTTACCACTTGGTCTAAAGCCTCATACACACGATCGGACTTTGTACAAACTTTCCTGTGGATTTTTGTACAAAGGGCGTCGGCCGTGAACTTGTATTGCATACACATGGCAGGACTTTTTCAGCCAACTTTCACCAAATCACGTGTTTTTTCTGCTCTTTACCGCCACCTTTGGTCAACTTCTGTATTGTTGTCTGTTCTTTTGCATTGGTTCTGAGCATACGTGTTTGTACTTTGTACAAAAGTCCTATGGTTTTCTGTATACACGATCGGACTAATTGCTCCATCAGACTTTGGTTGCCGGAAAGTTGATCCGTTCGCACAGCCAACAAAAGTCCGATGAAAACCGAAAAAGTTTGTCCGATGGAGCATACACACGGCCGGATGTTGCCTTAAAACAGCTAATTTGCATGTTTGTTGTCAAAAAGTCCCATCGTGTGTATGGGCCTTTACACTAAAGCCTCATACACACGATAGGACTTTGTACAAACTTTCCCGTGGATTTTTGTACAAAGGGCGTCGGCCCTGAACTTGTATTGCATACACACAGCAGGACTTTTTTAGCCAACTTTCACCAAATCACGTTGGTTTTTCTGCTCTTTACCGCCACCTTTGGTCAACTTCTGTATTGTTGTCTGATCTTTTGCATTGGTTCTGAGCATACGTGTTTGTACTTTGTACAAAAGTCCTATGGTTTTCTGTATACACGATCAGACTAATCAGACAACTTTTGTTGCTGGAAAGTTTATCCGTTCGCACAGCCAACAAAAGTCAGATGAAAACCGAAAAAGTTTGTCCGATGGAGCGTACACACGGCCCGATGTTGCCTTAAAACAACTAATTTGCATGTTTGTTGTCAAAAAGTCCCATCGTGTGTATGGGCCTTTACACTAACATTATCACACAGGTGTGCCAGAGGGGTTGAGTCTGTTCTTGGGGTTGATAGGCAGAGTACAGGATTATACATTCATCAGCAGCTCCTTTGGGGGTGAGTGCTACATATATACTTACCGATTTTCAGTCCGCTTTGGCCCGGTCACATGATCCCTTGTGTCAGCCAGTGGCAGCTGCAGGAGAGGCTGCTCCGACAGCGGCTGGTAAAATCTAGAGTGGTGGCATCACCCATTGGCTCCAATTTCCCAGCCATTGTTGGTGCTCCCTCCTCTCCCCTGCAGCCACCACTGGCCAGAGCGGGCTGAAAATAAGTAAGTATATGCATCTGTTCTACACAGGTTAGTCAGCATAGGTGTTGGGGAGAGGGGGCATGTTTAAGACTAGTCATGTTTAGGATGGAATTGTACTATGTTAAATTATTATTATTATTATTATTAAAGTGTATGCAAAGCAAAAAAGTTTTGGTTAAAATATGGAAGGGTTGGACCTTCTGTTAAAGCAAAACTTCAGACATATATATTTGTAGCAAGGTCCCAGGCTCCCTTCAGTCTAATGAGAACCTCCAGGGCCAGATATAGCCAACATCTTTCTGTATATGGTGGGTTCTGAGGCATAGTGAGTGCAAGGTGGATAGAGTTATTGGGTGCCAGACACTTCTTGAATGCAAAAGAGATTTTTATTTCTCTTAACAAACTTTTTTGGGGGAAAGAGGATTAGGGCCAGGACACCCATGATGAGTAGTTGCAAGTTCAGTTGGCAGACTTGAGACTTCAAAAGTGAGGACAGCCATGCAGGAAAGGCATCCAACAAGATGCCACATCTGCAGGCGCAGGAACGCTGTCTCCTATGGCAACAGTCTTTAAACAGTTCCTAACACAAAGAGTAACAGTTCTCTCACTTCTACTACAATCACTACTTGTAGTTCTTCAGCCCACTGAGCTCCCGGTCTCTCACTAGACCCACTGATTCAACTGCCACTGAATCCCTTGAGCTCCTCCAATCTTCACGCTTGTATCTTTCTCAAGCGTCACCCCCACCTCTCAGCTGGGTCCCTAGCTTGGCACTCAAGATACCTCTCAAGCTTCACCTCTCTGGCCTGCTCTGTCCATGGCTTGACCCACAAGGCTGCTCTGCAAGCGTCACCTCCGCTGGCTCGGTCCCTGGCTTGATAACGGCTGAAGTTTCCAGATTCTTCACCGTCCCCAGTTGGTGAGAATACTGCTCTAGTACATGCTTCAGTTACTCACTGTGGTCCCTGGTAATAAAGCAGATAGTCCCTTAGTGGCGACAGCTTCCCCTCTACCTCCGACCATGACAGGTTCTCCGGCCGGCAGAACCGTCACTTCTGGTTGGACTCCCAAACCTATGCTGCTCTCTTGCTTCTGGATAGTCCCTCAGACAGCCTAGCAGCCAGATGTGCCGGGATAGGCCCAATCTCCAGCCTAGCAGCCCGAGCAGTACAATACACGTCCACCCACCCAGACAGCCGTCCAGGTGGCACAGAACACCTGACTCCACCCGAATATATAGGTTCTCCCAGCAGGCCAAGGGATCCAAAAAAAAACCCTGCCCATTGGCTGATAATCAGGGTATATAGTCAGGGCTGTCTTAATGCATGGGCACTGCCCAGGGGCCCCCAGGTGCATAGGGGGCCCAATGATAGTCTTGCATTACATCATACATACCAACTGTCCCGGATTTGCCAGACCAATCAAGCTTTTTACTAAACTGTCCCAGGATGGGCATTTCCTGAGCAGCATCCTGGAACCTGTGCTGTGCCTTCCTGATCCCAGTATTGTGCCCTCCTGACGCCCGTGTATTGTGCCCTTCTGCCTCCACCCCTGTATTGTGCCCTTTGTGTTAATGAGTCTTTGATTTATCGAATGCTTTTTATATTGTTTAAAATCCATTTTATTGAAAGTACTAATAAATATATGTTTAATTCTATCAACTAATTCTTGAGTAGGTGCCTAAATTGGGGCCCTTGGGCCTTGGAGCATTACCTTGCCCAGGGGCCCATGATGCTATTAAGACGGCCCTGTATATAGTGCAGAATACATGTTCAGGTACAAAAAAGTGTCCACTGCCCCACCTATGACTGGTCTTTTGTAGCAAGGAGCACTGGAATGGCAATGTATGTCAAACAAATATAAAGGGATCTCAAAGCTGTTTGGCGTGCTTGCTGCTTTCATGGAAGCAGGTATTTTATTTAACAAACTCTTTTTATTATGGTAACACACTATTAGAGGCTTATTTACCTTACATGTGGATCGTAATATCGGTTACGAGGGCTGAAACTTCTTTATTCTAATACTTTGCTGTTGATTATGGATTCTGGAAGCTATACTTAGGCCCCTTTCACACTGGGGAGGGGAGCCGCGGTGACGGTAAAGCAGCGCTATATTTAGCGCTGCTTTACCGTCGTTTTAACCGAGGTATTCGGCCGCTCGCGGTGCCGTTTTTACCCCCCGCGAGCGGCCAAAAAAGGGTTAAAGACCCCCCGCAGAGCGCCGCCGTAGCGGTGCTTTGCGGCGGTATTGCCGCGGTTTTACCGCGGTTTCCCATTCAAATCAATGGGAAGGAGCGGCATAGGAGCGGTGAACACACCGCTCCTATACCGCTCCAAAGATGCTGCTAGCAGGACTTTTTTTGCCGTCCTGCTAGCGCACCGCTCCAGTGTGAAAGCCCACCGGCTTTCACACTGGAGTTAAAGGAGCCGGATTTTTTCAGGCGGTGAACAGGCGCTATTTTTAGCGCTGTACCGCCTGAAAAACGCCCCAGTGTGAAAGGGGCCTTACTGTTCCTATTGGATTTTTAAGGCATTTACAAGTAACCTATGTCTATGAGGTGAGAGTTCTGTGAGCACATTGGTGTGGTGTCAGTGGTTTCACTCATTGGATAAATTGTCAAGTCTTTTGAAACTTCATCTACACTATGTTGAACCACTGGATTATTTCTACTTACGGTATGAACTTTTTTTTACACTTTTTTAACTAAACTGTTTCACAACTTTTATGAATATTTATTAAACGTTATTATTGTATTTATTTTTGATTGATAAGAAAGAAACTTTGTTAACATTTTTATTGTATTAGAAATTCATTTTTTATTACATGTCATTTTTTTATTACATGTAATGTCATTTTTAATGTCATGTTTTATTATGTCATTTTTTATGTTATTATTTTCATATGGTATTTATTGATTATTGTTCTTTTATAAACTATGAAGCATGTATTGCTTAGGCTAATTATTAACCACTTGCTGACCGGGCCATAGCCGAAAGACGGCTACATCGCGGTTGGCTTATTCTGGGAGGGCGTCCATGAACGTCCTCCCTGGGGCGCGTACACGGGAACATCCGTGACCGCCGGGGCATCACGGTACACGGTAAATAGCCGCTGATATCGGCTGTTTACCACGTGATCACTCCGTCAAATGAAGGAGCGATCACTTGTAAACAAACCGGCGTCACGTCATGACGCAGGTTCCTCCCTCCCCTCTCTGTACCGATCGGTACAGTGAGAGGGGAGAGATTGCAGCAGAGCTGTGGGCTGGATCTGTAGTGCCCACAGTGCTGCTCAGTGACAATAATCTGCAATACTCTGCCAATACTCTGCAACACTCTGTCAATCCTCTGCAACACTGTGCAATACTCTGCAACACTGTGCAATACTCTGCTAATACTCTGCAACACTGTGCAATGCTCTGCCAATACTCTGCACCACTGCAATACTGTGCAATACTGCAATACTCTGCCAATACTTGCCAATACTCTGCAACACTGCAATACTCTGCCAATACTCTGAAATACTCTGCCAATACTCGCCAATACTCACCAATACTCGCCAATACTCACCAATACTCGCCAATACTCTGCCAATACTCGCTAATACTCTGCAATAAATTTTAACAATAACAACAAATTTTTTTTTACAGAATTTTCAGTCTTTTTTGAGTCATAGCGCAAAAAATATAAAACCCAGTGGTGATTAAATACCACCAAAAGAAAGCTCTATTTGTGTAAAAAAAAAAGGACAAAATTTTCATATGGGTACAGTGTTGTATGACTGAGTAATTGTCATTCAAATTGTGAGAGCACAGAAATCTGAAAATTGGTCTGGTTAGGAAGGGGGTTTAAGTGCCCAGCGGTCAAGTGGTTAATTAATAAACTCTTTGCTACACTTCTCATGCTCTCACTTTTGCGTTGAAATGGTAGACATCATTTGCTTGTTTTTCCTGTTTTTTTTAATGAAAACTCACCAATTGGTGACTTTTTTGATTGATTACTTTGTATACTTTTCTACAAATGCAGCAAGCAAATTCAATAGAACTAAATTTACCTTGACTTCTCTTACCTTTGTGAATACGTCCTTTATGATTCTTTTATTATACAGGGCCATTTTTTGTTTCTGTAGCGCTTTTTTGTGATGTCAGCCTTTCTATGGCTGGATGTTCATAAATTAGGCTTCTTCCACGCTTCTTCTGTCTAAATCAACATTGACTTACTGTATTTTCTGAGTGTTCTACCCAGTCGATACACAAGCTGATGCTTTTAGGTATGAGCATCCAGTACACCATGGCTGACACTAGGGGGCACTGTGATACCACCACTGCAATCCTCAGTGCATGCTGCCTTGGATTTTCACTGGGACAGCTCAATTCGTCATTAAGAGGGGGACAAAAAAACCCCAAAATGCTATAATTTAGCCTGGAATGTTCACGTTTTTCTGCGTACTAATCTACTCCAACATGTTTCAAGGCAGACATTGAACCTCTTCAGAATAAACTGCGGCGGGTGAAGGTTTGTCGAGAGCTTAGGTTCAAATAATGGGATGCCTTCTTGCCGTGGATGCTGCACGATTGAAATTCAACCTTCGACACACATGTTTTTTAAAGAGATTTGTTCTTCCAGGCCTCCGCACAAACACAAGACAGCAAAGCCTAAACATTACATACATTACAATAAGTTGCGAATAAAAATGTCATTGATTGCGACAGAACTGGCGGCTTTTACAGTCTGAGTGCTACATCTTTCACGCCGGTTCGCTGCGCCGCTGTGATGATAAATCAGCTCGATGTACCCGCGGTTAACTCTTTCTTGGCCACAGGAATGGAAGAAAGGACTGGATCGAGGACACGATCAGCAAAGTGGTCAAGTCACCCTTGAGCAAAGGCTTTGGTCATCAAGCTCATGGATTCCTTGATGGGTTTTGGCAATGGGTTGGCTATTGGTTTGGGGGATGATATACACCATTCATAAGATATAATAAGAAAAACCCTCATTCTTGAGATAGAATTGTATCAATTGTATCATTCATTTAATTAGTGGCTGTGTGTCTGCCAAGTACCTGTATGACGAGGAGCCCGAGATGATGATGGTGGGACAGGGACTTCTAGGACAATGGAAGGGTGCAGGTGCCAAGAAGCTATAACCACAGACTTGAACTTGGGAGCACTTGTGTCTGGTAAGCAGAAGAACGGCAATGAGGGCACTCCGACTTCACCAAGACCAGTAGAGAACAGAGCCAGGCCGCAAACTTAAATTGGTAACAGTTGAGCAGGAAGGCACCAAATCAAGAGCAGGGTCAAGGTCATAGATGAGCAGAGGTTGGCCAAGTGCAGGCAAAATCTTGGTCAAGAGTCCAGGCCCAAGTCAGTAACAGGTTTGACCAAGCGCACCTATATGTGAAGCGCACCAACTGTAGCCTATCCTGTGCTCTTGTCCCATGTTTGAAGAATAAAGGTTTTACCGGATTGCATTTATTTGCATGGTCGTTGCGGTGGCGAGCCGCTGCATGGTCGTTGCGGTGGCGAGCCGATGTGATGATAAATCAGCTCGATGTACCCACGGTTAACTCCTTCTTGGCCACAGGAATGGAAGAAAGGACTGGATCGAGGACCTGATCAGCAAAGTGGTCAAGTCACCCTTGAGCAAAGGCTTTGGTCATCAAGCTCATGGATTCCTTGATGGGTTTTGGCAATGGGTTGGCTTTTGGTTTGGTGGATGATATACACCATTCATAAGATATAAGAAGAAAAACCCTAATTCTTGAGATAGAATTGTATCAAAATCATTAATTTAATTAGTGGATGTGTGTCTGCCAAGTACCTGTATGACGAGGAGCCCGAGATGATGATGGTGGGACAGGGACTTCTAGGACAATGGAAGGGTGCAGGTGCCAAGAAGCTATAACCACAGACTTGAACTTGGTTTGTGTCTGATAAGCAGAAGAACGGCAATGAGGGCACTCCGACTTCACCAAGACCAGTAGAGAACAGAGCCAGGCCGCAAACTTAATTTGGTAACAGTTGAGCAGGAAGGCACCAAATCAAGAGCAGGGTCAAGGTCATAGATGAGCAGAGGTTGGCCAAGTGCAGGCAAAATCTTGGTCAAGAGTCCAGGCCCAAGTCAGTAACAGGTTTGACCAAGCGCTCCTATATGTGAAGCGCACCAACTGTAGCCTATCCTGTGCTCTTGTCCCATGTTTGAAGAGTAAAGGTTTTACCGGATTGCATTTATTTGCATGGTCATTGCGGTGGCGAGCCGGGGGTCAGCACCTGGGAGCAATCCTCCACATATCCACACCTGATTGGTATCTTGCGCTCTAGTTTAGCACCACAGGTAGGCAGCAGACATACATAGGTAGGTTTTTTTGACCACAAGATGGCAACCAAAGATAAAACTCATAGAAATCTATAGGCGCAATGTTGGTTTTTATTTATTACAAGTCATCTCTGACATATATACATAAAAGATTGCTTGCATTCCTGGCTCAAATTTTGGCTTGATTTGCTATTTTAATGTAGGTGCATTCTATACTTCTTTTCAGGGGCGGACTGACAACTTATGGGGCCCCCGGGCAATAGGAGATTATGGGGCCCCCAGGCAATCAAAGATTATGGGGTCACTCAGTATACACAAACACACACACAGTATACAATCACACAGTATACACATACATGTACACACAGTATACACAGACATGTATTGGCTGAGAAGGTACTGGAGAGGTGGGGCAGCTATAATTTCGGGATTTTTAGACCAAAAGGATGTCGGTAAGGGACAGAGAAAAAAACACAGATCTTTACATACCTGGTTTTACTGAGGCTGGAAACCCTGATGGGGCCCCTGGGCAGTGGCCAAATGGTCAGTCCGCCCCTGCTTCTTTTAAACCCTAAACAAATCTTACTACACTATGAGAGGCTTCCCTATCTCTTTATGCATGGAATTGTGAAGTACTACCAAGTATCTTGAGGCCTGGTTCACACCTATGCAGGTTGCAGTTGGCATATTCCAGGTGCATTTTGCGTTTTTCAATACACGTTTTTGATCCATTGAAGTCTATGGAACCAAAAAACTGAAAAAAGTCCCTGTCTCTTTCTATAATATGCACAGATGTGAACTACATCCATAGGAAACCATGTTAAATGGACTGTAGGCATAAAGGCACAGAGGTACTTTAAGTTTAGGCTCACATCTATGCGGCTGCGCTTGAAGCGTATTTCAGGGACGTTTTGCAGTGCATTTTGCGGTTTTTAAACCCGCGTTTTATGCGTTTTTGCATGCATTTTACGTTTTATTTCTCTTTAAACGCACTGTAAACACACTGTATATAGCTGGTTGCTAAGGAGGGGGCCAGGAAACCAGTCGCTGCTCCCTTAACAACCGATGAGTCATCAGCTGTCAGCGGGATTCCCCACTGACAGCTAAATGTAAAAGAAAAAAAAATTGCCGGCAAAAAACAATTGCCCCTCCCCCCAGGTCTATACCAGGCCCTTCGGGTCTAGTATGGATTTGGAGGGGGGTCCCCTCCAAAATTTAAAAAAAAATATGGCTTGGGCCCCCCCCCCCAAAATCCATACCACACCCTTATCTGAGTATGCTGCCCAGCAGGTCAAGAAAAGGGAGGGACGAGCGACCGTGCCCCCCCTCCTGAACCATACCAGGACGCATATCCTCAACATGGGGGGTGCTCTGTGCCCCCACCCCAAAGCACCTTGCACCTTGCCCCTTGCCATGTTGATGAGGACAAGGGCCTCTTCCCGACAACCCTGGCCCGGGTCTGGGGCTGCGGGTGGGGGGCTTAAAGGAATATGGAAGCTCCCATTAATAAGGGGGCCCCCAGATCCCACCACCCATGTGAATGGGTATCGGGTACATCGTACCCCTACCCATTCACCTGAAAAGGCAGTGAAATGTAAAAAAACAAAACAAAATGCTTTTTAGCAAGTTCTTTATTAATAAAATAGCTCTGAGCTGCCTTCTCCTGCCGCCGCCTCTCCCGGTGCCGTCATCTCCCGGTGTCATCTTGTTCTTCCTAAAAAAAAATGTAAAAAGCCTGTCTTGTCCTGAAGCTGTCTTTCTCCGTTGTGATGTTCCCGCTGTCCGGCACCTCTTATATAGGCATGGGACATGGCCATCCAATGACGTCGCCCGGAGAGCCCGCCCCTTGTGACTTCATGTGATGTCAGGCTGACAGATGATGACTGATCGGTTGTTAAGGACACATCGGCCGGCTTCCCGGCCCCCTGCTTAGCAACCAGCTATATACAGTGTTAGAATAAAAACCACAAGATACAAAACACATCAAAAATTGCATCACAAACACAACACTTGCATTTCTGGTGCGGCTCCATTGAAGTATATTACCCACAAATCACCTGACACCTCTATGTGTAATGTCTGCTCACCTTAGATATATAACCCATTACAGGTCATGCTTCACCTTTTTAAATGTAATATATTGTTGGTCTGGTGTAACTCCAATCTAGTTGTGCTCCTCTCTGCTAGAAAGAATAGATGCTCGGGATATAACGGAATAGGCTTATAGCGCAATATGCCTTTAAAACTAAAAATGTATTTTAATGAGATTAAAAACACTTACATGTACACTACTTGTCACATAGCATGTACAAGTAATACTTTGAATGGTAAATCACCTCCCCCCCGCAATACTTCCGAGTCCTGGAGACACCAGAATTGACGTCACTGGCTCCGCCCAACGTGTTGCGTCACTTATCACATATCCCTCAGGGACCACAGCGTTTTTTACTGTGTTTTTTGGTGCGTTTGCAGTTTGTGAAATGCAAGGCAAAGCACGCAGTTTCTGTGTGGTTTGCCATGCATTCAGAAACACACAGATGTGAATGGAGCCCCATTGTTCTTGTGTAAACAAACTAATGTCAGTTTCAGGCCCCATTTGCACCTAGTGTAGTGGGATCGCACATTTTTGGGCACGTTCCTCCCGTCATATGCATAGGGCAGCTCGTTGATTTCAATGGCCTGCCCTATATGTAACAAAGTAGCTCATGGGACATTTTGGTGTGATGCAGGTTGCACATTTTTTACTGTGCATTTTGCTGCATGTGTCACACATTTTTTTCATGCGGCAAAATGTGTTTGCTCATGCATTGTGTCATTAACAATGTCACCGAAAGTGTAGCTCTTTCGTTTTAGGTGTATAAAGGTGGCCATACACTTTACAATCTGATCTGACCATCTCTGTACAATCTCCTTTAGATTTACCCAAACTATATAATAGGAGGACACACCATCTGTCCAATCACTCTGTATCCCATCAGGCAGGCCCTTGCACTACATAGTTGATGGTAGATATAAAGGAGGTTGTACAATCACCTAGTATGGTGTATGGTGAGCTTAAGGCCCCTTTCACACTGGGGCTGGAGCCGCGGCGACTGTAAAGCAGCGCTATATTTAGCGCTGCTTTACCGTCGTTTTAGCCGCGGTATTCGGCCGAAAAAGGGTTAAAATCCCCCGCAAAGCGCTGCCGTAGCAGGCGCTTTGCGGCAGTATTGCCGCGGTATTACCGCGGTGTCCCATTGAAATCAATGGGTAGGAGCGGTATAGGAGCGGTGAATACACCGCTCCTAAACCGCTCCAAAGATGCTGCTAGCAGGACTTTTTTTACTGTCCTGCTAGCGCACCGCTCCAGTGTGAAAGCCCGCCAGCTTTCACACTGGAGTGAATGGGGCCGTTTTTTTTTCAGGCGGTGTACAGGCGCTATTTTAGCCAGGCTATTTTAGCCTGAAAACCGCCCCAGTGTGAAAGGGGCCTTACAGAACCCAGTGTGCACTTCTCCTTTTTTCAATACTATAGTTCTATCCACATAGGCTGTTATGTGATCGCTCAGCTCCTGCATACTCTGCCAAATGAAGGATCTATGCAAAATGAAGGTAAGGTAGGATAAAAAAAAAAATTGATGCCTGTGTATTTAATAAGATGATCAGTGATTAATTGCCTTGGAAAACTGTGCACCTAAGGAGGTGGGTGGGAGCCATCTTCTGGAAGGGGAAGGCAGTTGCAGGGTGTGTGCTAATCAGGTCAGCTGGTGAACTCCTTCCTGTGTCTTAACTGCTTGCCGACCACCTAACTGGGAATTTACATCATGACTTTGATGTTAAATACCAGGGTTATGGCTGCAGCCTATGGTTGCCACCTCATCCCTTTAAACCCGAACACATATTAATTACACAGGTTCTGTGGCTGATTAAGGTGGTAATTAAACTCACTTGGTGCCTTATCTGCATTATATTAGCCTCAGAACCTGTGTAATTCATATGTGTTCGGGTTTAAAGGGATGAGGTGGCAACTCTACTGCAGCCAGATGCCATAACCCCCGATAATTTTCTTTATTCTTAGGCGGACGGCTTTCAGATAAAAGGGGCAAGATGGCAAGATGGCCATCGCTCATCTCTATGACCTTGGAGGACTGAAGCGATGTCATGACGTCACTTCCGGTTCGCAGCCATGTAAACATGTTTTTTTCTTAAAGCAAGTCAATAAGATGACGTGAATCCCTTAATTATTTTTTTAAAGGGACGGTGCAACAAAATGTAAAAAAATTTATAAAATAAAAAATGTTTTTTTCAAAGCGCCCCCTATCCCTGCGTGCTCTCGTGCAGTAGTAAACGCACATGGTCATGTCTACATATGTAAATAGTGTTTGCACCACTCATGTGAGGTATCGCCTCGAATGTCTGAGCGAGAGCAATAATTCTAGCACTAGACCTCCTCTGTTACTCTAAGCTGGACAACTAAAACAAAACTGCAATTAAAAAAATTGACTACAAGTGCCTACAAAGCAAAAAAAAAAATGCAATACAAAAAGGACCCAATCGAAGGTATGGTGAGGGCAATAGTCAGTCTACGCGTTTTGTGGGGAAAACCCTAAACAGACAAAAACAATCAATCACTGATCCACTTACTACAGTGAAATAAATGTTTTTATTTACTTGCAGCCTTACTAAGGCTTGATTCACACTAATGCGTTTTTTGATGCATTTTGCAGAAATGCAGGGAAATTTTTTAACATGGGTTCCTATGGAACATGTTCACATCAATGCATTTTTGTGCTTCTGCGTTTTTGGAAAGGGTCGGGGACTTTTTTTTTCATGCAAAATGCAGCGTTTTGCATGTAATAGAAGTCAATGGACCCGCATCCAAAACGCAAGTACCGCGTTTTTACTGCGATTTTGACCCGATTTGCGTTTTTTTTTTATAATTTTTTTTACACTGTATATAGCTGGTTGCTAAGCAACCACAGTGTAGAAAAAAAACCTGCAATACGTAAAACGCGGCAAAATCGCGTGTCCAAAAACGCGGCAAGCACTGCAAAAAGCACTGCAGAAGCAACATGCATAGGTGTGAATCGAGCCTAAGAGGGTGTTACATCAGGCATGTGGCTGCGTGTCTCTATTGATGCACATAGTGTAAGGAGACACTACACTAATCTAACATAGAAGGGAGAAGGTCTTTAATCCTCAGAGAACAATGTAATTGATAACACTCAGATATAACAAAACATGCCAATAGTATACTTAGCAGACCAAAAGGAATCTAATAATATAAAGTCATTGTCAGGGCTTGCATACATTTTGATGGTTTTTGTAATGAATACATACCTGCATGAAATGGTGTTTTTGTATCTGTCAGGAGTTCAGCTTTTAAAAAAGTGACAGGGCCATTTACATTAGGGTCATCTTCACATTTGGCTCTTACAGTAACATACAATAAAACACAAAAAACAGGTACATGTGAAATTCATCCTGTGCGCTGCGAGATCAATGCTCTGCCTTAACGCAGCACACCTTAAAGCAAAAATTATCAAGATAAAAAATAAATAGGATATTAAAGGATAAGATAACACAACAACTAAAATGCTACAATGTGCACCTTCAATCATGAGATTTTGACGTAGTCCTTTTTCCTGCCACTAGATGTCCTCATTCTGATGGTAAGCTGCAGCATCACTCAATCCCACGTCCTCTGAGCCCAGGTCATCATAAACCTGCCCTCAGCCCATGACTGGACAGTGAAAGGAGAAGCAATACAGTAGACATGTGCAATTTGTTTAGTTCCGAATTCGTTTTTTAACGAATTTTTACAAATTCGTTAATTCCTAATTTCCGAATTTTTCAATTTCTGAAATTTCCGAATTTCTGAATTTCCGAATTTCAAAATTTGCAAATTACGAATTTCGAATTTTCAGATTTTCGAATTTCCGAATTTCGCATTTCCGAATTTTGCATTTTCAAATTTTCGGATTTCCGAATTTTGAATTTTCGGATTTCCGAATTTTGAATTTTCGGATTTCCGAATTTTCGGAATTCAGAAATTAAAAAATTAGAAAATTCGGAAATCAGAAAAGAAGAAAGAAAATCTGTTTAATTCTAAATAATAACTAACTATTAAATTATAGGTATTGGAATTCCCTTTCAAATTTGTCTGTTAGTGAACATAACGAGTACGAATTTATCCGAAGTTACGAATTATCTGAAATAACGAATGCCGCATCTAACCAAATGGAACCTAACGATCTAATAATAATAAATATCAATAATAATAATAAAACCTTTGTATTATTATTAATTATTTATTATTAATTTGTTCCGTTCCATTTGTTTAGATGCTGCATTCGTTATTTCAGACAATTCGTAACTTCGGATGAATTCATACTCGTTAATTTAATAGTTAGTTATTAAACTGATTTTCTTTCCTTTTTTCAGATTTTCAAATTTTTGGATTTTCAAATCTTTGAATTCCCGAATTCCGAAAATTTGAAAATTCGGAAATCCGAAAATTCAAAATTCGTAAATCTGAAAATTCAAAATTCGTAAATCCAAAAATGTGAAATTCAGAAATTCGTAAATCTGAAAATTCGAAAATTCGAAATTCGGAAATCCGTAATTCGGAAATTCAAAAGTTCAGAATTTCAAAAGTCCGAAAATTCGGAAATTCAGAAATCCGAAAATTCTAAATTTGAAATTTCAGAATTTTCGAATTTCCGAATTTCAGAATTTTCGATTTTCCAAATTTCAGAAAAAAGCAAAAAAACTAATGAAACGAAAACGAAAATGAACAAATTTTTTGTCAGTGCACATGTCTACAATAGAGTGATCAGTTCATCTCTCCATCACTCTGCTCTCTCTTCCTATTAGCTATGCTTGTCTGCACATGAACAAAATGTTCTGCTTCTTCCTCTCGATCGCCAGCCCTGCTGTACAGAAACTAAGAGGCTGATACCAGGTCAGATTCAGGTACTTACACTACTTGCATTTAAAATATAAATTTTAAAATAATGATTACAGAGCTGCATTAGTTTGTGTTTTTTTTATCTGTCAGAAATGCTGCCTTATGGCATGTTAAGAATATAAAAAAAAGAAAAAACGGGTATTACTGCGCTGTCACAAATCAACAATGAGTGAATATAAAAAAATTAGTGAATATAAGAAAGCAGCAACTTTCCTCCGAGATACGCACAGCACACATCCATTAATCCAAAATAAGTTGCGCTAAAGTAAAAAAATTGGGAGTAAAACAATAGTGAACACATTAAAGGAAGTCCATATGATGACGTGATGTCCAAATAATCGCTCAGTGCTTAACACTTTCACCAAAGTAGTGCCCCAGGATGACGTAATCTATGACGAAACATGTAGGCGGAGCGATGTGCTGACATCACCGTGTTTGCGCAGGTCCTGGAAGGACACGCTGCCTTATTGAGATGGCCGGCTTATCTTTCTGTGCCTAATTTACATTCCTTCGATGTAAGTGCAATATATTTTTTTTAACAATAAACGCCTAAGATTTTACACTATGGAGGCCTTAACTCTTTTTGGGGTTCATGTGTGATCAAGGCCCTTCTGGGCGGTGAAGGCTTGGCAACGATTCCCTTGGATGACTAAAGGTCCTTGCTGGGTATATAGCCACAAGCAGGAAATACCTCCTGTAATAGGAAGTCACAAGGAGCTGGTAAGCAGCCATTCTTATGAGTTGGAGGGTTTCTTTGAAATTCACATTTTAAGAAAATGTTACCCCAACATTTCATATTCCTGATATATGCCTGCTGTACCATGTAAAAAGTATTCTGTTCTTTTTGTATTGCTTCCCTTGTATGAAATCCCTGCCAGTCCCCCCACTTTCCTATTTCAAACTGATCACGCTAGGCATAGAAGCCCATCCATCCCAGTGTGGTCAGTTTTCTGGTTGTGCTGGGAACACAACTTGCCTTTCCTCTTATGGTCAGGCTTCTGCTCACACACACACACACACACACACACACACCCTGCACAGCTATTCACTGGGAAGACCAGTGTAATTCTGTTTCTTCACCCCTAGCTCTCTAAGGCACCCTATGCAGCTGAAAGCAGAGTCTACGTGTCTACGTGATCACTTATAAAAAAAAAGAAAGAAAATATTTATTATGTGTTTTTTTATATATACAGAAATGTTTTGCTTTTCATTTCTGTTTTAAACTGAATGGGTTGTTTTACATGGTGGGGGTTCACATATACTTTATCACATTCCATTAACCGCTTCCCGACCGCCCACTGCATATATACGTCAGCAGAATGGCACGGGCAGGCAAAACCACGTACCTGTACGTGGCCCTTTAAATGCCTGCCCGTGGGTCGCGCGCGACCCGGTCGGGATCTCCGTGACCCCGGCCGCGGGACCAGCGGACCCGATCGCCGATGGTGTCCCGCGATCGGGTCACGGAGCTGAAGAACGGGGGAGAGGTCTGTGTAAAAACAAACCTCTCCCCGCGCTTCCTACTCTGCCTGTCATTGATTGGCTGTTCCCGGTCATCGGGAAAGCCGATCAATGACGTCAGACGTCAGCCCCGCCCCCTAATGTAAAAAAACACACACACGTCAGAGCCCATAACCCCTCCCCTCCCCCTAGTGGTTAACCCCTTCACTACAACTGTCATTTATACAGGAATCAATGCATTTAAATAGCATTGATCGCTGTATAAATGACAATGGTCCCAAAAATGTGTCAAAAATGTCCGATGTGTCCGCCATAATGTCGCAGTCACAATAAAAATCGCTGATCGCCGCCATTACTAGTAAAAAAAAAAATATTAATAAAAATGCTATAAAACTATCCCCTATTTTGTAAACACTATAAGTTTTGCGCAAACCAATCAATAATCGCTAATTGCGATTTTTTTTACCAAAAATATGTAGAAGAATACGTATCGGCCGAAACTGAGGAAAAAAAAAAGTTTTTTTTTATATATTTTTTGGGGATATTTATTATAGCGAAAAGCAAAAAATATTGCATTGTTTTCAAAATTGTCGCTCTATTTTTGTTTATAGCGCAAAAAATAAAAACCGCAGGGGCGATCAAATACCACCAAAAGAAAGCTCTATTTGTGGGAAAAAAAGGACGCCAATTTTGTTTTGGAGCCACGTCGCACGACCGCGCAATTGTCAGTTAAAGCGACGCAGTGCCGAATCGCAAAAAGGGGCCTGGTCCTTTGGCTGCCAATTGGTCCGGGGCTGAAGTGGTTAATGAAGGTGCATTATTGCAACAAATATTTTAAAGGGTGCCTAGGCTGGCCACTTTTAAATGTATACCTAAAAAAAAAAAAAAAAAGGAAAAAAATATATAATAGTGTACTTACAAAAGAAGCACTAGAAGCGTGAAAACAATGGAAAAAATAAGATTTTTGCTCTACCAGTCTTTGCTTCAGCTGGGAACTGATACCATTATTACCGAAATGACAGCGTAATACCAGACACACTTCATGTGAGCAGTAAATATATGTGTTACCTTTATACCATAGAAAAGAACTACACGGCTTAGTTTATAGTGTTAGCCTACTGACCCAAAAAGACAATTTGCTCTTGTTTGGACATCCCTGTTTGACTTGGCGCCTTCCAATCGATAGCATTGCGCTTTACTGAACACAATAGTCTAACGGAGTCCAGAGGGACATCCGGTCTGGGCTCTTAAAGGACGGCACATACTAAAAAATTAATTGGCAAAAGTCGTGATTTTTCAGGCCGTGTGAAATGCTCAGAAAGCCATGGATTAAAAGGTTGGACTTACTCGAAAGAAGATCTAAACCCACTTACTACAAAACCATATGACCTTTAAACACTTGAGTCCCGCGTGATTGTAGATGGGGTGTGATGACAATAATTCACACAGAGGGGTGCAATAAAGAACTTGCATTGAAGAATGTAGTAACAGTTCACAACAGAACATGGGGGGAGGGGGTACACTCACGGTTTGCATTAATAATAATGAGGAGGAGGTGATGCTCTGCTGGACAGGCAGCATCTTTAAAGACAGCAGAATACAGCCTGGCCGTCTCGTACCCAGGCGAGATGTCCAGAGGAATTACGGACCCTATGGTTTCCCTCAGGGCTCAAGTCCGGGAGCGCATGGGAACGGAGTTCCTGTACTTTTTCCACAACAGGAACTCAGTTCCCATTAGCAGCCGTGTCTTGCAAGACTTTGAAGTATGCGAGCTGTATGGCAGGTGCTACACCAGCAACTGCTGACATAGATCGCAATACTAAGTGCCGCACACCGGACCATTCAGGCATAGCCAGTAGGGGGCCCCATGACAGCTTCCACTTCGATCTACCTGTCAATCACAGCTAGCTGACGGGTAGATCAGGTCCCTGCTGCTAAGAGATTGCATTTAGTCAGACCTCTCGTGATGCGCTCCTCCTCGCCGGCCCATTCTAAATTTTCTGTCTCCTCATCCCCCACCCCCCCCAGTCTCCTGCATACTTGCTCTGTGTGTCCCGCTGAATCCCCCCCTCCTCTATCTTCAGTGCCATATGATGAGAGAACCCAGAGGAGGAGCACAGCTATTCTGCTCACAGGACATGCAGGGAGAGAGGTGAGCTGAGGGAGGAACATCAGTTTGGGGTGGTAAGCTGAGCACAATACATGGCAAAGTTTAATGCCAGGAGGGAAGTTTATGTGGAAATATGTGAAGGGTTGGAATAGCAGCGAGTGTATGTTGGAGCCCTGCAGAGTTTGCAGCCCCCCAAGCTAACATACATCTCCTAAGCAGGAACACATCACTATCTCCCCAAGCATTCTGTCCAGATAATGTGCAGTTCATTTATGACCTTTCCGTTTAACCCTGTGTTATCCAAACTCTGTTCAATGAAAAGTGTAAACTCACCACATAAACACTCTATATACAAAATAAAATTCCCCAATAAAGATCAGAACATGATGTTCACATTTGCATGGAAGCACAATTGAATGAATGCTGATTATTCAGAGAATTACCGTATTTATGTTTATTGAGGATTTTTTATTTTTTTTTATGTACTAACAGTTAAGCTTCATACACACAATACGAAAATTGGATGAAAAATACCACTTTTGAAGCGTTCGTGCATATGAGCGTATAATTTATTTTTTTTGGTGTGGGGGGGTGGATCTTGGGTGGGAGTTCCCACACTTTCTTCCCCAGGACTTGACCCCTGGTTTCCCTCCTCATCAAGGTGTTTGGGTTACGGATCCTTCTTACCTGCTGGGAAACTCTTTGCCATCTTATGGTCACCAGGAACACCCACCCAAGTTATACTTCAGGCCATTGAGGGTATATTAACCCTTAGGCCCCTTTCACAAGATCGGACCGTTCAGATCCGCCTGTCAGTTTTGACGGCGGATCTGAACGGGCGCTCCATGTTAGTCTATGGAGCGTCGGATGTCAGTGGAGACATGTCCGCTGACATCTGACCCGGTCCGATCCGCCAAAAGCAGACGTATGGCTCCAAGTCCAGATCCGTCGCTGGCGGATCGGATCGGGTGAGATCTGATGAAAACGGACACGCTGTCCGTTTTCATCCGATCTCTCCATTGTGACCAGCGGCGCTCGCAAGCCCCTCCCCGCTCAGTGAACAGAGAGGGACCTGTCACCCGCGGGTTCAGCGGAGATCTCCCACTGAACCGGCGGACAGAGGCGGACTCCGTGGAAGCGGAGTCCGCCTCGTGTGAAAGGGGCCTTACACAGAATAGACATGTTACACATCCTTGCTCACCCAATAATGGAATGTTGGCGCTAGATTTTCTGAATGTTTTATTTAAATGTTTGTACGAGAGGCCCCTAGCAGTGGGTCAGTTCCTGCACCTGGGAGCCTCCTGTTGAACATATATCAGTCTCCTGTTCAAGTCATACTTCAGGCCCTCCAGGCAATAATAACCCTTGCACAAATTAGGCATTTAACATGCCTTTGCTCACCTAGTAAAAAAAAAAAAATTCGCAATCGGAGCTTGCTTTTCTGAATGCTTTACATAAAAGTTTGTAAAAGGGCCCCCTAACTGTGGGTTATTCAGCCAGTTCCTACACCTGGGAGCTTCCTGTAGAACCACAAAACACAAGAAGTTTGGGTTACCAATCCTTCTTACCTGCTGGGGAACTATTTGCCGCTTTTCAACCACAGGGCCACCAGGAACACATACTGGTCTCCTGCCCAAGTCATACTTCAGGCAATACTAACCCTTACACAGATTAGGCATTTGACATGCCTTCGCTCACCCAATAATGAAATGCTCAATCGGAGCTTGCTTTTCTGAACGGTTTACTTTGTAAGAGGGCCCCCTAGCAGTGGGTTACTCAGTTTTCACATCTGGAAGCCTCCTGTAGAACCAAGAAAAACAAGAAGTTTGGGTTACCAATCCTTCTTACCTCCTGGGGCCACCAGGAACACATATTGGCCTCCTGCCCAAGTCATACTTCAGGCAATACTAACCCTTACACAGATTAGGCATTTGACATGCCTTCGCTCACCCAATAATGAAATGCTCAATCGGAGCTTGCTTTTCTGAACAGTTTACTTTGTAAGAGGGCCCCCTAGCAGTGGGTTATTCAGTTTCCACATCTGGAAGCCTCCTGTAGAGCCAAGAAACACAAGAAGTTTGGGTTACCAATACTTCTTGCCTCCTGGGGCCACCAGGAGCACATACTGGTCTCCTGCCCAAGTCATACTTCAGGCCCTTCAGGGCGTACTAACCTTTACACAGTTTCAACATATTACACATCTCAGCTCACCCAACACTGGTATGTCCACTTTATCTCTGATTTCAGAAAATATATAATTTTCTGGAGGGTTTTAGTTTTTTAGCTCATCCAACACTGGTATGTCCACTTTACCTCTGATTTCAGAAAATATATAATGTTCTGGAGGGTTTTAGTTTTTTAGCCAAAAATGCAGATTTTTCCAAGTGTGAAAAAAATAAAAAAATTATTCTAGAGCAGAACTGGATAAAAAAAAGACCCCACGTTTATTGGTGGTCGATGGTACTTTAACCCTTCTTCTTTAAAAAAAAAAATACCACTTTTATTGGTGGTCAATGGCACTTTCAAATCCCCAACCTTTTAAAAAAAGGAATGTAGTCACTGACTATTTCCAATGCATTTTGTCACATCCAGACTTCTTCAGGAGTGTTTTTGAAGTCTGGCTGTGACAAAACGCATTGGGCGGGGTCAGTAATGTCACTAGACCAGCCTGGAGGTGGCAGGAAAAAAGTATGTATATATGTTTTGTAAAAAAAATTGGATCCCAAGGAGATGGCAGATTTATTCCTTTTAACAAGCGTCCACTAGGACATACTGTATTCCGTAATATTGTATGCACTTGTATGTATAGCAATTAAGGTTTTAGATGGCTTTGTCCTCAGTTTCCCTCATAACAAGTAATCTTTATCCCGTTGCTAGTGGTCTTCGGATAATGCACAAAAATAATTCAGCTGATCTAACTTTATGTTACAATAATAACCCAAGGATACCAAATGCTTCAGCAGCTGCACACGCTTTACATAATTCGGCAATGGTACTTGTTCAAGTAGCGGATAAATTGTCCATCGATGCATTCAGTCCCTGCATTTAAAACCACTGTGATGGCTTCTACTCTGATATATATTTACTTGCTGTTATGTATCTAATGGAACTATTTTTTTTCCCTAATGTGACATGAAACCAGAAGCTGTCCCATTTTTCTTTCCAATTTATTATTTCCATAAATAACATTAAGTGCCAGTTTGTGTTAACATGTCTGTAATCAATAACGTGGAGTAAAAATATTGTATTCCCATACTGACAACTTGGGCAGACTTTCAGTAACTTTACAAGTCTGTGTGAATATATTCATGATGTCACAATACATAGCAACAGTGCATTTTATTTTAAAGATCCAACTTTTGGTAAAATGCCATCATTTGAGCGCCAATCAATGACTTAACCTAGTCTGAGATGATGTCATCAGTCTGCTGGAGGCAGGAGGAAGCATTTCTTTAGTCTCATCTTTCCCAGGGATAAGCTGACTGTGCAGTCTGAACCTAGGCTTGGACTGAACTCTGGCTGTTTGGGCGTGCGGGGGCGAGTGCCTGAACTTTAGCCCACTTGGCCCCCCATTCGGTGGAAGCCATGCATTATATATACAAGCTTTTTTTTTTTTAAATTGCTTCTATATGTAGCACTAACCCCCGAAGGAGCTGCTGGTTTTATTGGGCTTACCGTTACCTTCTTCACCTTGTCTTCGTCTAGGGCAGGGGTCTCAAACTGGTGGCCCGCCAGCTGTTGCAAAACTACAACTCCCATGGGGCATTGCAAGGCTGACAGTTACAAGCATGACTCCCACAGGCAGAGGCATGATGGGACTTGTAGTTTCCCAACAGCTGGAGGGCCGCCAGTTTGAGACCCCTGGTCTAGGGGTTCCCGTGGTAGATGGCTCAAAGAAAAATAGAAACTGACACTTTATCTTCCTTTTTGGGTTATTTATTCAAAAAGATAAAACAGTCTTTTATATGTAGGGTAGAGGGTTAGGGTGATGGTTCAGGTACCTTTGGAACTGCAAAGATAGGAAGTCTCTCGCTATAGAAATCCAGAGAATTACCGTTTCACAGCTGGATTCCCACAACCACCGGATAGACCTCCTCTCACTAGGCCCAGCAGCCGGTAGCGTGTTGGGTAAAGCAAAGTCTCTGCCACAGACCGGGTTGTAGAACACTTGAGTAAATATCTCTGCCACAGACTTGAATGTAGAACTGAGGGACAAATTTAGAGAGATATCATACGGTACCAGTATCTTGCAGCCGGCCCGGCGATACCGTATAAGTGTAGATCCATTTAGTGTCCTTCAACTGAGCCTCCAGGCTTCTTCTGAGGAACCAGCCTTGGGCATGGCCCTCTCCCGAGGTGTCCTTCCCTGGATGCTTCTCCAGTTGCTGGGCCTCTCCTTAGACGAGACGGCACCGGACCACTTTTGGATGATTAGGCCCTGATATCCATTCAGGCCTGTCCCTGCAGTTGCTTCGCCTCAGGCTATCCAGCTCCGAGACTCGGAATTGCATGGATCCGCACCCAGGCCAGGAGGGCCATTAGGGCTGGTCAGGAGGACCAGGACCAAACAGACAGAAAATATCTTCTGGACTGGACCGGAACCCCCGAAGCACGTGATCTCTGTACCTTAAATACCTTCTCCCAGAATTCACAGCAGGATAAACACTCCCACTGGGCTGGTTCAGAGAGAAGAGAAAGAAGGGTATCCAATACACCCAGCTAAACTGCATTCAGTTGTCCCCATCACTTCAAGTGACATAATATGTGCCCATCTGCATACCCCACTAACATAATATGTGCCTATCAGTGTGTCCCCTTAAAATAAAATGTGCCCATCAGAGTGCCCCTTAACATAAAATGTGCCCATCAGAGTGCCCCTTATAATAAAATAAGGGGCATGCTGATGGGCGCATTTTATGTTAAGGGGCACTCTGATGAGCACAACAAAATGTGGCATGAGTGGCATGGGCACCACTCCACACTGGATGAGGTGGAGAGGTGAAGCGGTGATGTCACAATACCCACCGGTTGCACCTGCCATACTTTTATCACATTCCTGTGTGTTTGGAAGCCTATTGAAATGAACAGGCTACCAAAAATGGAATGCGTGGGATTGCTCGCATTCCTGTAATAATCGGCCCTATGAAAATGCATTTTCTAAATGGCCCCAAGGGTGAACTAGCCACCTTCTGTGTTCACAATGCAGCAGGGCAACCGCTCAGCATAGGACCTGGACTAGTGGAGATCACTGAAGTAGCGGTGCCTATTACAGTGATTTCCAGCTTCCATGGGGATGTTCCGGGTATGGCACATACACTATGTTACCAAAAGTATTGGGACACCTGCCTTTACACGCACATGAACTTTAATGGCATCCCAGTCTTAGTCTGTAGGGTTCAATACTTGGGTTGGCCCACCCTTTGCAGCTATAACAGCTTCAACTCTTCTGGGAAGGTTGTTCACAAGGTTTGGGAATGTTTGACCATTCTTCCAGAAGCGCAGTGAGGTCAGATACGGATTCGGACGAGAAGGCCTGGCTTGTAGTCTCCGCTCAAATTCATCCCAAAGGTGTTCTATAAGGTTGAGGTCAGGACAGTCAAGTTCCTCCACCCCAAACTCGCTCATCCATGTCTTTATGGACCTTGTTTTGTGCACTGGTGCGCAGTCATGTTGGAACAGGAAGGGGCCATCCCCAAACTGTTCCCACAAAGTTGGGAGCATGAAATTGTCCAAAATGTCTTGGTATGCTGACGCCTTAAGAGTTCCCTTCACTGGAACTAAGGGGCCCAACCCCTGAAAAACAACCCCACACCATAATCCCCCCTCCACCAAATGATTTGGACCATGGTCAAACATTCCCATAGACACTCCTAAACCTTGTGGACAACCTTCCCAGAAGAGCTGAAGATGTTATAGCTGCAAAGGGTGGCAAAGGCCAACTTTGGCCAACTCAACATTGAACCCTACGGACTTAAGCCCCGTACACACGGTCGGACATTCCGACCACAAAATCCGTCTGTTTTTTTCTGTCGGATTTTGGCCATAACTTGTCTTGTATACACACGGTCGACCAAAGTTGTCGGAAAATCCGATCGTTCGGAACGAGGTGACGTACAACACATACGACGGGACTACGTAGAGGCCAGTAGCCACTAGCTTTCATCTCCAAATTTTTTCTGAGCATGCGTGGCACTTTGTGTGTCGGAATTCTCTACACATGATCGGAAAAAGTCAGATCGTATTTTGTTGTCGGAAAATTTTAGATCTAGCTCTCAAACTTTTTCCATTAGAAAATTCAGACGTAAAAATTCCGATAGAGCCCACACACGATCGGATTTTCCGACAACATAATCCGATCAAACTTTTTGCGTCATACACACGGTCGGACATTCCGACCACAAAATCCGTCAGGTTTTTCTGACGGATTTTGGCCAAAACTTGTCTTGCATACACACGGTCGCCCAAAGTTGTCGGAAAATCCGATCATTCGGAATGAGGTGACGTACAACACGTACGACCGGACTACGTAGAGGCCAGTAGCCAATAGCTTTCATCTCTTTTTCTGAGCATGCATGGCACTTTGTGGATCAGAATTCTCTACACACAATCGGAAAAAGTCAGATCGGATTTTGTTGTTGGAAAATTTTAGATCCTGCTCTCAAACTTTTTCCTTCAGGAAATTCAGACGGAAAAAGTCCGATAGAGCCCACACACGATCGGATTTTCCGACAACATAATTTGATCTGACTTTTTCCGTCGGAATTTCCGGGCATTAGACTGGGATGCCATTAAAGTTCATGTGTGTGTAAAGGCAGGCATCCCAATACTTTTGGTAATATAGTGTAGATACTTGCATGGGCCCCAGCTGGAGCAAGGTGTCTATATAAAAATTGCCTTACCAAGAATTCAGCTTTAAATTACTGACATTTGTAAGTATACGTGTAATGATGTAATACTGGATACAGCGCTGTATTAATATGTGATTTTATATCTGCTTTAAATAAATCCCAGAAACAAATAAATTTAATTACAATGGCATTATGCAATCAGTTTGGATGCAAATAGCGCTTTGTTTAATTCTTCTTTAACTTGGAGTTATTTGATATTTTTCTTTCGCTCGCTCAATAACATCCCTCTACCTCAACAACCTCCAGCTCCCTCCAGCAATTTAATTAAACTGAGTTTTCATTTTCATTATTGATACTCAGCAACCACCAGCTAAATCAGGATTTGGATGCTCCGAGTTGTACAGCCAGGTTTGGAATAGAAGAAGAAGAAAAAAACGTGTATTTCCCTCGTCAGGTTTGTACTCATTTCGCCATGAATAATTTAGAATACAACAGGGCCTTGCTCGCCCAAGGTAATATGTTTCTGGCTTGGCACCCGGCATCCAACCTTGCAAAATATAGGCCAGATAGTTCTCTCAAGCTGGGACGTCAATCAGCGTTCCAAGGCACATGATTCCCAGCTGCTGAGCGAGTTCTGCGTCCTGCTGCCATATCCGCCAATGCTTGTTTAAAGGGATTCAATTGTCTTTTTAACATTTCTATTACCATTTTCACTTTTTTCTTTTATTCTATAAATTGTTATTGAATTTTTGAGAATGTTGAACATGGACATATGGGAAGAAGATACTGTAACAGAGGCTTTCGTTTACATGACATTGTTAGCATCAGGGGCGGACTGACCATTCGGCCACTCGGGCACTTCCCGAGGGCCCGGGCCACTAGGGGGCCCCATCAGGGTTGCCAGCCTCAGTAAAACCAGGGACAGTATGTAAAAATCTGTGTTTTTTTTTTACATCTGTTTCTGAAATGTCCCTTACCGACATCCTTTTGGTCTAAAAATCTGTGTGTACATCAGGCCTCGACAAACCCCGGTCGCCCGGGCGCAATTGCGCCTAGAATTGGGGTCCTGGCACCTTGCATCGGGCCGCGCCGGCCAGAAATTTAGGCCGCGGCTTTGCGGCCTTCTGAAATCCTTCTATGGCGCCATCTTGTGGTGGCCGTTGGTATTGCAACACCTCTAACAATGCTAATGCAATGTTAACCACTGGGCACTTTTCAGCTTTCGGTGCTCTCACACTTTGAATGCCAATTTCTCAGTCATGCAACACTGTACCCAAATTAATTTTTTGTCCTTTTTTTCACACAAATAGAGCTTTTTTTTGCTGGTATTTAATCACCGCTGGGTTTTTTATTTTTTGCGCTATAAATCAAAAAATACTGAAAATTCGGTAAAAAAAAAAAAAATATTCTTTGTTTCTATTAAAATGTACTGGCAGAGTATTGCACAGTGCTGGCAGTGTAGCTGTCACTGACCAGCGATGTGGGCACTACACATCCAGCCCACAGCACTGGTCCCGTCTCTCCCCCTCTCAGCTTCTCCCCTCTCATTGTACCGATCGATACAGAGAGGGGAGGGAGGAACCGGCGTCATGACCTGACGCCGGTTTGTGTACATGTAATCGCACCGTCATTTGACAGAGCGATCACGTGGTAAACGGCCGCTATCGGCGTCCGTTTACCACAATGCGCCAGGTCCTCGGGACCTGGCGGTCACGGATGTTCCAGAGTGCGCGCCCCAGGGGGCGCGCAGGAGCAAGGTTCTGGGAGGACGTCCTACGGTGCCCAGTGCCACCTGTCAGTCGTTGTCGTTAAAAAAAAAAAAACCTGGCTCCTAACTTTTTTAGCTGGCAGTACAGTATACAGTGTATACTGTGTGATTGTATACTGTGTGGCCCCATAATCTCTGATTGCCTGGGGGCCCCATAATCTCCTATTGCCTGGGGGCCCCATGAATTGTCAGTCCGCCCCTGGTTAGCATTATGCCCCGTACACACGGTTGGGTATTCCGATGGGAAAAGTCCGATCGGATTATGTTGTCGGAAAATCCGATCGTGTGTGCGCTCTAGCGGACTTTTTCCGCCGGAAAAAATTTGAGAGCAGGATCTCAAATTTTCCGACAGCAAAATCCGATCGGACTTTTTCCGATCGTGTGTAGGGAATTCCGACGGACAAAGTGCCAGATCAAATTACGAGACCAAAGCTATTGGCTACTAGCCTCTACGTAGTTCCGTAGTACGCAACGAACGTCACCACGTTCGGAACGACAACTTTGTCCGACCGTGTGTATGCAACACCAGTTTCGGACAAAAATCTGACGGATTTTGTGGTCGGGATTTCCGACCGTGTGTACGGGGGCTACGAATGACACTCATAAACATACAATACATTGTAGTGCAATATATTAGCCATAAAATCTCAGAGGGCAAGTAGTAGGGGTGACAATATGAATATCATGTAGTTCATTGGAAATTTTGCAAGCGACATAAGAAACTAGAGCCTACCAGTAAGTAGAGGGGAGATGTTGGCGAAAGAGAAGGGGTAGAGAAGAGTGAAAACGGTTAGGTAAAAAAATGGGGTGAGGGGGGAGGGGGTTGGGTTGGGCAAGCCCACTTGGGTCCATGTGCACTGTGAATGTTGTTATTAAAGCTACAACAGCCGTCGGTCAAAGCTGTGTGGAAGATAGGTAAAAACCCACGGTTCCCAAACTTGGCGTAATTTGGTGATGTTGCCTTGGAGCCTGGTGGTAAGTTTCTCATTAAGTAGGGTCCAATGTACTTGAGATTTGACCTTTGAGACAGATCGGTGCCTCGAAGACCAAGCTTTCACGATCACCTGTTTCGTAGCTGTAATATATGTCATGAGAATAATTTGGAGTTTAGATAGTCCCTTTGATTTCCAGTTGAGGAAGGCCTCCAGCGGATGCAATGGCAGTTTTTGATTAAAAAGGGTGCTTATGTTGTAAACCTGGTGCCAAAGCTGCTGCACCACTGGGCTGGTCCACCAGATATAGATAAAGATGCCTGCCTCCAAACAGCCACGATAGCAGTGCACAAAAATGCTAGAGTTGATACGGGCCTAGTGGGAACCATGTACCACCGGAGTAGTACGTTACTTTACGAACAAAAGGTGTAATCTTTGGTGGTCAGATGAAACTCCTGCCAACAGTCGAGTATGTTGAGAGAGGAGTGTGCCCAAATAGGCTGTCTGGTTGGAGGGGGCAGAGTGAGAGTCAGACCTGTCTAGGAAAGGGAAAAGGACAGAGTTTGAGTCTCCGCTCAAAATTAGCGTACATGCCTGGTATTGGCTAATAACATGTAATATACAGTATGTTAGGTAGTGGTTGGGGCATAGTAAGTCACTATGATCACCTATAAAGACACCTCTTCGTTTCATTTGGGCGCTAGCCTTATATACTAGGGCAGGGGTCTCCAAACTTTCCAAACAAAGGGCCAGTTTATTGTCCTTCAGGCTTCAGGAGGGCCGGACTGTGGCCAGTGGGAGTAGAAAATGCCCCAGTATCAGTGGGAATAAACAATGTCCCATTACTGGTTTTACTGGGAAGAATAATGCCTTATTGTTGGTTTCAGTAGGAGGAATGGTGCCCCATCATTGGTGTCAGTTGGAGGAAAAGTGTTCCAAGGGCCTGATAAAGGCAAGCAAAGGGCCACACTTTGGAGACCACTGTAATGGGGGATACCAGGTTCTAAAATATTCAGGTGAGAGAAGTGGGTGAAAAGTGGGTTTCCTGCAGGCAGAAAAAATATGTTTTCTGAGCCTAAAGTAGCAAAAAGCAACATTGTGCTTGTTGGGGGAGTTACGTTCCTTAAAGAGGAAGTAAAGCCCCCCCAAAAAAAAACGGAACCTGCAAGGCAAAGGCATAATGAGCTAGTATGCATAGCATACTAGCTCATTATGAATGACTTACCTGAGAATGAAGCCCCCGAAGCGACCCTCATCCACGATCTCCTGCGCCGCCATCAAGCCCGGAGTGACTTCAGAGTCTCGCTGCTCCAGCGCTGTCATTCGCTGGAGCGGCGATGACGTCACTCCCGCGCACGAAAGCGGCATATCGCCGTGATCTCGGCATGCGCAGTGCGCCTGCGCGCCACTGTCTACGGCGCATGCGCCGTAGACAGCGATGCCTGTTTTTTTCTAAATATCTCCTAAACCATGTAGGTTTTTATTTATTGGACCTACAGGTATGCCTTAATCTAGGTTTACCTGTAGGTCAAAGTGGTTTGTAAGGGTTTACAACCACTTTAAGGGACAAGATCTACAAATCAGTCATGGTGGGGAGCTAAGCTCATGAGTGACAAGACCCAAAAGGACACCAGTGAGATGTCTGAACGGAGGACCACTCAGGGGTACAGGGGAAAGGGAGAAATAGAGAAAGCCCATAGTCCGGAGTATAGGTCATGGGGGCCAAGAGTGGCAACAATGCAAAATTAGAGATAGTTCTATAAGTCTCCCAGCGGGTCGGGTTCAGAGTCCTCCGCTATATAACACTACATGTGCCGTGTACATATGTGGTACTATAGAGGAGTGTATACACACCCCAGATGACGTCTATTCAGACAAAATGCGTCGGGTAGAGTGCTGCCATCACCACTGCACCATTTTATGTTCGATAAGCTTTTGATCGCTTCTTGAAATGTGAGTGTTCAATTTTATTACATTTTTAATAAATATTCCTCCTAAACGATATCACACTATGTGGAGCTTTGTTTTATTTCTTGGTTTCCACGTGTGGATATGAGAAACCTCCTTGATCATCTCTTCGTCTGAAATCCCATTGCCCGTTTGTGAGAATAACCTGCTGACCAGTGCCGTTCATAAATTCCAATGTGATCGTGGCTATCCGGATTGCTGAGAGTTTTATATCGCATAAAGTGTTCATCACTACAAGCCCGGTTGACCTAGGTGGTATATGCCTCTCTAGGTCCACTAGTTCCGGTAAGCCTTTACGCAATTGGTGGCGGTTCCCTTACATGATTCCAGTTTACTTCTTGTTTCAACATGTTTACTTTGAGGATTTTTTAGAAATCTTTTGAAAATTCATAAACTGCTTCATTTTTTTAAGACAATCAACATTTCACGTGGTGGACTCTACATTTATTTATTTTGAATTTTTTCTTTTTTCCCCGCCGCCCTCCGGGGCATCTCCTGGCTCATCCGTTACGATCGGCGAGCTGGAGAAGGAATCTGCCGGCGCCGGAAGTTGAGCATAGAGATTTCCGGTGACCAGATGGTCCCCAATCATCTCTATGACCTTCGGAGGCTCGGGCACGACGTTATGACGTCATGTCCGCCAAGCAGATGTAAACATTTCACGGGACTCGGCTGGAAAGGCCGAGATCGTTTATTTTATTATTTTTGTTATTTTTATTTATTTTTATTATTTTTGGAACTCACTCATTCCAGCCTAGAGGAGAGACCTTAAGAGGTCCTAGAAGGAGACATAAAGAGGACCTGTCACGTACCATTCCTATTAAAAGAGATGTTTACATTCCTTGTAATAGGAATAAAAGTAATCAAAAAAAATGTAAAGAGAAAGTGTTAAATGATGAATAAGTGTTAAATGTGAATAAATGTTATCAAAAAAAAAAATACAGTAAAATAAACAATAAAAAAAAAATGAAAGCGCCCCTTCCCACGTGTGCTCGTGCACATAAGCGAACGCATTAGTAAGTTGTGCCCACATATGTAAATGCCTGACATTCCTTGAAATAGGAATAAAAGTTATCAAAAAAAAAATGTAAAGGGAGAGTGTAAATAAAAATAAAAAATAACAGTAAAATAAACAATAAAAAAATAAAAATTAAAAGTGCCCCTGCCTCCAGGTGCTCGCACACAAAAAGCGAACGCATACGTAAGTCATGCCCACATATATATAAAAGCCTTACATTCCTTGTAATAGGAATAAAAGTTATCAAAAAAAAAAAATGTAAAGAGAAAGTGTAAAAAAAAAATAAACAGTAAAATAAACAATAGAAATATAAATAAAATGAAGGTGCCCCTGCCCCTGCGTGTTCGCGCACAAAAAACTAACACATACGTAAGTCGTGCCCACAGACGCCGTTCAAATTACACATGTGAGGTATCGCAGCGAGCGTTAGAGCGAGAGCAACAATTCTAGCTCAAAACCTCCTCTGTAACTCTAAACTGGTAACCTGTGGAAATTTTTAAAGCGTCGCCTATAGAGATTTTTAAGTACCAAAGTTTGGCGCCATTCCACAAGTGCGCGCAATTTTAAGGTGTGACATGTTAGGTATCTATTTACTCGGCATAACATCATCTTTCACATTATACAAAAAAATTTGGGATAACTTTCCTGCTTTTTTTTATTTCATTTATAAAAGCATTTGTGCAAATACCGTGTGACGTAAAAAGTTGCAACAACCGCCATTTTATTCCCTAGGGTCTCTGCTAAAAAAAAAAAAAAAAAACATATGTAATGTGTGGGGGTTCTGAGTAATTTTCTAGCAACAAAAAAATTATGATTTTTACATGTAGGAGAGGAGTGCCAAGACTCGGTATGGAAGTGGTTATAGTAACGCAGTGCCGTATCGCAAAAAATGGCGTGCTCATGAAGGTGGGTAAGCCTTCCAGCCTTAAAAGAACATCAAAGTGTTTCTAACATCCAGTGCAGGCTTTTGCTCATAATCCGAATGCGATGTAGTTGAACTGGGAAGTATGCCTTTAAATCTCCCGATTCATCCTTATGCTGATAGACCGGAGATCTCAGTCTTATCATTCAGCCCCTGCAGAGTTAAAGTATTCCGACCGATCACTGCGGCAGTGTCACATTTATTTCTTTTATTCATCTCCGCCATCTGCTCTCTATGGCTCTCACATTCTGTCGAGGGTCTGCAAACATTCCGGAGTATGATGTAGTTCACGCACTCGCCGGTGACCGAACAAACTAACCTTCTCTGCATTATTAAATTGGGGGGGGGGAGGTTGCCGGTGACATAGAGGAAAACGCAGCACAACTGACCCAGCTGCAGAAAAAAAGTACAGATGTCAAACATTCGCGGCGATGCCAAGGGGGGCCGAGAGCCACCGCCATTACCCAGAAGCAATTTCGGAGAAATTGCTGGAGGGAAAGACATAAACCTTTCATAAACGTATATGTAAACATAAGGACTAGGAGCTGATGTTTTTTTTTTCCATTTCCCCAACAGCGCCGCGGCACAGTCATCACCGCACAACGTGAGTCACGCGATGAGTATCATCGCTCCTATACTAGAGACCTCATGAATACAAAGGTAATGAGAGGAATTATTAAAGGGAACATTTCCTGGATTTTGATAATTTTTTTTTTTGTTTACAATTAATTTAAACATATTTAAAATAATTAATTTACAATTTAACCACTTCAGCCCCGGACCAATTGGCAGCCAAAGGACCTGGCCCCTTTTTGCTATTCGGCACTGCGTCAATTTAACTGACAATTGCGCGGTCGTGCGACGTGGCTCCCAAACAAAATTGGCGTCCTTTTTTTCTCACAAATAGAGCTTTCTTTTGGTGGTATTTGATCACCTCTGCGATTTTTATTTTTTGCGCTATAAACAAAAATAGAGCGACAATTTTGAAAAAAATTCAATATTTTTTACTTTTTGCTATAATAAATATCCCCCAAAAATATATAAAAAAAACTTTTTTTTCCCTCAGTTTAGGCCGATACGTATTCTTCTACATATTTTTGGTAAAAAAAATCGCAATTAGCGATTTGTTTGCGCAAAAGTTATAGCGTTTACAAAATAGGGGATAGTTTTATAGCATTTTTATTAATATTTTTTTTTTACTAGTAATGGTGGCGATCAGCGATTTTTATTGTGACTGCGACATTATGGCGGACACATCGGACATTTTTGACACATTTTTGGGACCATTGCCATCTATACAGCAATGAATGCTATTTAAATGCATTGATTCCTGTATAAATGACAGTTGTAGTGAAGGGGTTAACCACTAGGGGGAGGGGAGGGGTTATGGGCTGTGACGTGTGTGTGTTTTTTTACATTAGGGGGCGTGGCTGACGTCTGACGTCATTGATCGGCTTTCCCGATGACCGGGAACAGCCAATCAATGACAGACAGAGTAGGAAGCGCGGGGAGAGGTTTGTTTACACATACCTCTCCCCCGTTCTTCAGCTCCGTGACCCGATCGCGGGACACCAGTGGCGATCGGGTCCGCTGGTCCTGCGGCCGGGGTCACGGAGCTCCCGACCAGGTCGCGAGCGCGACCCACGGGCAGGCATTTAAAGGGCCACGTATATATACGTGATTTTGCCTGCCTGTGCCATTCTGCTCACGTATATCTGCGTGAGGCGGTCGGGAAGCGGTTAAAATGTGTCTCAGGCTCCGTTTTTGTGTAAAGTTGGAAAAGAGACAAACCTTTGACAGGTTTTTTATTACTACTTGTGCAGAACGAAAAAAAAAAAAATTGTTTGATTTCGATTCCTTATTTATATAAATTAGTTTCGTTAAATTCGCTTCATTGGTTTAATTCATTTTTGGAATTTGTTTATTCAGTTTCTAATCGATTATAATTTTTCGAATTTGAATCAATTTTGAATCGTTTTTGAATCAATTTCGACTAGTTTTTTAATTTGAATAGTTTTCCAATTTCCAAAGAGAATAAAATAGAATAGAAAATAAAAGAATAGAATAGAAAAATTTTTTTTTTATTTCTTCATCGTAACTTTCTCTGTCTCTATTTAGACCCCTGATATCTAACCAACCCCCCCCCCCCCCCAAACAGGGTTGATTTAAAAAAAATGCAAAAAAATCTAAAAGAATTAAACAGTAAACAAAAATTATAAATTAAAATTCATTATAAAAAAATGTATAAAACAAAAAAGTACTGACATAGAAAAAAAAAAATCTTATTTCTTTAACGTAACTTTCTCTGTCTCTATTTAGACCCCTGATATCTAACCAACCCCCCCCCCCCCCCAAACATGGTTGATTTAAAAAAATGCAAACGAATATAAAATAATTAAATAGTAAACAAAAATTATAAATTAAAATTCATTATAAAAAAATGTATAAAACAAAAAAGTACTGACACCACCCCCCTGCCCTACCAACACTGTCCACTGCCCCAACCCACTCCACCCAAAAGCAAAAATGAAATTGTAAAAAAAACAATATGTAAAAATAAAAACTACTGACACCATCCACTGCCCTACTGACACACTATCACCGCCACATACTCCCCACCCCTTCTCCAGAAGCACTGTGAAAAAAGAAAAAAATATTTAAAGAAAGTAATAAACAGCAAAATTGTAAAAAATAATAGAGGAAATTATAAAAAGAAAGAAGAACTACTGACACACTGCTCTACTGACACTGTCCACTACCCCCCCCCCCCAATCATTGTGTAAAACAAAAAATTCAAAAATAAAAATTGTAAAAAATAATTAAAAAAAACCCACACACAATTTTTTTTTGTTATTTACCGCAAAATCATTTCATATTTTTTGAATTGGACTTTTTTTTTACCGTATGCAATAAGTTATGCAAATGAGTAACATGATACCTTTATCGCATGCGGTAACATTTAGTGAATCGACCCCATTGCTCCTAATGTTGTTTTCTCTTCAACCAGTTGCCGATTGCCCTGCTGCAGGGCGGCCACTCTGTACAGAATCACGTGTGTATATGTATATATATATATATATATATATATATTTATGGTCTAGAGCCCTACGGACGACATGAGTAACGATGACACATAGGAACAACACAAAACTTACCAACATGAAATAGACCTGAAAGTGTGCCTTGGTCTACCGTATGGTACACCAAAATAAGGGGGCATACCCTAGATAAGGAATGATAAGAAGTAGTTATGGAATAATGCGAGATGAGTATTCAGTCTGGGGTAAGAATACTTGGAAGAGGTTTTTAAAAGGGGAGGGTGGGTGGGTATCTCGCACAGGAAACCGACAAAGACCGGCGGCCTTTGGGCTGCTTAAATACCCTCCGGGCTCCTCCCATAACTTCAGGCCGGTACCCGGCCTTCCAATTTATGGTCTAGAGCCCTACGGACGACATGAGTAACGATGACACATAGGAACAACACAAAACTTACCAACATGAAATAGACCTGAAAGTGTGCCTTGGTCTACCGTATGGTACACCAAAATAAGGGGGCAAAAACCTTCAGGTAGGGGATAATTATTTATTAAGGTAAATGTCACTGAGTAAGTCGGGCAAAGGCCTGAGCCATCTCCAACTGTGGGTTAGGAATGTAGCGAGAGAAGCAGGCCGACTTCCACCGACCTAGTTTCTTGATCACATGGTCCGGAACCCCCTGTCTTGAGGCCGTCATGGCCGCCCCGATCCGGAATGAATGCCCGGAGTACTGGCTGGGGTCCAATTGAAGATTGCCGAGCAGGACCCGGACATGTTCCACGAACTGCGACGAGTTGAGGGGTTTTACTGGAAAGGGTAAAAGCGGACTGGACCCTGGGCGGTCGGATAGCAGTGCCGTCAAGCGGTTTAACACGGCAACTGGGCACCAGTTGTTGTGAGTCCTGTACAGGTGAATATCTACTCCGGAACCTCGCTGCTGAGTTTTAGACGTCGCCAAGTGAAGAACGTAGTGATCTTGGTGGCGGCAGAGATTACTTCTATGCAAGACTGGACCAGCTGGGTGGCTGCGAGTGAACTCGCTGGGCCGTAGAAACCCATAAAACGCCATGTGTATCGCAGCCTGCAGGACGGTGCTGAGGAGGAGACCGAAAGGGGACCTATCCAGGATGTCAGACATCCCCTTAAAGATCTCCCCAGTGATAGGCAGCCGCTTCGAGCTGACTGGCGGCTGGTGCTTCTGAACTCCACGCAGTAGAGCCCTTACTGCGTGGCAGGAGAACACCGAAGGCCTCGCGGGGTCTTGAAGTGACAAGTAGTGCTGCACCCCGGCCACGTACTGGCGTATCGTGCTGTGTGACAGTGCTAGGTGAGAATGGCAATAAGCGATAAACGCCAGAACCTGCTTGACGCTGGAAGATTCATGAGGGCGATGGGGCAGGAACTTATTAAACGCTCTCCAGGCCGTCCGGTAGGCTCGACGGGTGTTGCGGGCGAGCGAAGCGTTGATGATGTTAGTAGCTGACTGTAAATGTGGGGCTAGTCCAAGGTCAGTTGTGACCAATCCGGGATAGTGGCTGAGAGATGGTAGGCTCCTGGCATCTGTTCAAAGAAATAAATAAAGTTAAAACGGGAGAGAGCGTCCGCTGCTGAGTTGAACTTCCCTGGCATGAATGAGCAGTAAACATTGAACTGATGTTGTAGGGATAGCTGGACCAGTCTGCGGAGGAAGGACATGACGGGCCTGGATTTAGACCTGCCCTTGCTGGTGATCTCGGCTGTGGCTTGATTGTCTGTCATAAAAGCCACCGTCTGTCCAGACCAATGGTGACCCCATAGGTGAGCGGCTGCTACGATGGGGAACAGCTCAAAGAGGGCTGACGTGGTAGTGAAGCCCGGTGTGGCTAGTGCCTGAGGAGGCCAAGGGGCGGCGAACCACAAATGGCCAAAAATGGCGGCGCATCCTGTGGATGCCGCCGCATCGGTCACCACCTGAGGTGACAGCGTGGACACTACTGGGATGAAGAGGGACACACCGTTCCAATTACTAAGAAAGTGTTCCCACATGGCCAGATCTGCCCTGGCTGCTGAATCCAGCCTGATGACCTGGTCTGGGTCCTGAGTGTAGGACAGGAAGACCAGCAACCGGGACACGAAGGAGCGGCCCTGGGGGATGATCCTCATAGCAAAATTCAACATCCCGAGGAGAGACTGAAGTTGCTTCTGAGTACATCCCCCCACCCGGGTGAACTCTCGCAGGACCGTCCTGATACGGTCCAACTTGTCTGCGGGAAGGCTGGCCTGCATGGCAAGCGTGTCAAGGTCGATGCCCAAGAACGTGATCTTGTGCGCCGGGCCGTCGACCTTGTGTTCCGCTATGGGGACGTTCAGATTGTCGAAAACCGTCCTCAACTTTCCAAGGTCCCCTGGGGGAGCCCCGGGTGGTTCTATCTGAAGGAAGTCATCCAAATAATGGATGACCTCGTGGCACTGTGCCTCGTGGAGAAGGATCCACGCCAGGGTCTCCGCGAACTTGTCAAATAACCAAGGACTACTCTTAGACCCGAAGGTCAATTTGGTCGCGAAATAATATCGCTCCCTCCACTTGATGCCGTGCCAGCACCACAGGGAAGGATGTATGGGCAGCAGCTTGAAGGCGTCAGATATGTCCGCCTTCGAGAGCCAAGCACCCACCCCAGTCCTGAGAATGGCCTGGATAGCCATATCTACCGAAGCGTACTTCAGTGAGAACTCCTCGGAGGGGATGAGCGAGTTGAGACTGGGAACGACGGAAGAATGAGGCGCTGACAGATCATACACCAGACGTTTTTTATTTGAAAATTTTCCCTGTACAAGCCCGATAGGGCTAACCCTCAAGATACTAAAGGGAGACTGACTGAACGGGCCTATCATAAAGTCCCGATCCAACTCCGTCTGAAGAAGGACGTCAATAGCTGGCTCATCTGTTGCTGCTGAGCGCAGGTTCGGACATTCGTGGGTGGAGTGGGGCAGGGTGATGAGCCCGGTATGAAACCCATCGGTGAAACCTCGGATGAGGTAGCTGGCGAGTGACGGAGTGGGGTGTGAGGTCAAGTAAACATCGAGCCAAAGGTCATTGACCCGGCCCCAACCATCCGCACCGGACGTCCCAACTTGTCCACCTTCTGCCCTTGCGCCGGGGCCTGCTGAGCCTGGCTCGTGCTGGTAGAGGCCGTGCTAGCTATCGGGTGGACAGAGGCTATGTTGGCACATGCTGACTGACAGACAGCACATAGCGGGGAGCGTAGACCCGCAAAGTGGCGGCAGAACAACTCGGTGTCCACTACGCTCCAGTCCGTTGTCAAATGGAACTGTAAGAATCTGGCCGCGGCTTTGGCCGAGAAGGACCGATGACAATCGTAGAACGCTGAGCCACCGTATTTGTGGCCCAGGTCTACGATCAAATGGAGGTAGAGGTCCAGTTCCTCCCGCCTGCCCGGGGAGGCTGAGCACAGCACGTCCCTGAACATACCGAAAGCGAGCGTGAACTCGGGCACCGTGAGCTTTCTGTTGAGCCTCGGATCCTTTGCCTTCAAAACCACCGAGACGTCCCCCCAGGTGTAGGCCTTGTTCTCGGCCAAGTCATGGACCGAGATCATGAGTGAGGCCAGGTTAACGTCTCTGCCCTCTAAAATGTCCTTCCTTACGCTGGGTGGCACCAGGTGGGAAGGATGAATGGTAGTCGTGGCAAGCTCACTACCTGCGGCCGGTGCACTGATGGCTGGGACCACCGCAGGGTCCGGAACCGTGGCGGCCGGGCTGGCCTCTAGACGTGACACCCTGTCCTGGACCTCAATGACCGAGGAAGACAGGGAAGACACGAGGGTGTGTAGCTGAGCGACGGCGGCTGAAATAGACTCCAGGGACGCCTGCTGGCTGCTGGAGCCTGCTGCGGCCGGTGGTGGGAAGAGGAGCCTGAATAGCTCCGCCTTCCTGGCCGCGGACGAGAAGGGTATGCCTCTGCGCCTCAGCTCGGCGGACAGCCTGGGAATTGTCCATGCCCTAAGAGACTGGACACTGCCAGCCTCGGAGGCTGATGCCGAAGATAGCGGGTGGTGAGGTCATCGCTGCCGACTGATGACATGGCGGCTGCCAAGACCCGTTACTTAGTTGACTGGTCACGTATCTGCAGGCTGGGCCTATAAAGAGGTGACAAGAAATGAGTTTGGACGTGTGACCTATGGTATACGTACCTGCCATGAAAAAGCAGGAGCCCCCCCACGCCCCTGCGTCTTTTTTTTTTTACCTGCTGGAACCCTGATCAAGCTGGTGCAGGTGGACCTACTGAATCCGACTGACCTGAGAGAGTGTGAGAGAAAGTACCTATTTAAGAGCCTGAACCTGCTGCCGTCCAGAGCGACGGTACCCAACGTTGACGATAACAACAGGCGATAGTGACTTCAGTCGACTGCCGAGACAGCTGTGGAATCAAATGACAGACAACAACACGAATGACTGACACGACATGTTGCCTTAACTGAAATGAACTTCCCGTGACAGGGCCCGGCCCGGTCGTACCGTATGGGGGTGACTGTGATCCGGACTCTGGAGCACGTACAGAAATGAGGCAACCGTGAACTGAGGCCAACTGCCTGGGTACGCTGGGGCCGAACTGTGACATCCAGGCTGCCACCGGGTCCGACTCCAAGTGCTACAGCATGCATTTGGAACGCAAGCACTCGTGTGCCAGCGACCTCGATCATCATGCCACTGTCTAGTGACTGAACCCCTTTCTTTTTTTTTGTATTGAAATGCGGCCGGCCTAGGGCACGCCGGCGCAAATTCGTACAGGGAGGTGACCAATTAACGCCGGGGCGTGGTAAGGTGACATAGAAATGACATAACATGACAAGGACAAGAATCAAAAGTTTCTTTTTTTTTTTATTAAATGCGATTCCGTCCCTGGCACATGTATTGAAATGAGGCCGGCCTAGGGCATGCCGACACGAATTAGTGCGGGGAAGTGACTGCATTCCTGCCGGGCGTGGTAAGGTGACAGAAATGACATACCATGACAGGGGCAAGAATCAAGAATGAACGCAACCTGTGATGCGATTCCGCCCTTGGCGCATGTATTGAAATGAGGCCGGGTAGTTGTGCGTCTGGATTGCCCCGATCGGAGCATCTATGGATGCGACCGGACCTACCCAGAGGTATGGTGACCGAAATGAAACCATGACAAAGACTAGATTTCAGCAAACCGAGCAACTTGTAACCGAATCTAATCTCTGGAGCATGTACAGAAAGGAGGCCGAGCGGCTAGGTGAATCAATGCGAATCAATGCATCCCGGATGCGGCAGGACTCAGACCGATACGTGGCCAATGACGATATCATGCCAAAGACTGGACTCGAACCCGCATCCGTACGAGCTGTGGGCCAATCTCTGAAACATGTATGGTAATGCGGCCGTAACCTGGGTACCCCGAGACAAATTCGTGTCTAAGTGTGACATGACTTGAATCTGAGTGCGACCAGGATCGAAATGATGGCATGAACGCCCTGTTTACTGATGCGAAATGACTTAGCATGACCGAGTGGCCTGATATGTTAGCCATGTTTGAAATGATGAAATGATTGCCATGCTAATACAATGAAATGTTTCGACACGGTCGAAGTAATTCGTGCGTTTAACATGCCAACAGACTCGGAACGTAACCAGTGACCCGGCAACTGACTAGACCGATTTGACATGACATGATCGCTGTATGTGAGTGCGAACGCCACCCGTGAGCGAGCTACGTTTGAACGCTTCAAAGCCTGCGTACTCCGACCGCGTAAGGGGAACCCTTGAGTGCCGGACGCGGCATCGGTCGGAGTGTCATGGCGGGCGGCCCTGAAGGTGCGTGCCACTAGGTGGCTCCCGACCGCGTTTAACCAAAAACGTGCGTGTGGTTGTATGTTGTTTCTCGAGGCAAGCGGTGCGTGGTTCGTGAGCTACGTAGACCACAGTTTAGTGACATGATAAGCAGTGCATGAGAACGTAAAACATGGGAGCCGAAGCCCTACCTGCGACAGCCGAACCAGACTCTTTGTACGGAACCGCGACTCGGCGACACGAGTGCGACATGAAGGGACAACACGACTTACGAACACGGAACGCGGGACTGCAACAACAAGGAGACGGACAGACGAAACGGAGCTCACGAACCGGCACCAACAGCGCTTGTCTCGAACGAGTCGGTCCTAGATGTCTGACGTATCAGATATCTCGCACAGGAAACCGACAAAGACCGGCGGCCTTTGGGCTGCTTAAATACCCTCCGGGCTCCTCCCATAACTTCAGGCCGGTACCCGGCCTTCCAATATATATATATATATATATATATATATATATATATATATATATGATTCTGCACCCCCGGGTAGGGTGCCAATGAATGTCCGCTGACACCTGCTGATCGCCGAGGAAACACACTGGACGGAGCTCTGCATATGTAAACAATGCAGAGCTCCGTCTTGTCAGTGGGGATGTGCTGTATTTTGTTTCCCTGCAAAGCACATCTGTTAGTGAAAGCACCACATAGTGCACAAATAAACATTGGCTAGGCACAAATTTAACCCTTTGTTCATCCTAGATATTTAACACCTTGCCAGCCAGTGGCATTAGTACAGTGACAGTGCATAGTTTTAGCACTGTATTAGTGTCACTGGTTCTCACAAAGTATCAAAAGTGTCAGTTAGTGTCCGAATGCCGCCGCAATATCGAAGTCCCTTGCTTTGTACACTGGTCCAAATAATTTGGTGGAGGGGGGATTATGGTGTGGGGTTGTTTTTCAGGGGTTGGGCTTGGCCCCTTAGTTCCAGTGAAGGGAACTCTTAAGGCGTCAGCATCCCAACATACCGCCCAACTTTTTGAGATGGGAATGAGGGACACCTATCAGCAAAAGTATGCAGGCATAGGACACACCCCCTGCCACACCCCTTAAAGGAGAATTTTACATAAAAAAACAAGATTGGTTAAACCCACAAGTGCTTTTTTTACCACTACTATTCCTTTATATTGACTTTTGGAAATGACAAATGCAGCCATTTAGAAATCAGATGAAAGGTTTAGTGCTGCAAAACACTTTTTGATAGATTAAATGTGCATTTTATATACATCTATATAGATCAGACCAAAATGAGGGACAAATGAGGAGGAATGGGGGACAGAGGGACATTGCTCCGAATCAGGGACAGTCCCTCGAAATCCGGGACAGCTGGGAGCTATGTACCAAGACATTTTGGACAATTTCATGCTCCCAACTTTGTGGGAACAGTTTGGGGATGGCCCCTTCCTGTTCCAACATGACTGCGCACCAGTGCACAAAGCAAGGTCCATAAAGACACGGATGAGCGAGTTTGGGGTGGAGGAACTTGACGGGCCTGCACAGAGTCCTGACCTCAGCCTGATAGAACACCTTTTGGATGAATTAGAGTGAAGACTGTGAGCCAGGCCTTCTCATCTACATCACTGCCTGACCTCACAAATGCCCTTCTGGAAGAATGGTCAAACATTCCCATAGACAAACTCCTAAACCTTGTGGACGGCCTCCCCAGAAGAGTTGAAGCTCTTATAGCTGCAAAGGGTGGTCCAACTTAATACTGAACTCTACGGACTAAGACTGGGATGCCATAATAATTAATGTGGGTGTAAAGGCAGGTGTCCCAATACTTTGGACAATATAGTGTATCTCAGGAGGCTTACACAGCACTAAAGAAGGCTAGACCCGGCAGCACATTAGGGAGGGGGTTTATTTACTAAAACTAGAGAGTGCAATATCTGGTGCAATTCTGCATTAGACATGTGCACAACAAAAAAATTCATTTATTTTCGTTTCGTTTTTTTCGTTTCCGAAAAAAATTGTTTATTTTCGTTTCATTTTTTTCGTTTCCGTTGATTCGTAAATTCGTAAGTCGTCGGTGTTCGTATTCGTAACGATTCGTATTTTCATAAGAGTTATTTTTTCGTTGATTCGTTTTTTCGTTTATTAGTTTATTCGAAATTCGGATGCATTCGTATTTATTCGTACATTCGTAACATTCGTAACATTCGTAACATTCGTAGATTCGTAATCGGAGCATAATTCATAATTTTATGTAATGTGTGCTATTATTACATTTTAAGAGACACGGAAAATTACGAATCGAAAAAAAAGAGTTACGAATGTACGAATTTTTTCGTTCAATCCATTCGAAGCACGTTAAGCAGCACCATTGTAAGGGAAACGGAAAATTACCAATTCAACAAACAAAAAAAAAAAGTTACGAATGTACGAATTTTTTCGTTTATTTTCATTTTCGTTGTTTCTGTTTTCGTTTTTCGGATTTTCTTCATTCGTACATTCGTTGTTTCTAATTTGTTTTTTTCGGATTTTCGTTGTTTTTCGGATTCGTTCGATTTGAATGATTCGTTAATCGGATTAGTTCGATTCGAACGATTCGTTAATCGGATTAGTTCGATTCGAACGATTCGTTCATTCGTACGAAAATAACGAAAAAAAACGAAAAACTTAAAAAAACTAAACGAATTGCACATGTCTATTCTGCATAGAAACCAATCAGCTTCCAGGTTTTATAGCCAAAGCCTAATTGAACTCACTGAAGTTAGAAGCTGATTGGCTACCATGCACTGCTGCAGCAGATTCCGAGTGCGCCAGTTTTAGTAAATCTACCCCAGGCTTCTTAACCAGCTGGCTCCCAATGATGGGGATGGGAATATACCTATATTTAGGTCATTCTTGCCTAGGTGAGAATGAAGAAAGGGGGGTGAGGTGGATCAAGAATTTACAAAAAAAAATAAAAATAATAAAAATAAAAAATAAAACTTTACAAAACAAAATAAAATAAATAATAATAATAAAAAAAAACATTGCGGAGGGGAGAGGGTTGCACCGGTGCAGGTATGAAGGTCCACTATAAATTGATCTTATTTATGTGCGTAAAGAAAATAGAATTGAAAATGTCTACAGTTTCCCTTTAGGGAAAGACAAATGTGGGTCATTTCACATTCCTGCTCACACAAAGCATCAGTCAGGGCCGTGCGCCGGTATATGCCAATGCAGATTCCTTTCCCGGATAGCAAGGTCCCCGACCGGACGGTAACGGCCTCATTTATCTTCGGAGACTCCCGGCAGAGAGATGGAGATATGTGTCAACATGTGTTTGGCCTTCGTTGGAACAATATGCGGAGTTTCCTCTTGGACCACTGCCTAAATCCCTAATACTGGCTGACGCTCTTTGGCGTCTACGCCCGTGACACAAGTCTGAGTATGGCCAGAACTTAGCAATCCACCTCCATTCAGCTGGGCACGTGTTCTGCCTGACAACCCCACCAGCTGTTGCCCGCTGACGCCTTTTTAATAAACAGACTTAGCCGGGAAAGCTCACAAATGTCTGACTGATTATATGAGCAAGCTGTTTGAGCTCAGGCATCTCCCTTCCATATATTGCAAAAATTGGTTTCCTACAAGCGTGCGTTCTGCTTGGTATCGGTGGAAATGTTGGTTCTCATAACTCATGTTTTACTTCTGCAAGGACCTCATGCTTTATGTGCACGACCACCATTGTACAGGGGCGTTGCTAGGTCTACAAGAGATCTGCGGCCAGAGCCCATAGCAGCGTAGTAAAGTCATACACTTGGGTGGGCATACACATGTACATACAGTAATATACGTGTGAAAAAAATATACAGGCATATACACAATGGTACACAATTACAAGACCAAAGCTATTGGTACAAATCAATAAGTACACAATGGGGTTTATTTACTAAAGCTGGAAAGTGCAAAATCAGGCTTATTTCTTACCCCATTGTGTACTTGAAAGTGGGGTATGCCTGTAGAGAATATAACTACCGTATTTATCGGCGTAAAACACGCACTTTTTCCCCCTTAAAATCAGGGGAAAATCGTGGGTGCGTGTTATACGCCGATCCCCCGCCGATTGTCAGCCTCCCGGCCTTTCTCGCGGCTTTCGGCCTCTCTCGTCGACTTTCGGACGCTTTTGGCTGTTCCCGGCAGCTCTCGGCTGTTCTCGCCGGCTTTCGGCCGCTGTCGCAGTCCTGCGTGAGCCACCGAGAGCGGTCGAGAACAGCCGAGAGCTGCCAAGAATGGCCGAAAGCGGCTGAAAGCCGTGAGAACGACTGAAAGCGGCCGAAAGTCGTCGAGAGCGACCAAAAGCTATCGAACGCCGCCGAGATACACAGGACATCTGGCTCTGTATCTCGGCGGCGCCATTTTTAAACATAAATTACACTGGGGCAAGGCTGCAATGACAAGGTTGCAGATGGGCACTGAAAAGGCTGCAGATGGGCACTGACAAGGTTGCAGATGGGCACTGACAAGGCTGCAGATGGGCGCTGACAAGGCTGCAGATGGACGCTGACAAGGCTGCAGATGGACACTGACAAGGCTGCAGATGGGAGCTGACAAGGCTGCAGATGGGCACTGACAAGGTTTCAGATGGGCACTGACAAGGTTGCAGATGGGCACTGACAAGGCTGCAGATGGGCGCTGACAAGGCTGCAGATGGACACTGACAAGGCTGCAGATGGGCGCTGACAAGGCTGCAGATGGACGCTGACAAGGCTGCAGATGGACACTGACAAGGCTGCAGATGGGAGCTGACAAGGCTGCAGATGGACACTGACAAGGCTGCAGATGGGAGCTGACAAGGCTGCAGATGGGAACTGACAAGGCTGCAGATGGGTGCTGACAAGGCTGCAAATGGGCGCTGACAAGACTGCAGATGGGCGCTGACAAGGCTGCAATGACACTGATAAGGCTGCATTGATGGGCATTTAAATGTAAGTTTTTTTCCTTAAACTTCCCTCTTAAAAGTTTTTTTCCTTAAAATTCCCTCCTAATCTTGGGGTGCGTGTTATACGCCGATAAATATGGTTATTAAATCATTATTATTCAACCAAAAAATAAAATAAAAGCCTCATGCATGTGTCCTGCTTCTTAATATACGGGGGTCAACAATGCCAAGAGTTGGTGAAAGCAGGGGTCCGCCATCCGGAGATAATTCCAAAAATCATCCGGATTATTCTCCTGGAGCTCCCGCAGCAAAGGCATATGACATAATTGGTCACGATTAATAAAGCAGCCAATTTTTGGTCCTACTACTGTTCCTGGACTGGACTTGGGTCAAAGCAATAACTCCAAGGACAATAATAAATAACGTTATCTCCTCCGATTCCGCAACATGTCTGGTTGACAAACAGCCGTTCAGAAACGAACTGAAAAGCATGAAATGAAAAGCGCAAATCAACACTCACCAAAATTCTACTAACACAAAATTAGCAGATAGAGCCCAAAGGGTGGCGCTAAAGAGCTGAAAAACCACGTAGTAAGTCATTACGTTCGTGTTTGTTGGCTGAAAATTCCTTGCCATTTGTATGCAAGACAAAATCCAGGCACACGCCCTTCAGACAAAAGTCGGAGGTTTTGTCTGCGGAAAATCCGATCGTGTGTACGAGGCTTAAAACAGTTTTTGTTGTAATTTTTTAAATACAATGACAGATTCTCTTTAAGAAGGAGCCGGCGTATTTCTTGCTCTTTTAGTGAATGGCTCTTTTGGTCCCCCTTGGACCATCTCACCACGGCTTCCACGTGCCAAGAAATATTATCAGCAGTTTTTCAAAACTTCCGGAGCTAGGAATCACTGTATTTTATTATAGAAGAAATAAAAAAAAAGCTTAAGAAAAATGTCGTGACACCTGAATAATATTATTTTATGTGACTATATGAATAATGAGGTGTGTTATGGGAAGCAACAATGCATAAATATTTCTTAACAACCGCACTTCAGGCTGTAAAGTATACGCCTTCACCAATACAAACAACTATTGGCAGCGCTGTAGCGAGATGCGAGGGGGGTTTGCCGCTAGTTATGGTAATTTTCACTTGTGGCTCTGCAGGCAGGTTAGGAATAAATCTTCAGAATTCAGTCTTAAAAGTGTGCAGAATTTATTCAGGAAATAATCCACCGACTTAAAGTGGAAGGAAAGGGGTTTTCGTCTCCCTGGAGTTTTTTCTATAATCTGCAAGTGTGTATAGAATATTCATACATTATGGCACTCTTATCATGTAAAGTGCCCCCCGCCAGCTGCGGTGTCTGTGATCTAGACATGTGCAATTCGTTTCGTTTTTTTTCATTTTCCGTTAAAATTCGTTATATTCGTTATCGTATGAATGAACGAATGATTCGCTAAAAATTTTAACGAATAATGAATTATCGAATCGAACGAATATGAAAAACAACGAAAATCCGAAATAACCAAATTAGAAACAACGAAACTACAAAAGAAGAAAATCCGAAAAACGAAAACAGGAACAACGAAAATCAAAATGAACGAAAAAATTTGTACATTCGTAACTTTTTTTTTGTTGTTGAATTGGTAATTTTCCGTGTCCCTTACAATGGCACTGCTTAACGTGCTTCGAATGGATTGAACGAAAAAATTTGTACATTCGTAACTTTTTTTTTGCGATTCGTAATTTTCCGTGTCTCTTACAATGGCGCTGCTTAATGTGCTTCAAATGGATTGAACGTGTCTCTTACAATGTAATAATAGCATACACATTACATAAAATGATGAATTATGCTCCGATTACGGATCTACGAAAACAATGTTACGAAAGTATCTTACGAAAGTACGAATGTAACTAAATCTACGAAAATACGAATGCGTCCGAATTTCGAATAAACGAAAATTAAACTAATGGAAAAACGAATCAACGAAAAAATAACTCTTACGAAAATACGAATCGTTACGAATACGAACACCGACGACTTACGAAATTACGAATCGTTACGAATCAACGGAAACGAACAGAAACAAAACGAAACTAAACAAATTTTTCTATTGTGCACATGTCTACTGTGATCTCCCCCCGTCACTCTGTTGGTGGCACTTTCATCCTCTCTCATGCTTCATGTTCTGCAATCTACAGCCCCCTTGATTGGCTGGGCCTGGGTGACGTAAACTATATTACCAAAAGTATTGGGTCTGCCTTTACACGCACATGAACTTTAATGGCATCCCAGTCTTAGTCTTTGCTCCCTGCCCGCTGATTGGCCAGCCACCCTCTCACCCACCGAGCTGCCCGGCCCGCCTTCTCTCTCTCCCACCCAGCCGCCCACCCGCGGAGCCACCCCCGGAGCCGCCAGCTCTCTCATCCACCCGCCTGCTCTCTCACCCGCCCACTCTCTCAGCCGCCCACCCACGTAACCGCCCGCTCACGCGCAACCAATTTCTCGGGGGGGGGGGGGGGGCAATTGTCCCTATGCCCCCCCCTGGATCCACCCCTGCATCAGGGCTTGATGGAATATAATGTGTATGGACTAGAAATGAACAGGACCTTTAATGGTATTTATTCCAGTGTGACTTCAAGCACATTTAAAAAAAAAAATTTTTATTATTATTTATTTTACCTTTTATTTTTACACTGTTCTTTTAAAAAAAAATTGTGTCACTTTTATTCCTATTACAAGCAATGTAAATTCCAATTGTAATAGAAAATAAGCATGACAGGACCTCTTAAATATGAGATCTGGGGTCAAAAAGACCTCAGACCTCATATTTACACTAAAATGCAATAAAAAAAAAAATGTTGTCATTTAAAAAAAAATAAAAAAATTGCCCTTTAAGAGCTATTGGCGGAAGTGACGTTTTGACGCCGTGCAATGATATGGAGACAGGTGGGGGCAATATTCCCCTCACTCGTCTCAATGTCACACAAGGGACAACATCCGATCGCCTCCGCCGATGCCGACGGCTCTGGTAAGCGGCGGGAAGGGGTCCCTTTCCCGCCACCGATAAAAGTGATCTTGCGGCGAAGCCGCCGCAGAGACCACTTTCATCTTGAAGCGGACCACCCCGCTGAAGAAGAGAATACCGGGGTTATGACAGCTAGCTACCAATGTAAGGGGCAGTCTTCCCACTGACCACCAATGTAAAGGGGCATTCTTCCCCAGTGTTGGTCATCTTACTTTAAAAAAGTAATTAGTTAAGTTACAAATTACTTCTCCCAAAAAGTAATTGCATTGGAAAAGTAATTAGTTACGCAGAAAAGTAACTGTGACTTTTTTTAAATATTCTATACGTGTAACTAAGGGGCGGGTCTAGTATTACTGTAAGCAAGGGGCGCATTTATTATTATTGTTATATATCGTGTAACCAAGGGGCTGCTCTATTATTACTGTAACCAAGGGGCAGATCTGTTATAGCGTGTAAGCAAGGGGCGGGTCTATTATTATTATATTGTGTAAGGGGCGGATGGCTACAGAAGAGGGCGAATGTTAAATTAATGGGCAGAGCTCGATATATAACAATAATAATAAATGCGCCCCTTGGTTACAGTAATACTAGACCTGCCCCTAGTTACACGATTGACGCCCCTTGCAGAGTAGTACGAGCATCGGGAGCGTGCGGCATCGCCTCGTACAATTACATGTTAACTGCGCCTGCGCGGTGTAGACTTCACTCAGAGCTGTTTAGGTTCGGCAATTTTTGTAAGCTCTGTAGTCCTTCGTACTGCGCAAGCGCTGCGCCTGCGCAGTACAGGGGGTCCTTATCTGGCGGGGGAACTTTTTCGGCAGGACACCGGAATTACACTACTGCCATCTAGTGGCGGTAGAAGTAATTGAGGTAACGCCGCCCAAGTAATGAGAACTGAGTTACCATGAGGGGAAAAGTAATCAGTTAGATTACTCTTTATCCTGCGTTAGGTAACTCCGTTTATTTTAACTCAGTTACTTACATCACTGTTCTTCCCACTGATCACCAATGTAAGGGGCATTCTTCCCACCAACCCCATTGTAAGAGACATTCCTCCCACTGACCACCAGTAAGGGGCATTTCCCCAATAAAATCCAATGGACTAGTTTTCTGAGACCTAAAATTTATTTCAACAACTCCTTTGGGGTAAAAAATTTGAGTAATGCCGTGTACACACGGCCGGACTTTTCGACAGCAAAGGTCCGACGGAACAAATCCGTCGGACAATTCGACCGCGTGTGGGCTTCATCGGACCTTTCCTGGCGAAAAATCAGACGGACTTTAGATTTAGAACATGTTTCAGATTTTTCCGACGGACTCGAGTCCGGTCGAAAAATCAGTTCGTCTGTATGCTAGTCCGACGGACGAAAACCAATGCTAGGGCAGCCAAGGCAGCAAAGTACCGACGTATAACGACGGTGGGCGGTCCGGAAGTGGTTAAAGTAGACATGACAACGTGATCCCAATTTCAATGTTTTGGGGAATGAAGAGACAGTGAATTGGTTAAAGAGACTGTCACTTTTCTCATTGATAAGTATGTTGAGAAACCCACTACCGCTTCACAACACTTGAGAATAATGACTAGAGAGCCACTTTAAAACATGAAAGTTCTTCGAGTATTGAGAACGGTATAGAGTTTCACATTGACACAAGTTTGGTTCCAGGCCCCCACGCTGTTCTGTATTCCAACGGCATCCATAGTTAAATTAGAAAGCCTCCGCTGGATGTCTCCTTTGGATAAATGGTTTCCCTTTTGCTTTATTTGTCTCTCTATCATGGTGGATCTACTTACCACATAACAGATGAGAACGGGGAAGGAGGTTATCCTAGGGCCATTGAATTGTTAATGGCACTCCCAGCAGACACCATGCTCCTTCCTCTATATTTATGAAATGTCATTTGCCAACGCTGCAGCTCTGATGATCAAATGCTCAAAAAATAAATCAATAGCAGCCTTTCTGCACACGAACCTGAAGTGAGGGCGGCCAACGAGAAGGATGAACCTCTCCCAGGGCAGGTAGAGAACTGATGACATCTTAAAGAGGAACTAGTGCATTCGTATTTAATTAATAATCCGTTTTAAGCTGGAGATATAATTCAGACAGTATAACATTTGTAAAATGTTGATTTCAATGCATGCGTTTTATTGAACCTTTTGCTAGAGACTTGAAGCCGGAACGGGACAGTTTATTTTTACCTGCAGAAATTGTGGGCTCTTTGATTTTTTTGTCTAGACCAGACTTATGCCGTGTACACACGACCGGACTTTTCGACGGACTGAATTCCGTCGGACTTTGACGGACTTCCGTTGAATCAGACTTGTCTACACACAATCACACCAAAGTCAGATGGATTCGACCTTGATGACGTACGACCGGCAGGGCCATTTTTAAGGCAGGGCAAAAGGGGCAGCTGCCCTGGGCCCAGTCGTTGTTGTGGGGCCCAAAGCAGCTGCCTCATACTTGCCATCTATCATGGTTTAAATTCCCTCGCCCCTTGAGGTTTTAGTTCTGTGCTGCTGTGCTGTGTCCCAATATCTCAGTGTGAAGTGCTGCTACTAATGCTGCCCAGCTCTGCCCTATTGTTGTGTACAGATGACTCACCTGCAGACCCTGTGTTTACATGAAAATTACCGGCATTCATATGTAAATAGTGGTGGCATTCATATGTAAATAGCGGCAGCCGGCGGCATTGATATGTATATCATGCCCCCCTGAGGTCATATCCACAGTAATCTCTAGCAACCAATCAACAAGCAGAAATCATGTGCTGTAACCTCTAGCAACTAACCAGTGAGCTGTAATGTGTTCTGTAACCTCTAGCAACTAACCAGTGAGCTGTAATGTGTTCTGTAACCACTAGCAACCAGTCAGTGAGCGGTAATGATACCTTTGGCAACCAATCGCAATAGCTGCCTGATCTGATTCAATAAACTGATTTTGAGTTTAGCTGCTATTTATTGTATGTCTCAGAGTAGATGGAGAGCAAAACTACATGGGGGGGGGGGGGGGGGGCAAGAAAAGTTTTGCCCAGGGTCCAATCAATATTAAAAACGGCCCTGACGACCGGACTAGAATAAGGAAGTTCATAGCCAGTAGCCAATAGCTGCCCTAGTATCGGTTTTCGTCCGTTCGACTAGCATATAAACAAACGGATTTTTCGACCGGACTCGAGTCCGTCGGAAAGATTTGAAACATGTTCTAAATCTAAAGTCCGTCTGATTTTTCGACAGCAAAGGTTCAATGAAGCCCACACACGGTTGAATTGTCCGACGGATTCGTTACGTCGGACCTTTGCTGTCGAAAAAGTCCGGCCGTGTGTACACGGCATTACTCAACTTTTTTACCCTAAAGGAGTTGTTGAAATAAGTTTTAGGTCTCAGAAAACTAGTCCATTGGATTTTATTGGGAAAATGCCCCTTACTGGTGGTGGGAGGAATGTCCCTTACATTGGTGGTCAGTCTGAGGAATGCCTCTTACATTGCTGGTCAGTGGGAAGAATTTCCCTTACATTGCTGGTCAATGGGATGAATGTCCTTACATTGGTGGTCAGTGGGAAGAATGCCCCTTACATTGGTGATCAGTGGGAAGAATGCCGCTTACATTGGTGATCAGTAGGAAGAATTCCCCTTACATTGGTGATCAGTGGGAAGAATGTCCCTTACATTGGTGATCAGTGGGAAGAATGTCCCTTACATTGGTGATCAGTAGGAAGAATTCCCCTTACATTGGTGATCAGTGGGAAGAATTCCCCTTACATTGGTGGTCAGTAGGAAGAATTCCCCTTACATTGGTGATCAGTGGGAAGAATGCCCCTTACATTGGTGGTCAGTGTGAAGAATGTCCCTTACATTGGTGGTCAGTGGGAAGAATGTCCCTTACATTGGTGATCAGTAGGAAGAATTCCCCTTACATTGGTGGTCAGTGTGAAGAATGTCCCTTACATTGGTGATCAGTTGGAAGAATGCCCCTTACATTGGTGGTCAGTGGAAAGACTGCTCCCGTCCAGGGGTAGTCAGTGGGAAAAAATGTCCTTTACATTGGTGGTTTGTGGCAAGAATGCCCCTTGTAGCGGTGATCATTGAGAAGAGTGCTTACCTATACTTACTCTAAATAGCTCCTAAACATGTACCGTTTAGGACATATTTTTTTTCTGCAAAATCTTTTTTATTGAGTTTTTCATTAGCATACAAAATTGCCTACACAGGGGCCAAACATTGCCCACGTAGGGGCAGATCCTCTGATGCGGCAACAGACCACAACAGGGCACATCATCCGTTTAGGACACATTTACTGTATATGCAGCCGATGACTTCATCAGGGCATGTTCTCTGAAGGAACAGCCACCCGTGCCGTTCCTTCAAAACTCTGTGCCGTGACCGGTAGCCCTCACGCGCATGCATGGAAGTGACGTCACGCAGCTCTGGCCAGTCACAGCCGGAGTCTGCAGACCCGGAAAGGAATACAGGTGAAGATGGATGTGGCCTCCATCGGTGACAACGAGGGCTTTGTTTGCTGGTAAGTTTCACATAATGTGCTAGTATGCGATGCATACTAGCACATTATGCCTTTACTTTGCAAGTCAGAAAAAAACAAAAAAACAAGCGGCTTAATTCCTCTTTAATTTAGGGTATTTTTAAATGTTTTTAATTGTGGGTTTCATTTGAGGGACATTCTGTATCTGTACAATGTTTGGCATTTGAAATAAAGCTTATTTCATTGTATCATTTTTGTGGTGTGGACATTTTTTTAGGGGGCTTGCCCCACTGACCATAGGGCCGCTGCGGTGGACAAACGAGATCAACACTCCCTGAATTTTTGGTCTCCCAGCAGACCTTTACTGAGAATTTCCCTTGAACGTAGCAGGGTTTTGGTGGTGCAGGCAGCGGAAAAATGTATTCACCCTTTTCTTTTGCAGGTATACCAGCTGGGAATTTTTTTCTTACTGACATGTTCACTTTAAGATAGAAGTCAGAGAGCCAGGGGGCTTTTTAATGATTATGTGTACTTTATCCAATTGCTTATCACAAATCCATTTTTTATAAGTACAGTTGAATACCTAGGCCAAGGGTTAAGGTATTCAGCACATGACAGGGAGGGATGACAGTTTATTGATTGCGACAGTGCGATGCCCTGCCACTGTGAAAATGTAGGAGAAAATGACACAGGATTTACATTAAGGCTTAATGCAAGGTTTCATATTATCAATGCTTAGCACAGAAAAGCTGTGTTTTTGGCTTTTCCTGGATTCCATAAACCTGGATTGGGGCCTGCAGCTTATAGGTTCCAAAATGTTTTACCAGGTGCCTACAGCCTGTCTGAGTGAGTACACAGTTGTGCAGGGTCCTTATATACTCAAGCCTGAGGATAGCTCAGAGCGCCCAGTTTGGAGATAGCTCCCATATTTGAGACAGAGGATCTCACCCAGGGGTCAGAGGAGCCCCATCCAGGAGTTTAGAGACATTAGGTTTCACCCAGGGGTCGGAAGAACCCCAGCCAGAAGTCAAGAGACAGAAAGTCTCACCAAGGGGTCAGAAGAGCCCCAGCCAGGAGTTTTGGCACATGAGGTCTCGCTAGGGTTGCCACCTCATCCTTTTAAACCCAAACACATATGAATTACAAAGGTTCTGAGGCTAATTTAATGCAGAGAAGGCACCAAGTGAGTTTAATTACCTCCTTAATCGGCCACAGGTCTGAGTAATTAATATGGTTTTGGTTTTAAAGGGGTGAGGTGGCAACCCTAGGTCTCAACTAGGGGTCAAAGGATTCCCCAGCCAGGAGTCAAGAGACAGAAGGTCTCACCCAGGGGTCAGATGAGCCTCAGCTAGTAGTCAAGAGACAGAAGGTCTCACCCAGGGGTCAGAGGAGCCCCAACCAGGAGTCAAGAGACAGAAGGTCTAACCCAGGCATCAGAGGAGCTCCAGCCAGGAGACAGGAGGTCTTGTTTCAGGAGTCATGTGGGCTCTTATCGGGGTGCCAGGAGTGGGCTGTTGCAGCTCTGCAACTAGAGGCTAAGAGCCAAGTGAACCAGGACAGCTGGGCAACACAATCAGAGGGACTGGTAAGAAGAGCAGCAGTGCTGCTAACAAGGGAGCCAGGTGGCTTGGCATTTTTAATAGTCTGTTCATGTTGATGTGAAAGAACCCTGTGTGGGCAATTGATATTATGTGAACTTTCTGTTCTGTTTAATAAAAGTGGCCTGCCATGCCCTAAAATACAGTTTGGACTGGCCAACTCATTGGGGAAAAAAAATGAGTATAGTCTCCCCAATACCACATAGAATTATACATATATATTTTTTTTTACTGCCAAGTTGAATCATATTCTGGCTTTTCATATTGCTAGGAGACTCGAGTGGTAAGATATCCTCATGAGAACTTGCAGATCTGTTTTACAACAAAACCAGAAAATATGTGTCATACTCCTAAGTGGATTCTCTATAATGTATTGTAAATAATTGTTATTCAAATCTGAATTCTGAGAAAAGAGCTAAGGCCTCATGCACACTAGGACATCTAGCCCCAGTGCGTCCAATCCCAGTGTTGTAGTATGCCTGGAAGGCCCCCTGAATGCGTGTATTCGTCCCAGAACGCATAGGGCCTTAAACGCAAGTACCACTTGGTACAGTGTTCAGTCCCATCCAGCCACAGAGTATAATGCCGCGTACACATGACCGGTTTTCCTGTCGGAATATACACCGAAGGTTTTTGCGACGGAGTTCCGACGGAGTTCCGCTGAAACTGTCTTGCATACACACGATCACACCAAAGTCCGTCTAGAACGCGATGACGTATGACGTGACTAGAAAAAGGAAGTTCAATAGCCAGTAGCCAATAGCTTCCGTCTCATACTTGCTTCAGAGCATGCGTCGTTTTTGGTCCGTCGGAACAGCATACAGACGAGCGGTTTTCCCTATAGAAATTGGTTCCTTTGGAAATATTTAAAATATGTTCTATTTCTAGTTCCGTCAGAATTTTAGAAAAAAAAAGGCCGAAGAGGCCCACACACAATCGGAATATCCGATGAAAAGATTCCGTCTGACATTTTCTGCCGGAAATTCCGACCGTGTGTACACGACATAACAGCCTGTCATAGACCTTGGACAGGCTGCAGGCAGCAGGGCTGGATGCTGCATTTGTGTCTCCCAGGTCTATCAAGGTATTCAGCTCAGCCAGTCTTATGATCCAGCCAGCATCCCTGCGCGACAGCTTAGCTGGGTAGGGGACGTGACTCTTCACCAGCCCACCTCCACCCTGAATACTGCACAAAGAAAGACTATCACCATCCTAAAATAAGCTTCCATAGACTGACAGTACTGTAGAACAGTACAGTAGTAGAACAGAAGGACACCCTACCCGAGCTCCGGGCATGCGCATCAGCTCTGGCAGCGCGCCTTGGGCACGCGCCCCCTTGTGGTCTGAAAGCGCGCCATCGTATAGCTACGACGGTTCGCCCAGGGGAGCAGGCTGGTCGGGAAAGGGGTTAATATATTTAAGTAAAGCTCTTGAAACTTTGTATTTGTCTGGTCTGAAGTTATTAAAGGGGTGTAATGCAAGTAACTGGCACATATTGTCTACAGCTCGGGTCACTATACAAATTTGGAGTATAAAGGGTAACAAAGGTTTCTCTTGCAGCCTACCGTTAGGTGTGTACATGTGGAGGGTGAGCTAGCCTTCTTCTTAGCACTTCTTCTGTAGCGATCCATCTCCCATAGCAACGGCGCAGATCTTCACCGCTGGGGCCCTCCTCCTGTGCACAGGTACGGAAGAGTCACATGAAGGTGGAACGCATGAAGACCACGCTAGGTGCATGGTGGGACCCATACCATTACTGGGAGTGAGATAGCGGTAATACGATCGACAGGTGGAAAAGACAAAGGCTCTGCGTGTCCCTCCTAAATGCACAAGTAACCGTGGCCATGTATTATACATCGAAAGAGTTTATTAGAGTTCAGTCAGTTGTTCAAGTAAAGGTACCCCATGTGTAAGGCAGTGACCCTAGCATAGCTCAGAAAAACCCACCCTGCGGTAGGTAGGGTAGGGTAGCCCTCTTATGTGAGCTAGTATGCGGTGCATATACTAGCTCATTATGCTTTTTCCCTTACAGGTGTAGAAAAAAGAAAAAAAGTTTCAGCGGGTTTACTCCCACTTTAATATTAATATATATTATTGGAATCGTTATATAGATGACATACTGATGCTATGGACATGTATCATTGATGAGATAGCAGAATTTATGATTGATTTGGGGAATAATACTTACAACCTAAAGTTCACGATGCAATATGATAGGACCCAAATTTAATTTCTTGATACCAAGGTGAAAATTCTAAATGATGGTTACTTCAGTACCACTCTATACCGCTAGGAGACAGTAGGGAACACCCTATTATATGATACCAGCTTTCACCCTGCTCCGCTTATTAACAGCATTCCCTATGGCCAGTATTTAAAGCTGTGTTCCAGATGATTTTTATTTTTTAAAAGTCAGCAGCTACAAACACTATAGCTGCTGACTTTTAATAAGGACACTTACCTGTCCAGGGATCCCGCAATGTTTTTTTTTTATTTTTTTTATAGATTTTTGGGAGAATGTTAATGTAACTTTTTACTTTAGGCTGGACCTCTGCTTTAAGACTACGGAGAATCTGTTCAGATGATGAACTTTTCAAGACAGGATGAGGGGGACACTACCAGAGTCATATTGACTATTGTCTATACTCGACAACATCCATGCATACGTGAAATCTTAAAAAAAATCTGCTCACCAATGACTCTATCCTTCAAAAATATACAGGAGATAGACCTAATATAACATTCAGGACGGCCAAATCCCCGAAAGATAGGTTGACTCAAAGCCATTATGTAGAGAAGAAAGATGAAGATATCATTCAGAGGGGGACTTGTAAGTCGTGTAATTATTGCTCATGGTTCTTTGAAAACTTCCACCAATAGCCTGATTCAGTTCCACCACCTCTGGCTCAGGCCTTCTGTTCCCTTCTCACCAGTCACCACTATCACTTATAAAAAAAGAAGGATGATCTCCCTGCAAGTGATAGAGGCAGAGCCCCCTACAGTGTGCAGGGAGGTACTAGAGCCGGCTGGGTGCTTCAACTTAATACAGCAACACAAGTAAGACATGAGGAAGATGGTGGAGCTTCTAAGGAGGGAGGGAGAAGATGGGGGCAGTGTAAGGGGGGTTGCTTGCAGAGGCCAGAGCTAAAGAGGGGTGAAAGTTAGATGTGGATGGGGATGCAGAAGTAAGCAACTTTGGAAGAAGGCAAAGTGCACCCCTGAACTCTGCACTCTGTATGCAGAGCACCCCTTAACTCTACACAATGTACGTAGCACACCCCTGAACTCTGCACTCTGTATGCAGAGCACCCCTTAACTCTACACAATGTACATAGCACCCCCCCCCCCCCAACTCAGCACTCTGTACGTAATGCACTCTGGTATTTAATGCCCCTTTAGGACCCTTCCACTATAAGTGAAATTTGACCACATCATTTGTTGGAGGTTGGATGGATGGTTTGGATGGTCGTGGTTGAGTTCCTGCACCTATTTTCTGAGAAAAAAAAGCCATGGCTGTAGGACTTTCAATGACCTTTAATGGACAGTCACTGATTTGGTATCCTTGAGCAAAATCAAACCACGGTAAAAAAATAAATAAATAAAATAAAAAATGCAATAACATAAAAGAGGCTTTTAGAACATTTAAAAGCAATGAAATGGTCCCTACCTGTCCAGTATAATGCATTCACGAGCTCCCTGCCAGTTGATAAGTATGCACGTCTACCGCTATAACACAGTTTCGATTGTTAAAGAGACCTTGGATGGAAGTGCGAGTGAGGCTACAAAGCCACCATTAATTTTTAACTATAGTGGGAACTGTGCCCTTGCCTCTCCAGTGATTCACTGCCTATTGTCAAGCTCATGAGCTTCGCATTCATCACAATTCAGTCGGCGAGCGAGCTTCCCTGACAAGTTATCCAGCTGTATACTGCAACATATTCACTAAATGGGCTTAATTTGACAGGTTCACAAGTACTTGACTAAGTGTATTAGTAATCAGTCTGTCTTGCCTCAAATGCAGCAGCTTCAGGCAGGCAGAGAAAGCACAGATCTGGCCTAATGAAAATGCCATGGACCTGCCTGCACTCTGAAATGGGGAAAACCATTGCGTAGTAAAGGCTAGCTGTTATTTGAAGGCCAGGAGCCCGAGTCAGATGCTACACAGAGAAAGGACAACTAAGGGCCAAGCAATAGGTTCACCCATTGTGCGATTTAAATTGCCTTTACTAATGAGAGACAGGTGCCACCAGTGACAGACATGTGGTCAGCTGCCATCGCTGACCTCTACTCTAAATGTGGATTGTCTTCATGATTGCTGATCCTAGGGCTTCAGTGATTTGAGTCCTTGATCAGGAGCTAGTTTGTTGGTCAGAAAGTCAGAGTGGAGACAGATTTCCTGATCTGCAGACTTGTTCCAGGTTAGTCACTCAGAAAGTGCTGACTTAAAGTGGAGTTCCACCCACTTTTACAACTCTTCAGCATCCCTCACTAAACTGTGCACTGTAAACAAATTGGATATTTTTTTTATTTTTTTTTCAGCACAGACTGTATATCTGCTGTATTCATTTTTCACTTCCTCCTCCCTGGACGGGGCCCATCGCATCATTTCCTGTTTGCAATGCCTCATGGGAAGGGGCAGCAACTTCCTCTCAAACTGCCATTGCTATAGAAACCTGACCTGAAACCTATTACACTGCTTATGCTGCACTGAGCATGTACGAGATCTGCAAGGATGAGATCCAGGAAGAAATACAGTCTGGCTTCAGATGCCCACACTTAAGATGGCCACGGCCTGCTGCAAGTTTATAAAATAACAAACTACTGCTAAAAACTAACAAAACAGACCTTAGTTTACAGACTAACTTTACTAGAATACATTAAGCTTGTGTATTATAGGGGTATTTTTATTTAAAAAGTATAATTTCGGCCGGAACACCGCTTTAATTGGATCGGCATGAAAGCCAGGAAATTAGTTGTCACCAACAGTCTTCACATGTAAAGCATTTTTAAAGAATTTCCAAAAACATTTTCTTCCTCTGACCCTTCTGAACTCTATTTCCTCCTACCCTCTCTTTCTTCCTTGCATAATCCCCTTTCTCCTTAAAGGGGTTGTAAACCCTCCTTTTAAAAAAATAAAAAAAATTAACAAACATATCATACTTGCCTCCACTGTGCAGTTCATTTTGCACAGAGTGGCCCCGAACCTCGACTTCTGGGGTTCCCTGGCGGCGCTGGTATTTGTATTTGTAATTTGTGGGACTGCTGCTGCTCTTTAAGTCTCCAATCAGCAGGCTGAGGGACACCACTAATGCCACGTTACACACGATCGGACTATCCGGCGGACAAGTGCACCGGACAATGCGCCCGTGTGTGGACTCCGGCGGACTTTTTCTTCCCAAAAGTCCGGCAGACTTAGAAAGAAGTTTTGACTCAAAATTATCCGCCGGACTCGGGAGTCCGCGGGACTTTTGAAATGAACGGACTTCGTGCTGCCCCAGAGCTGTCTAATAAAGTACTTTAAAAACCTGTGTTGTGTTTTTTTTTTGTTAACATTTTTTCCCTTAGGTGAATGGGTAGGGGTACCCTGGACCCCATACTCATTCACATAGGGTGGGGGGCCGGGATCTGGGGGCCCCTTATTAAAGGGGGCTCCCGGATTCCGCTAAGCCCCCCGCCCTCAGACCCCGACAACCAATGGCCAGGGTTGTTGGGAAGAGGCCCTTGTCCTCATCAACATGGGGACAAGGTGCTTTGGGGTAGGGATTCCCCTTTAAGTCCATACCATGCGACGGGGCTAGCAAGGTGTCAATCTAGCCGATGGAGGCGGCGACATTGACTTCCTTCGCTAGTCCCGTCTACCTGGAGTCACGTTCAAAATGAACTGACTTTACTCCGTGTGTGGGCAAGTCTGTTAATTTCAAAAGTCTGGGCGTGTGTGGGCAAGTCCGCGCGTTCGGAAAGTCCAGATTGTCCGCCGGACTAAGTCCATTGGACTAAGTACGCCGGATAGTCCGATCGTGTGTACGCGGCATTAAGGTCTCTTGCCATCTAAAACTGTAACATAGAGAGCGGTGTCATCCACCTGGCTGGGCTTTGAAAACCTTAGAACTGGATGGTCAGAAATACAAATCCTTTGGCAGGTAACACATCTTGAAAACAACTAAAGGCAAGATTTTACACAGTAACACATGTTGATATTATTTAGCCTAAGTTGACCACATATACATATATAAAGGATTCATAAAAAGGAGTGGATTCACTTTACAGGTTGTCCTGTCGATAAAATTGAGGTAACAAATGTAATTTCCACAGGATCATATACCCTTGTATTGCACGCAATAAAAAAAAAATCTGTCCAAAATGCAATTTCTTCAACTGCAGCCTTCTAAATCATTGCAATAAATCGCAACCAGAGCCAAAGGTCCTATTACATTCCCCTTCCACGTGCTGTCTTATTGTGTCTGTAATGAGTATGTTCAGATCCCCGCAGAATAGGCATCTTATGTGAGCCTTAGTTCATGCTGTGGTCCCTTGTGAAAATAAATACCTCCATTCATTTCCCAGGGGGGCCACCAACATGTAGGATCGGGCCGCGACCTTTTGTGATAGCATCATATTTTTCTCCCCTGAAAAATGATCCTGTGCAGCCCCTGCCGCTTATTTGTGAACGTTTCTATAATATTCTCTCGTTCGGTGCATGGCGCTGTCATCCTTCAAGGGGCACTGGGGGGGGGGACAGAGAGCGCCGACAAAAGATTTCACAACTCCTTTAAGCCGATATGCTGAGTTCAGAGAGAACAAAGAAAGAAAATAAATATTTCATATGCCAGAACTCTGTCTGTAGTATGTATGCAGAGCCAAGAACGTTGGAGAAGTAAAATCCATCTTTCTTTCTTTCTTGCAGAGTTGGACAGGCAGCACCAATCATAGACGATTAAGTCCTGAAATAGGGCGAAACGCGTCTGAGAACTTCACTACAGGTGAAGACCAGGAGCTGAAGCCATCTTTCACCCATTTAAATCACATTCATGCCACTGGGAACAAGTGTCCTTGTGCAAACGGCCACCATTTCGTTCATCCCGGGGGAATCCCGCTGACAGCTAAAAGAACCGAGCCTGAAAGTATTGGTTTCAGGTATTGTAGCATTTGCACGAGTACCGTTACTTATACAATTGTTTAGTATCGGTACCGATACCGGTATCAGTATCGGCGCAGCCCTAATATAAACAGTTAAACAGTAATTAGTATAGCGAGGTCACACATAATGCAGTGACTGGTGAATGCCAGTCATCTCTAGGGCACACAGAAAACATTAGTTTTCTATGTGCCCCGTTTGCACTGCAACACAGCCCAGAGGTGCAGTGCATTGAACTGTAGTAAAATGCAGACATGCTGATTTTTAACGCAGTACACAGGTAGGCACTACATGTCACTGCTGTGTCTCTTCGTGCTCTTCACATTAAGCTAAATAATAAAAAAAGGAAACTGTGTGACATGCTAAAATGAGTATCACACCGCCCCACAGTGCACCTTACTGCAGCCCAAAACTGACAGCTGCCCGCATGCTAAAATGGAGTGTTTAGGGTTTGGGGCATTGTGAACAGGCAATAATGAATTATGATAACATTTCAATGCATAAGAAGATACCCTGAGAGTGAAGGTAGTATTATTTATAACCAGAACTGAGTTAAGATCAGTTAGTAAAAGTTTGATGCCAGTCTCAGGTGTATGAAGATGTTACAGGGGTAATCTTACATGATATGCGATTGCTATCTATTATTGCAAAAAGGGTGCATAAGACATTTATGCCAGGCTTATTGAAATTCTAGATGACAGTTATTTGTGATTGCAAAAAATGTGTTCATCCGCACATTGCAAATTGACACTGATGTTTGCAAATCCCGGTGGGATAGAGGAATTCCAGTTGCGTGAAATAATAGATTAAGCCACAAATAGAATATCTATGATTACAATGTGACGGAACCATCCAGCACCCAGCTTGGGTGCCTCCATCAAGATATAGCTTCCTTCAGTCTGGAACCAGGAGCCAAGTATTAGCGTTGAATATTGCACCCAAGATACTAAACGACACTAGCTTGAATGCAAACTGGAACTCACTTTATTGAAAACTCACACAGAATATATAGCACAGAAGATCAGGTAGAACCTGATCACCTTACCCCAACAATGCAAACTGTAAACAGGAATATAATTAGCATAGCTAAACAACGGCCAACATACACTTAAACAACTAGCCACCTAGGTGTCTCAGTGGCCACCCAGACCGTTTGGCACCACGCCCATAACCCTGGTTACAAAGTACATTGCACATTATCATGAGCATAAGCCTACCACAATGGTTCCATAACAAGGTAAAGTGGTCACAATATTAATCACATCTCCAAGAGATGATCAGAGAGACAGAAACAATAGGTGACTCAATTAACAATGGGAATACACAACTAGGAGGCACGCAGCGGGAGAGACATACTTTTTTTTTTTGAAAGGTGTTTATTTTAGTTTTTACAAGATACAAATAAAACAGACTCACATTACAGGCACATAAGGTACTTATGGGTATACCAAATCAGGTATTCAGTAATGGTCAATAAACAGGCAGTCCGTGCAGGAAATAAAGAAAACCCCAACCAACATTCACACATACACATTCAAACCAGCACCCCATACGACCCCGTATCAACGTCACATTCTCAAAGTCCCCTTATGTAGCGGAGTGTTCCGCATAAAACAATACCTGGCCAATGTGTAGCCATCTATCAGATCACTGTTCTAAAGCTATATTAGTGGATAGAAATTCACTGAGTAAGCTGCGATGATAGGACATCCCCCCAGAAATCCTCTGACACATCCAGCCATGGTTGGTTGCCATATTTTGGTGAATTTCTTGGGGTATGCCCTACTTTTATATATCAATTTACATTTGGGGAGAACCCCATAAACTCTACCAAGGGGAGAGACATACTTAACAATAAACACATAACACCTTAATAAACAGACTATAGAAGGAGACACCAGTACATGGGCGTCCGCAGAACTTTTTTCAGGGGGGGGCATCATTTTAAGGTCACCCATGCTCTGACCTTTTTGACAATGTCATTATCACGGTCAGAGACTACAGACCTAGTACAGGTGATGGTCAGAGAGTGCAGACATGGCCGTAGAGACTGTCAAAGACTGCGGATATGGCCCAAGAGACTGTCAGAGACTGCGGACATGGCCCAAGAGACTGTCAGAGACTGCATACATGGCCCAAGAGACTGTCAGAGACTGCATACATGGCCCAAGAGACTGCGGACATGGCCCAAGAGACTGTCAGAGACTGCATACATGGCTCAAGAGACTGTCAGAGACTGCATACATGGCTCAAGAGACTGTCAGAGACTGCATACATGGCTCAAGAGACTGTCAGAGACTGCATACATGGCTCAAGAGACTGTAAGAGACTGCAGACATGGCACAAGAGATGACCAGAGACTGCATACATGGCCCAAGAGACTGTCAGAAACTGCATACATGTGGGGGTGACAGAGAGAGACGGGGGTGACAGAGAGAAAGGGGGTGAGAGGGGTGACAGAAAGAGACAGAGGGGGTGACACAGAGAGAGGAGTGTGACAGAGAGAGACAGAGGGGGGTGATAGAGAGAGAGGGGGTGAAAAAGACAGAGGGGTGAGAGAGAGAGAGTGGGGGTGACAGAGAGGGGTGATCAGGGCCGGACTGGGAATAAAATTCAGCCCTGGAAAAAATTTCATACCAGCCCCACAGCGTTATTATACCAGCGCAACAGCATATCGTCATTATTTTCTGGTTCATGAAAGGGAAAACCATACATTATATATATATATATATATATATATATATATATATATATATATATACACACACGGTGGGGGCTGGAGACTGATGGGGAGAGCTGGAGAGCACCAGGGGCAGAAAGAACAGGGGTGGGGAGCACGGGGGGGGCTGGACAGCACTGTGGGTGGTGGGAAGCACTGGGGTGGGAGCTGGAGACTGATGGGGAGAGCTGGAGAGCACCGGGGGCAGAAAGAACGGGTGGGGAGCACGGGGGGCTGAACAGCACTGTGGGGGGGCTGGAGAGCACCGGGGGCAGAAAGAACAGGGGGGGGCTGGGGAGCATGGGGGGCTGAAGAGCACTGTGGGGGGTGGAGAGCACTGGGGTGGGGGCTGGAGACTGATGGGGAGAGCTGGAGAGCACCGGGGCAGAAAGAACAGGGCTGGACAGCACTGTGGGGGTGGGGAGCATGGGGGGCTGGAGAGCACTGTGGGGGGTGGGGAGCACGGGGGGCGAGCTGGAGAGCACCGGGGGCAGAAAGAACAGGGGTGGGGAGCACGGGGGGCTGGACAGCACTGTGGGGGTGGGGAGCACGGGGGGGCTGGAGAGCACTGTGGGGGTGGGGAGCATGGGGGGGGGCTGGACAGCACTGTGGGGGTGAGGAGCATGGGGGGGGGGGGCTGGACAGCACTGTGGGGGGGGGGTGGGGAGCATGGGGGGGGGGGGCTGGACAGCACTGTGGGGGGTGGGGAGCATGGGTGGGGCTGGACAGCACTGTGGGGGGTGGGGAGCACGGGGGGGGGGGCAGAGAGCACTGGGGTGGGGGCTAGGGAAGGATGGGGAGAGCTGGAGAGCAGGGGGGGCAGAAAGAACATGGGTTGAGAGGGGGGGGGCTGGAGAGAGTGGTGGGGGAGGAGAGTACTGGGGGGAGCACAAGGAGAACTGGGGTGGGCTGGAGAGTCTGGTGGGGGAGGAGAGCACTGGGGGGGGGGGGGGCAGAAAAAGAATTTGGATAGGGGGATCAGCAGGGGGGCGGCATATAGAGGAAATGAGCTTTCTATATTCCTCCATGCAGCCGCTGAATGCTTGATTCTCCTCCTCTCCCTCCTCCAAGCATTCAGCGGCTGCATGGAGGAATGTAGAAAGCTAATCTCCTCTATATGCCACCCCCCCCGCTGATCCCCCTATCCAGGCACACTGTTAGGGCTGTACTGAGTACTCACATCTCTCCTCCTCCTGTGATCACGGAGCTGGCCGGGTCTGTGTTCTGCGGCCGCGCACCGCGCTGTGACACGGTCCCGCCCCCCTAGACCGGCTCGTGTGATAGGTGGAAGACTGGTTCTATCTACTATCACACGAGCCGGTCTAGGGGGGCGGGACCGTGTCACAGCGCGGTGCGCGGCCGCAGAACACAGACCCGGCCAGCTCCGTGATCACAGGAGCAGGAGAGATGTGAGTACTGCAGCCGCAAACCGGCCCCAGGGCAGGCAGCCTACCGGGAAACATGGGATCCCGGTAGGCAGGTCCTCACTCCTGATCCGATCCCTAATTCCAGGGGGGGGCACTTGCCTCCCCTTGCCCCTACCTGCGGACGCCCATGCACCAGTATCAGGTTGCTTTGTGCTGATCATATTAACATCTGCTCTGAGTCTAAAAGTCTAGCAGTCATTGCTGGTTTGTGCACAAAGGACCCAAATCTCTGTGTTTCGGGGAGACATGGACCCAAATCCGAAGCAAGACCACTCCAAGGGTCCCCCCCAGGCACACACCTCCCAAAGAGTAATGTTCCCTTAAAAGCCAGGGCCCATAGTCAGTTGGAAAGAGGCCACCCTGCAGTTCCCTTCAAAAGCCCCTGTCCTGGTTGATTCTGTTGCATACAGTTCTAGCTCCAACAAGTATATATATTAATATGGAGGATAGCAAATTCAATGAAAGGGCTAATCCTAGGGATTATTTCCAAGATTATTTTAATACTTGATTCCAGTACAATCTTATTGACTTGTAGTGTCATAATATATGGCTTAGGGATCCAGTTGACCCAAAGGCTCTCCAACACTGTGAAGAGTTGTTAGTGGAGAATTTAGAAAGTTTGAATGGTGTGAGATACCTTCTGTGTGGGACATGTTTAGTGCTTCCCAGTAATTAGCACAGTGAGTGTCTTTATATGTAATAATGTATGACTTTTTCCATTTTTGGTCTGTGATTGTTTTGCCAAGTTAATTTTCCCATTTTAATCTTGTGGAGGTTCTAGAGCCCTGCTGCCCAACCTGTGGCCCGGGGGCTGTATATGAATCTTTGGCACTTTTTGTGTGGCCCTTGTGGCCCCTGCAGACACTGATCTGTTTCCATATTGCGTTATAGTAGTTATATCTAGCACCCTCATGTAATAGGTCTCCAGTCTAAAACTGTCTCCTGAAGCATGTGCCCACTCTTCAACAACTCCTTTACCATATTCGCAGTCTCTGATAGTCTTCGGCAGCATGTCCACAGTCTCTGACTTTATCTTGTATCATGTCCCCGATCTCTGACCATCTCTTGTATTATGTTCACAGTCTTTGACCTTCTCCTGTATCTTGTACACAGTCTTCTCTTGGATCATGCCTATGGTCTTTGACTTTATCCTGTTGTGTGTCTGCTGTCTCTGACACTGAAAACTCACTGAGTTTTATGTGTGGCCCTTTGGTGACATTGTGGGCCACACTTGAAGCTCTCTATATCAAGGGAGTTAACCACCACTTGTCTAGAGAAATGTGCTTTGTTTCCTACTTTTCTGTTGAAGAAGGATACACCCTTGGTTTTAGGGGATAGCGAGTCAAAACATTTAAAACATGTCTACATAAGGTAGACCATAAGACCATAAGGTGGTTGTATTTGATGGTGTTGACAAAAGTGGAATATTTATAAGTACCGTATATACTCGAGTATAAGCCGACCCGAATATAAGCCGAGGCACCTAATTTTACCACAAAAAAATGGAAAAACGTATTGACTCCAGTATAAGCCTAGGGTGAGAAATGCGCATCTACTGTAAGTGGAAAAGAGGGTCAACAATGCCCATTTGCAGCCTCACTGTGCCAGTGAGTGGCAGTAATTTGGAGCAGCAAATTAACATCAAATTTTGTGTGAAATTGGCAAAGGTGCGAGTGAAACTTTAGCTCTGCTACAGCAGCCCTATGGTGAACATTCCATGAAGAAATCAAGTGTTTTTGAATGGCATATGTGGTTTAAGGAGGGGCGGGAAGATTTCCACAACGACTCAAGAAGTGGGCAGCCTTGCAAATGTGGACAAAGTGTGAATTCTGGTACGCTCAGATCGATGACTGAGTGTGCGAATGATGGCAGAAGACTTGAATATGAACAGGGGAACAGTGCAGTATATTCTAAGGGAGGATTTGGGAATAAGAAAGATTTCCCCAAAGATGGTACCTCGAATCTTGACAGAAAATCAGAAATAATTCAAATTTCATCCTATCTTTTGAAGAATAAAGAGGTGTTTGAGGATTATTACCAGTGATAAAACATGGTGTTTCCACTATGGTCTGGAAACAAAACACCAAAGCATGTAACGGAAAACAAAGAATTCACCTCGCCCGAAGAAAGTATGTCATGTTCTCAGTTCATAACCATGCTGGTGTGTTTTTTTGATGCCGAGTTCACAGAACATGGTAAAAAGTTCAACCCACATTGTTACTTGGAAATTCTGAAAAGGTTATCGGAATCTGTTCAGAGGGAAAGACCAGAACTCTGGCCAGGCAGGTGGATTCTCCACCACGACAATGCTCCTGCACATAATGCATTACGTGTTTGTGAGTTCCTGGCCCAGAAATCCATTTCCGAAACTTGATCAACCACTTTATTCACCTGACTTAGTGACCTTTGGCTGTTTCCAAAATTAAAAAGTGCCTTAAAAATACACAGATTTGTTGACATTTGGAAACACATAGTTGTAGAGCAGGCTCTCTCTTCCCTGTCCACTCTAAAGCCTCATACACACGATCGGACCGTAGACCAACTTTCCCGTGGATTTTTGTCCAAAGGGCGTTGGCCCCAAGTTGGTATTGCATACACAAGGCAGGACTTTTTCAGCCAACTTTCACCAAATCACTTGGTTTTTCTGCTCTTTACCGCCACCTTTGGTCAACTTCTGTATTGTTGTCTGATCTTTTGCATTGGTTCTGCATTGGTTTGTACAAAAGTCCGTTGGTTTTGTGTACACACGGTCAGACTTTGGTCCATCGGACTTTTGTTGGCAGAAAGTTAGTCCATTCGCACAGCCAACAAAAGTCAGATGAAACCTGGAAAAAGTTGGTCCGATGGAGCGTACACACGGTCGGATGTTGGTCCAAAACAGCTAATTTGCATGTTGGTTGTCAAAAAGTCCGATCGTGTGTATGGGCCTTTAGCCTGACCAGGTTTGCACTTCGTTGGGGTCACCGGGACTCTACTTCTTCAACCTCATGAGTTGCAGTGTCTAGCATTGGATAACGGTGTGCTCCCTCACTTCAGAGTAGCAAGGATACTGAGAACCCACTTCAGACACATGAAGCAACCAGAAACTTGGTTCAACTCAATTTTATTATAATAGTTCTTGGCACAAGTCCATGAGAATAATTATTTTTCAATTAGCAAACATCATTACTTAGCCCTCAATGGTCATTCACAATCCAATTATATTACATTAGACACATCAATTAGAAGATAAAGGCACACAGTCACATACGTTTCAAACAGAGCAAAAAGGGCTGGGGCTTATCCACATCTCATTGTCAAACGATTTTATGTGTCTGGAGGATGGGCAACCCAAAACTTAGCAGAGGTCAGATGGGTAATTTCCAAAATATCTTTTCCTTCACGTCCAAAGTTCCAGTGGTCAGTCAATCTCAATCTAGGCAAAGGCACTGGACTGGAGCTAAAGGATTACGTTTTATGGTTATATTGTGTTAATTATTATAATTATATAGCGCTTCCCCTGAAGAAACCGCAGTTCTTTCCCAAGATTAGTGCAGAAGCTATGTCTTTTTGTATTTTTTTTTGCAGAAACAAATAACACAGGAGGACAGTGGGGTATGAGATATTCCAAAACATCTAGGCACAAAGTTGCAGAGGACACTTCTCTAGGTGACAACAACACAGTCTTTCACTCCCAGCTGTGGACCAGGCGAATATTAGGCACAGAATTAGCAAAGGCACCTATCCACTAGATAGTAGCAACAGTATTTCACTCCCAGCTGTAGACCAGGAGAATGTTAAAGCATGAGTAGGACATGAAAGTAGACTGGAACAGTCTAAGTTTCCTGCAGCTGATGACCACAAGATTTGGGTAGGTATTAGGAGCACACCGAAGCAGTCTGATTTTCTGCAGCTGAAGAGCAAAAGATAGCATTGGTGCAGTTTTTACCACCCACCGCTAGGGAGCGTAGATAAACTGCAGCTCAAGATATTGGACTCTACTCACAAATCCTAGTAGAAGCAAGGCCATGGGCTCGATCCAGGGGAGGGAGTAGTCCAGCAGTCAGTCAGGTGGGCTTCAGGGTAGGGATGAGCCCGGTGTTCGATTCAAACCCATGTTCAAATCGAACATCGGCCGTTCGTCCGTTCGATGAAACCAGAACTTTGTGGGCCGTTCGCATTGAATTTGTGTGATACGAACGGCCCACAATGCACTGCGCCAGTCACAGTGCATTGCTGGCTGATGATTGGCCAAGCATGCATTGTGACCCCGCATGCTTGGCCAATCACAGCGCCGGCAGCGAGGAGAGCCATAATTGGCCACAGGCAGTATGCCTGTGGCCACTTATAGCTCAGGGCGTTTAGTACACGCCCCACACTATATAAGGCCGCCAGCCCGGCGGCCTTGTGTAGTGTGTTCCAGGGTGCAGGGAGAGAGATAGATAGGCAGGGACAGTGTGTTATGTACTCAGGCATCTGCAGGAGTTAGTGTGTGTTCTGTGCCTCCAGCACAGCACAGTATACACCTGTATCTACCCATATTTGCTGGTGTTCTCTGAAATAGCCATCTGCAGGAGTTAGTGTGTGTTTTATTTTGGGTGCAGGGTTCTTCTTAATATCCATACAAGACCCAAAGGGGCTGGTAATGGGCTGGCGTGGGGGGGGGTTGATGGGGTAGCCATGCCATTTTTCTCAAAGATTTTCATCCATATTGCCAGGACAAGACATGACATTAAAGCCGCAAGCAGTTTTAGATGGCTTCTTTTTTTCCTTTACAAATGTCATTTTTTGCAGGGACAGCTCTAAACACGGGAAACACATGCCACTTCACAGGCATACTTTAGACACTCCCCAGGTAACATATTTAAAGGAATATTTCACTTTTTTTTTTCACTTTATGCATCATTAAAATGACTGCTACAGAAAAAACGTCCGTTTTTAAAATTTCTTTTTGCATTGATACATGTCCCCTGGGGCAGGACCCGGGTCCCCAAACCCTTTTAGGAAAATAACATGCATATTAGCCGTTATAATTAGCACTTTAGATTTCAAACGTTCGCATCCATTGTAATTAATAAGGTTCTAACGTTTGTGCAAACTTTCGGTCCGTTCGCAGGTTCTGGTGCGAACCGAACCGGGGGGTGTTCGGCTAATCCCTACTTCAGGGCTTAGCAGATACCTTCATCCAGGGGAAGAACACATCTCTCAGTGCTACTAGCTATTTATCTGCCTCCCACCCACCATTTGAACACACCTCCCCAGGGATTGGCTTGAGCAAAATAAGAGCCCAGCCTGAGCATTTGAATTTCCCCACCCTAAGCTCTGGAAAGTTCTCAACAGGATCAGGTGGGGGGATCAATCAAATGTCCAGACTATGGAGCCAGAACAGACCAAAACAACAGATCAGAGCTACTCTGGCTACAGAGAAAGGCAAACAAATTTACCTAGTATCCTAAGCCTAGGAGGGTGCTACAATTATTATTTTTGCTGTATCTTATTACACTTTTGGAATGTATTCATGCAGATTTGTAAATTTACCAGAAGGTCCACTTTTATTGCCTCAAATTAATGCAATGTTTTTGTTCTTAATTTTTTTGCCTTGGATGTATGTTGTTAGATAGCCTGCTGGTTAAATAAATAACCGAACAGATAAATATCCCCAGTTTATACTCCGAGATAACTGCTAATCGGCAATGCTGATTTTGGCAAGCTGTCATTCGGGTTTATTAAGCAGGGTTTTATTTTAGGAGGCGACAAGGCCTCATTAAGGCGGAACGGCATGCCAAAACATGCATTAGGAACTCGGAAAGAGTAGAGAAATCTCGAGCTTGTGTTAGCAATGTGAAATGTTGAGCTCGAGGAGCGCAAAACCGACACAAAACACAGAAGATTTCTTTCTTTCTCTTTTTTTTTAAGGTTCACAGAATGCAAACGAATAGCCTAACAGTCCGTCCAGGTTTTAAATAATTCAGTCGGCTTCAACAGAAACAGCTCTGCTTAACTCGGGAAGAAGGGGGGGGTGAAAAATCGTATACCGATGAAACAAATGGAGACATGTTTTCTCTCTGTGAATTCTCATCAATGAAGTTCGATGCACGGGTAAGCTGCGTAATGAGCAAAACCGGGAAGCAAGGACACCGGCGTTATTGGATGGGGAAAAAAAAACACTGAAAGCCCAGCAAAGCAAATTACTAACACGGCAGAGACAGTCTGCAATTAGAGGTCTGCTCACCTATATCTGACAGTGATGAAAATAGTATAAGGAGAGATAGGAAGGGAGAGGCGTTGGCCATAGCGGACAGTTAGAATCCAGCAGACGGTTTTATAGCGCAAGTGAGCAAATTAAACAGAGCGGTTGATTGGTTGTTGTGGCTAATACAAACGCATTTTATTTTTTTACAGCATTGATTAACCTTAAAGCTGGAATAGGTCCTTTGCATTGTAATAATGCATGTTTTACCATACGTTACCGCAGCACATGGTAATGCCTAAACCACTCTTCTGTTCCATTTGAAGGGCACCCTAATATCTTCCCTACTGCACCACAAAAAGAAGGTACTTTGTATGATGGACTACAATGCTAGATCTCATCAGCAGCTGGTGCAGGTAAAATCTGTAATCGTAGCTCCTGATCAAAGAGAAGTTCAGAAGAACCTCCTGGTTCCTTCCCTTCACTTCCTCTCTTTCCTCTACACATGCCAGGTCCCTGCCCTTCGCTCCCTCCCTTTCTTCCCTATGTTCCTGGTTCCTTCCCTCCACTCCCTCCCTTCCTTCCCTATTTGCCTGGTTCCTTCCTTTCACTTCCTCTCTTCCTTCCGTATGTGCCTGGTTCCTGGCCTTCACTCCCTCCCTTCCTTGTGTGCCTGCTTTCTTCCCTCCACTTCTTCCTTTGCTTATGTGCCTGGTTCCTGCCCTTTACTCCCTCCCTTCCTTCTCTATGTGCCTGGTTCCTACCCTTCACTCCCTCCCTTCCTTGTGTGCTTGGTTCCTTCCCTCCACTTATTCCTTCGCTTATGTGCCTGGTTCCTTCCCTCCACTTATTCCTTCGCTTATGTGCCTGGTTCCTTCCCTTCACTTCCTCCCTTCCCTCTACACATGCCAGGTCCCTGCCCTTCGCTCCCTCCCTTTCTTCCCTATGTTCCTGGTCCCTTCCCTCCACTCCCTCCCTTCCTTCCCTATTTGCCTGGTTCCTTCCCTTTACTTCCTCTCCTCCTTCCGTATGTGCCTGGTTCCTGGCCTTCACTCCCTCCCAGCCTTGTGTGCCTGCTTTCTTCCCTCCACTTCTTCCTTTGCTTATGTGCCTGGTTCCTGCCCTTTACTTCCTCCCTTCCTTCTCTATGTGCCTGGTTCCTACACTTCACTCCCTCCCTTCCTTGTGTGCTTGGTTCCTTCCCTCCACTTATTCCTTCGCTTATGTGCCTGGTTCCTTCCCTTCACTTCCTCCCTTCCCTCTACACATGCCAGGTCCCTGCCCTTCACTCCCTCCCTTTCTTCCCTATGTTCCTGGTTCCTTCCCTCCACTCCCTCCCTTCCTTATGCACCTCTCCCTGCCCTTTACTCCCTCCCTTCATTCCCTATGTGCCTAGTCCCTGCCCTTCACTCCCTCCCTTCCTTCCCTACTTGCCTGGTCCCTGCCCTTAACTCCCTCTCTTTCTACGCTACATGCCTGGTCTCTGACCTTCACTCCCTCCCTTCCTTCTCTATGTGCCTGGCCCCTGCCCTTCACTCTCTTCCTTCCCTATGTGCCTGGTCCCTGCCCTTCACACCCTCCCTTACCTACATGCCTGGCCCTGCCCTTTACTTCCTCCCTTTCTTTCTTATATGGCTGATCCCTGCCCTTCACCCCCTTCTTTCCCCATGTGATTGGTTCCTTCCCTTCACTCTCTCCTTTCCATCTCCATTTACCTGGTTCCTTCCCACCACTCCTCCCCTTCCTTCCCTATGTGCCCAGTTCCTGCGCTTCACTCCCTTCCTTCTTTCCCCATGTGCCTGGTTCCTGTCCTTCACTCCCCCCCATATGTGTCTGATTCCTGCACTTCACTCAATCATCTCCATCCCCATGTGCCTGGATCCTTCCCTCCACTCCTCCCCTTCCTTCCCTATGTGCCCGTCTCCTGCCCGTCACTCCCTTCCTTCTTTCCCCGTGTGCCTGGTTCCTGTCCTTCTCTCCCCCCTCTCCATATGTGTGTGATTCCTGTCCTCCACTCTCTCATTTCCATCCCCATGTGCCCGGTTCCTTCCCTCCACTCCTCCCCTTCCTGTGTCTGATTCCTGCCCTTCACTCCCTCTTTTCCTTCTGTTTCCCTATTTGTTCTCTCTGCTTCCCATCTTCCTTCAAACTATTCCCTCTCTCTCTCTCTCTTCTTCTTTCCCTCCAGTAGCGGAGTGCCTTTCATTTCCTCCGTTCCTCTGTTTCCTTCCTTCAGTAGCTTCCATATTATCCATTCCTTCTCTTTTCTCCCTTCCTTCCTTCCAGCCCTCTGCTTTCTCCCTTTTTTCTCTCCATTCTCTCCCTTCTTTCTTTACTTTCCTCGATCCCTTCTCTGTCTATTTTCTTTCCTTTTCTTACGTCATTCCCTTCCTGCCTCCATTTCATTCCTTTATGCACTCTATTCCCTCCTCTGTGCTCCCTTCCCTTTTCTCCTTCCTCCTTTCCATTCATTTATTACCTCTCCCTTTTCCATCGGCTCCCTCCTTCCTTATCTTGGTACCCTTTATTCTTCCCTTAACTCCCACCCTTCTTGCTTCCTTCCATCCTTCCATTCCCTTATTCCTTCCGTACTTTCACCCCCCTTTCTTTCCCAACTTCCTTACCTCCTTCATTCCTTCTCTCACTTTTTATTCCTTAAAGTTTATCTTAACCTAAAACCATGAATGTAATATATTGCCTCTTACGGGTCCTCAGATAAGGTAACTACATTGGTTTTCTTTTTTGCTTTTTTTTTTTTTGCTCTTAATTGAACCTGGCAATCCTGTGACGGCCCCCACTTCATGTCCCTTAATGGCTACCCTCAATTCTCAACTGTATCTATGGGGGAAGCCATGTATATCACACAGACTGAACTTCAAACATGTCTGTCCTTGCTCATCTCCAATACAAGGTGGATTGATGGGACTAGTAGCATACTAAAGAAAAACAAGATTGTTTTTGCCATGTTTTCAGCTCACTGGAAGTGACAATGAAAATGAATACAGCCACCACATCTAAGGACTGCTAAGCTGCGATATATTACAATAATAAAGTGGTTGTAAGTGACTGTCCTCTGGTTATACACAGAGATGAAACAAATCCTCCAACATAAGTTGTACCTACTTATCTGCAGTCTTCTCAATGGCCCTTCAAAGTGCAGAATTGATACAGCTTGTCTGAGCTTCCAGACATCAATGAGCTGAAGTTACACTCTGCTGGGGAGAGATCTGAAAGCTGGTTGAAGGGGCAGGATACACTTCCTTTCACACAATGCACGTACAGAGCTGAGGCTGTCAATCACAGTCTGTGCACTGGAGCTCCCTCCCCTGTCACCTTTTTTCTCTTGGTGTCAGAAGTGACTCATGCAGATAGTAGAGGATCGAGGCAGCAGACAGAAATGACCCTTAGTGCTCTGGATTGAGACACACTATAGAGGGCTATGCTTTGTTCATATTTCATGTCTGAGGTTTACAACCACTTTAACCACTTACCCCCTTCCTGACCAGAGCACTTTTTGTGATTCGGCGCTGAGTCGCTTTAACTGACAATTGCGCGGTCGTGCGACATTGTACCCAAACAAAATTGACGTCCTTTTTTTCCCTCAAATAGAGCTTTCTTTTGGTGGTATTTGATCACCTCTGCGTTTTTTTGTGCTATAAACAAAAAAAGAGCGACAATTTTGAAAAGAGTGCATTATTTTTTACTTTTTGCTATAATAAATATCCCCAAAAAATATATAATAAAAACATATTTTTCCTCAGTTTAGGCTGATATGTATTATTCTACATATTTTTGGTAAGAAAAAATTGCGTATATTGATTGGTTTGCGCAAAATTTATAGCATCTACAAAATAGGGGATAGTTTTATGGCATTTTTATTATTATTATTTTTTACTAGTAATGGCGGCGATCTACGATTTTTATCGGGCCCGCGACATTATGGCGGACACATTGGACAATTTTGACACATTTTTGGGAGCATTGGCATTAATACAGCGATCAGTGCAATAAAAATGCCTTGATTACTGTAAAAATGTCACTGGTAGTGAAGGGGGTTAACACTAGGGGGCGATCAAGGGGTTAACTGTGTTCCCTAATGTGTGTTCTAACTGTAGGGGGGGAGGGGACTGACTAGGGGAGATGACGGATCTCTGTTCATACTTTGTATGAACAGATGCACAACAGAAAGCACAACAGTTCCCAGCAGACAACAGATTGACGTGTATGATGTTTGGCTCTTACCAGATCCAGGGTGCCCTCTTCTGGGTCTCTGGACACGTTCTCTGATTCAGTAAAAGACCAGTTTAAGTCAGACAGGGATAGAAGTTGCTGATGATCTCTCCCATTCAACCCAGTCTGATCTCACCAGGCATCTAAATCACCCTCCTAGGGAGGTTTTCAGACTCTTTGCTCTGAGTTCTCACCCGAATGTGGCCAGCTATGGCAGGGATTCATTCATCCTGCAGCAACAGTATCTGTCTCTTTCCCACACACCTGCTTGTTTTAATGTTTCAAGACTGCCCCCCCATCCTCATCAACCTGCAGACCATACTTTTTCTTGCTCTGTTGCATCAGCCAAACACCATCCTCCAGGCTACTACGTACCCATCCAAGATGGCTGCCCCCTGCACTGGAGACACTCCATAGATGAGCATTACAAAGTGGTCTCCTTAAAGATGGCTGCTGCCCTTCAGCGTAAATGAATATTCCGTTTAACCCTGTCCACAGTGTAGAAGGATAATACAGCAGTAATGAAGGAAGAAGTTCTGAAGCAGTTATCAGCTACAGTCAAGGTTACAGCTAAAATATCCCTTTTGTGTGGACTGACCCCCCAAAGAGTTGAACGTCTCCCGCTTTCCTTTAATTCAGTAGAACTGAGCCTATGCTTCACCAGTCAGAGCTTGCCATAAATCTTTTCCTTATCTTTAACTGTCTTGTTCTTTCAGCCATTACATTATCTTTTAAAGACCAATTCCAGGAAACAAGCGGAATCGATCAGCGAACTGTTAAAGCTGGACTCCGGGCAAACAACTAAAACACAATTGAATTACATACATGTTTATTGTCTCGCTTGCCAGAGGATCTGCAATATTCAGCCTCTGCACACTTCTGCCACAATGTACAGCCAGGAAGACGACTTGAATGTGCCCATGATCAGCATTCATCTATATTCAGACTTTCCTTTTTAATTACATTCCTTAGTTTAGAACCAGTGATATCAATACTTGGTGTCTGTGATTCTCTATATAATGCAAGCAGATCATGGTTTTGGAGAGGGGCGGTACATAGCACTTTTTCTTTTTTTTTTTTATTGTGACATTACCTTCCGGTCTTTTCACCTCATCCAATCAGAAAATGCTTTGCATTGGTGTCAATGGGAGGTATAGTAACCCATTACTGGTGTCAATGAGAGGAATAGGGCCTCATCATTGGTGTCAGTGGGAGGAATAGTGCCCCATTATTGGTGTCAGTGAGAGGAATAGTGCCCTATCATTGGTGTTAGTGGTAGGAATAGTGCCCCATCATTGGTGTTAGTGGTAGGAATAGTGTTTGCATTCGGCCCCTTCATCAGGAGGCTAGAGAGCGGCATGTCGTGTGGGGTACCAGTGGGGCTCTTGGGTGAGCCGTCATTGAGGGTTGTTGCCTATGCGGACGATGTGTCAGTGATTGTCACTGGGACGGATAAAGCGGAGGAGGTGGTCTCTCTGACATTACGTTACTCTGAAGCATCAGGCTCCAAGATCAATCAGGAAAAGAGTGAAGTTTTCTGGATGGGAAAGGAAGGTGAGGGGTTTGATCTCCCAGACACCTTTCCAGTGCCCCAGGAAAAAATTAAGACACTAGGCACTGAATTTGGACCCGGCGATTATGGCCTCAAAAACTTGGAAGGCAGACTGGAAATTGCCAATGCTAAGGTGGTCAGCTGGAAGAGATGGAAGTTATCTCCTGAGGGAAAGGGTTGATCTGATTAAAACTTACCTGATTCTGATCTTCTTGTATGTCAGATTTGTCTGCATCTTGCCAGTGTCTCTCTATGCTATGGTCAGTAGTGTGTTCTTCCAGATGTTGTGGGGGAACAGACTGAACCCCATCAAGAGGAATGTCACCTATTTATCCAGGAGGGAGGGTGGCTTAGGTATGGTCAACCCAGTTCTTTTCTTTTCACTGCTATTTCAACATTGGTAATATGCTTGCAGTGGAACCTCCTGGATGGGTAGGCATATTTAGATCTTGGTTTAGGCCTTTTCTACGACTTTGGGAAGAAGGTGGCCAAGTGAAGAATCTCAGGGGTCAACGTGGTCAGCTACCACGATGACCCCTGCTATGTCGTTCCGTGCCTGAAGTTACTGCGGCAGTGGCGATTGCCGGCTGAAGATCTCAGATCGGTTCTGAGGAAAGTCCTTATGAGTCGAGTCTTGAGCGAAGTCTTTCATGACCCACTGACCTTAAGGGATTGCCCAGGCCCAGTTTTGAGGACAGGGTTAAGACCGATTCATTTGGATAGAGTCCCCCTTAAATTTAGGGATCTGGCCTGGTTGTGCTTCCATGGGAGGCTCTATGTTTGGGGCAATTTGAAATTCCGCAGTGAGATGGATCGTAGCTGTCCTCGGGAGGAGTGTGCAGATGAGGAGGAGACTATGGACCATTTTCGGCTTCATTGTCCTTTCAACGTAGAGGTGTACAAACAGGTGGGGCGGGCCCTCTGTGTTCCTTTCCTCTCCAGGCTGGGTTTTGCTGAGTGGGTGTACGGAGCATTCAATACTGGTGGGGTTTTTTGTTTGGATACACTTTTTTAGTTAGCCTAGTAGTCCGTTATTTCACCTGGAATGCATGGTGTCAGTTCAGCGCTCGGCATAAAATCCTTCCTGTTGAGGTGGTGGTGTATGACATTCTGCATGAGGTGGGATAGATTCCAGAGCTTGAGAGAGACAAGTGGGATCAGGGGGCTTGGTTGAAGGCGTGGAGGGGTTTCAAGCCTCCCTGACTGCCAGGAGTCTCTTTCCCGAATGTATGATTCATTTTTGATAAATGGCTGCGTACATGGAGGATGTGTTGTGCCTCTTAGGCCCTCTCTGCTGCTTTATGTAAATAGTTTTCTAAAAATGTTTTGGTAGTGGACTATGTATATATACTGTATATATTCTGAACATGGATGTGTATTCCTTTGATTTCTGTTGAAGTTTTGTACTATGGTTTTGCTTTTTACTTTTGTATAAAATTGGTTGCTTGATTCTTTTCAATAAAAGATCAATAGTGCCCCATCATTGGTTTCAGTGGATGAAATAGTGCCCCATCATTGGTGTCAGTGGAAGGAATAGTGCCCCATTGTTGGTGTCAGTGGGAGGAAAAACGCCCCATCGTTGGTTTCAGTGAGAGGAATAGTGCCCCATCGTTGGTGGCAGTGAAGGGAATAGTGCCCCATCATTGGTGTCAGGGGAAGGAATAGTGCCCCATTGTTGGTGGCAATGAAGGGAATGATGCCCCATCGTTGCGTTGTTGTCAGTGAGAGGAATAGTGCCCCATCATTGGTATCAGTAGGAGGAATAGTGCCCCATCATTGGTATCAGTAGGAGGAATAGTGCCCCATTGTTGGTGTCAGTGGAAGGAATAGTGCCCCGTCATTGGTGTCAGTGGAAGGAATAGTGCCCCATCATTGGTGTCAGTGGGAGGAATAGTGCCCCATTGTTGGTGTCAGTGGAAGGAATAGTGCCCAGTAGTTGGTGTCAGTGAGAGTGCCCCATGGGTCACATTTTGGAGATCTCTGAATTATACAGAGCACACAGCTGCAGTGTTGGCTGTACTGGTTTCACTTCAGACAGGAAATATTCTTCGGACACCATATTTCCCACCGATTGACCAAACGTACATTTTCCTGCTTTGCTCTGATTCTAGAATTTTCAGGAAGGTGTCCCTGTTAATAAATTCTTCTGTTTTGTCTATTTATGAGAAAAAAAGTGATGCATGCAATTTCCTTCCGACCACCAGATGTCAGTCTTGTGCAAAAAATGCAAAGTGGTAATCCCAATTCATTTGTCCTAGTGGGGTTCTGAGATTATGCAGCTCATTTTAATTTACTGAAGTGAAGACAGCGTATATAGTAAGAAAACAAATTATAGCACTTTCTTGTCGTTTTACTAACTTTATTGGGCTATTGGAGTGAGCACTATTCCCCCTTCCGACTATCCACCAGAGGGAGGAGAGAATATTTGCGATATTTGCTTGTAACTGTTCTTGTGTAAACAGGAATCATTTTTTTCTCTCCCCCCTCTGTGTACTGCAGGTTTCAATATAACAAAAGGAATAATAAGAAAAATATAACAGAATGGAGTCTCCGGTTTTGCTTTGGCTGGATGTTGAAAGGGTGAAGCAATTACGGGCTGTCGGCGTGTATCGCGGACTCCGGAGGCCGACACCCTCCGCAGGAGATCGGGCCCCGCCCCCCTGTCACAGCCTTCACTGTCTTGTTCCACTTTCGGTGACTGAACGAGAAATTCCGATTGGGGAAATCTTGCTTTCTGATTTTTAGTAAGGTATAAGAAGCCAGGGAGTAATTCAATTCGCTGCTATACACCCAATATACAATGTTTGCTTTGGTGGACTTAACCTTTAAATGTAAAATGTTGTGTATAGTAAGAGGAAAAAAAGGTTGGCTGTCCACAAAGGTTATAAGATTTCGAATTTGAGTTGGATGCTGTCAGATTCTGGTGCAGAGCCAGAAATGTACTACCCTAATCCACCATCAAACTAACCATAGGTGCGCGCACAATGTGTGCCGGATGTGCCTGGGCACACCCTAATCACCCCGTGCACATTAGCATTATCGCTCTGTGTGCCAGCAGGAAGAAGGGAAAGATCTCCATCTTCCTGGCTCTGCCATAAGAGAAGTGCTTATGCCATAAGCGCCATATATATGTAGACACACATTTGTGCTTGAGCTTTAGGCCTCGTGTACACGGCTACTGGTAAACGATCGTTCAGAGGCAGTTGGATGCTTTTTGAACTCATCCAATGTTATCTTATGTGTACACAGGTTCGTTTAATGTCGTTTTTAGGCAGTTGCGTTTATAGGCTTTTCTTTGAAGGCAAAAAAATGAGTTCAGACGCCGAAGTTTACGACTTTTCAGATGCAAAACACGGCTAAACGCGGTAACTCGCATTTAGTCTTGTTTCCTTTTTTAGGCAGTTTTCATTTTTGATTATTGTAAAAAAAAAAAAAGAAGAAAAAAAAAGAAGAAAATATTTTTTTCCTAAACGCAAACGCAGCTAAACGCGGGCATGTAAATGCGGCAAAACTGATATTTTAAACGTGGGTTACTATCTGTCAAGTTAAATAATAATAAGCTGTGCACACCTGTGCCACTAAACCTACCTGTAATCAGGGCTGCTAATAAGACAGTACAGCCAGCCCTCCTGTACTGGGCCCGGACCCCATCAGGATAACCAAACCTACCTGTAACCCCAACCCCTACCCTCCCCTGTATCCCCCCCCCAAAAAAACCCTCCCTGTTACCCCCAACACTAGCCCTCTCCGTAAACCCCCAATACTAACCCTCCCCTAAACCCCCCAATTCTAACCCTAAGCTCTTTTTGTGGGGAAAAAAAGGACAAAAATGTCATCTAGGTACAGCCTTGCACAACCACGCAATTGTCAGTTAAAGCGACGCAGTGGCCTATCACAAAAAAAATGGCCTCGTCATTAAAGTGGTTGTAAACCCCCCAAAAAAATTCCAAAAAAAGAAAAACCTCTGCAAGACAAAGGCATAATGAGCTAGTATTCATAGCATACTAGCTTATTATGAATTACTTACCTGAGATCGAAGCCCCCGCAGTGGTCCTTGTTCACCGCTCCGGTGGCCGGCATCTCTCCCGGGGGTTACTTCCGGGTATCGCAGCTCCGTCGCTGTGATTGGCCGGAGCCGCGATGACGTCACTCTGGCGCATGCGCGTGGGAGCCGCCGGTAACGGTACAGTCTAACTGAAGCAATGGCACATACGTGCCGTTGCATCAGTTTGCTTAACTATACATGTGCCGATGACGTTGGCACATGCAAATACAGCGATATCTCCTGAACCGTGCAGGTTTAAGAGATATCCAGTGTAGCTACAGGTAAGCCTAATTATAGGCTTGCCTGTAGTAAAAAGTGGTTGTAAAGGGTTAACAACCACTTTAAGGTTCTTCCGGTCCTTAAGTGGTTAATAGTGTTAAAGGGGTTGTAAAGGTTCATTTTTTATTTTCTAAATAGGTTCCTTTAAGCTAGTGCATTGTTGGTTCACTTACCTTTTCCTTCGATTTCCCTTCTAAATGTTTTTTTCTTTGTCTGAATTTCTCACTTCCTGTTCCTCCTCAGTAAACTTCACACCATCATCCGAGCGGTGTTTAGTCAGCCAGAACAGCTTAACTACTTCCCACCCGGCCACTGCACATATACGGCCGGGTGGGAGCCTTCTACTTCTGATAGGACGTTCCTGAACGTCCTTCAGAAGTAGCGGGATCGCGCACACGCGTGCCCGCGCAGCGGCGCGATCCCGATGCGCTCGTGTCACCCGGACACGAAGCATCTCGGAACGGCAGGAGGGCTCTGTGATTGGCCCTCCTGATCACATGACGGCCGTGTCCAATCACAGCCGTCATGTGATGTAAGCAAACAGCCAGTTGCTAGGCAATCGGCTCTCCTCTCCTCTCCTCACACGGAAGTCGTCGCTGAGGAGAGGAGAGCAGATCGCTGCAGCCGGCTGGTGATCAGTGAGTATTAGCTGTTTTTTTACAGCTTTTTACTCACTGATCACCAGTCTAGTGTAAACACACATGTCCCCACACATGTCCCCAAAACATACATGTCCCCAAAACACACATGTCCCCAAATAATAAAAACACATGTCCCCAAATAATAAAAAACACATGTCCCCAAATAATAAAAACACATGTCCCCCACATATGTCCCAGTAAAATAACATGTGCCAATGATTATCTGCACACATATGTCCGTGATCACCTGCACACATCTGTACATGATCATTTGCGTACATATGTCCGTGATCACGCAAACCAATTATTATACACTTAACGGACTTTTCTTTACTAAAAACATGTAGCAGAATACATTTTGGCTTAAATTTATGACAAAATTTGATTTTATTGGATTTCTTTTAAAAAAGAAAGGAGAAAATATAGTTTTTTTTCAAAATTTCCGCAATTTTTTCGCTTATATCGCAAAAAATAAAAAACGGAGTCGTGAATAAATACCACCAAACTAAAGCCCTATTTGTGCAAACAAAATGATAAAATTCCTGAACGTCCTTCAGAAGTAGCGGGATCGCGCACACGCGTGCCCGCGCAGCGGCGCGATCCCGATGCGCTCGTGTCACCCGGACACGAAGCATCTCGGAACGGCAGGAGGGCTCTGTGATTGGCCCTCCTGATCACATGACGGCCGTGTCCAATCACAGCCGTCATGTGATGTAAGCAAACAGCCAGTTGCTAGGCAATCGGCTCTCCTCTCCTCTCCTCACACGGAAGTCGTCGCTGAGGAGAGGAGAGCAGATCGCTGCAGCCGGCTGGTGATCAGTGAGTATTAGCTGTTTTTTTACAGCTTTTTACTCACTGATCACCAGTCTAGTGTAAACACACATGTCCCCACACATGTCCCCAAAACATACATGTCCCCAAAACACACATGTCCCCAAATAATAAAAAAACACATGTCCCCAAATAATAAAAACACATGTCCCCAAATAATAAAAACACATGTCCCCCACATATGTCCCAGTAAAATAACATGTGCCAATGATTATCTGCACACATATGTCCGTGATCACCTGCACACATCTGTACATGATCATTTGCGTACATATGTCCGTGATCACGCAAACCAATTATTATACACTTAACGGACTTTTCTTTACTAAAAACATGTAGCAGAATACATTTTGGCTTAAATTTATGACAAAATTTGATTTTATTGGATTTCTTTTAAAAAAGAAAGGAGAAAATATAGTTTTTTTTCAAAATTTCCGCAATTTTTTCGCTTATATCGCAAAAAATAAAAAACGGAGTCGTGAATAAATACCACCAAACTAAAGCCCTATTTGTGCAAACAAAATGATAAAAATGTCATTTGGGTACAGCATTGCATGACCGCGCAATTGTCATTGAAAGTGCGAGAGCGTTGAAAGCTGAAAATTGGGCTGGGAAGGAAGGGGGCGAAAGTGCCCGGTATTGTAGTGGTTAATGAACAGCTTACTGAGGAGGAACAGGAAGTGAGAAATTCAGACAAAGAAAACAAAGAAAAAAAACATTTAGATGGGAAATTGAAGGAAAAGGTAAGTGAACCAACAATGCACTAGCTTAAAGGAACCTATTTAGAAAATAAAAAACGAACCTTTACAACCCCTTTTAACACTGCTTCCAAGATGGAAAATCAAATGGGTGGTAGACATGTGCAATTCGTTTAGTTTTTTTTCGTTATTTTCGTTCGTTCGTGTTTTCGTCCGAATGAACGAATCGTTCGAATCGTACGAATCCGATTAACGAATCATTCGAATCGAACGAATCCGAAAAACAACGAAAATCCGAAAAAAACAAATTAGAAACAACGAATGTACTAATGAAGAAAATCCGAAAAACGAAAACGAACGAAAAAATTCGTACATTCGTAACTTTTTTTTTTGTTGTTGAATTGGTAATTTTCCGTGTCCCTTACAATGGTTCTGCTTAACGTGCTTCGAATGGATCGAACAAAAAAATTCGTACATTCATAACTTTTTTTCGATTCGTAACTTTTTTTTTCGATTCGTAACTTTTTTTTTTTCGATTCGTAACTTTTCTTTTTTTTTTCGATTCGTAATTTTCCGTGTCTCTATTGAACAAAAAAATTTGTACATTCGTAACTTTTTTTCGATTCGTAACTTTTTTTTTTTCGATTCGTAACTTTTTTTTTTGATTCGTAAATTATTAAAATGTAATAATAGCATACACATTACATAAAATTATGAATTATGCTCCGATTACGAATCTACGAATGTTACGAATGTTACGAATGTACGAATAAATACGAATGCGTCCGAAAATTAAACTAACGAAAAAACGAATCAACAAAAAAATAACTCTTACGAATGTACGAATCGTTACGAATACGAACACCGACGACTTACGAATGTACGAATCGTTACGAATCAACGGAAACGAAAATTTTTTTTTTTTTTCGGATACGAAAAAAACGAATCGAAAATAAACAAATTTTTTTGTTGTGCACATGTCTAATGGGTGGACAAATCATCCGTCCAGTTGTCTTTCCAATAGACAACAATTTTTGAGCTCTACTAGATGGCTACCACCGTGATAGAACTTTTTGGAAAAGTTATGCAATGGAGGACGCCTCAATATTTATTTGTATTGGCCATTTTCATGTAGGTATAAGAAATCAAATAAAGGGGACACACTACTAAGTGATGACAAAGACCAATTAAAGTGTTTTTTTTTTTTTTTTTTGCAATAGAAGCAATACAGTACAGAACCTTGTTTACAAGTCGCCGAGCAAGACAAGGAAGAAAAGACGGAGACAGCTCTTCAGCTTTGTTAACATCGCCGATTGGGATTCTGAGCGCTCAGTGTCATGGAAGGATAAACATAACACCGGGAGGCCAATGCCTAAACAGTTAATTATTGCGGTGGATGTCCCAGGAACATATGGTTACATCTCATTAAACAGCGGTTTGTAAACTTCACATGTCAAGACGGATCCTGGTGCTCCCTCCGGAGAAGAGTAAAAGCCTTCTCAGGATAAAGTCGATCAGCGGGATTCAGACTTCTGAAGACTTCTCAAAGTGGAGACAAAGAACTGCCACTGCCCGAGAGCAGATGTAGAAATATTTAATGTCGGTGTTATTATCAATCCGTGCAGGAAACATACAGTATATTGTGAATGTGTGAAATGTCATTATCCTAATATGTTATTTTGGTGGGGAATACTGATGGATGTATTTTTTTCTTCTTTTATGATTCTTTTAAGTGCAAAAGTAAATTTATGGCTAAGATAGCCATAAATTTACTTTTGCACTTAAAAGAATCATAAAAGATGAAAAAAATACATGGATACTGGATAGGTAAGAAATTTTGGATTTGCGGCTACCATGGGCTCACAAATGGGGAACTTTTGGCCAAAAAAGTTTGCAGGTCTCCAGAAAAAAGGAACAACCTACGATGCAGTAAGTAGGCAGGTCGGGTCTGCCCTCCTCACTGTATTTGGTGCTTTACCGAAGCGGCAATGCAGAAGGGGAGGGCAGTCATGAGCAACTTGGTTCCTTAACCACTTCAGCCCCAGACCAATTGGCAGCCAAAGGACCAGACCCCTTTTTGCGATTCGGCACTGCGTCGCTTTAACTGACAATTGCGCGGTCGTGCGACGTGGCTCCCAAACAAAATTGGCGTCCTTTTTTTCCCACAAATAGAGCTTTCTTTTGGTGGTATTTGATCGCCCCTGCGGTTTTTATTTTTTGCGCTATAAACAAAAATAGAGCGACAATTTTGAAAACAATGCAATATTTTTTGCTTTTTGCTATAATAAATATCCCCAAAAAATATCTAAAAAAATTTTTTTTCCTCAGTTTAGGCCGATACGTATTCTTCTACATATTTTTGGTAAAAAAAAAAATCGCAATTAGCGATTATTGATTGGTTTGCGCAAAAGTTATAGCGTTTACAAAATAGGGGATAGTTTTATAGCATTTTTATTAATATTTTTTTTTTACTAGTAATGGCGGCGATCAGCGATTTTTATTGTGACTGCGACATTATGGCGGACACATCGGACATTTTTGACACATTTTTGGGACCATTGTCATTTATACACCAATCAATGCTATTTAAATGCATTGATTCCTGTATAAATGACAGTTGTAGTGAAAGAGTTAACCACTAGGGGGAGCGGAGGGGTTATGGGCTGTGACGTGTGTGTGTTTTTTTACATTAGGGGGCGGGGCTGACGTCTGACATCATTGATCGGCTTTCCCGATGACCGTGAACAGCCAATCAATGACAGTGAGTAGGAAGCGTGGGGAGAGGTTTGTTTACACATACCTCTCCCCGTTCTTCAGCTCTGTGACCCAATCGCGGGACACCAGCGGCGATCGGGTCCGGGGTCACGGAGCTCCCGACCAGGTCGGGAGCGCGACCCACGGGCAGGCAATTAAAGGGCCACGTACAGGTACGTGATTTTACGTGATTTTGCCTGCCTGTGCCATTCTGCCACAGTATATCTGCGTGAGGCGGTCGGGAAGCGGTTAATGAATTCTTGTAGTCACCAGGGGAACAGCCGGTCACTCCAAAGACATGCTGGTAGGTTAATTGGCTTCTGTCTAAATTGGCCCTAGTATATGAATGTGAGTTAGGAACCCATCAATGCAGCCTCTCCTGTGCCCATCAATGCAGCCTCTCCTGTGCCCATAAATGCAGCCTCACCAGTGCCCATCAATGCAGCCTCACCTGTGCCCATTAATGCAGCCTCACCAGTGCTCAAAAATGCAGCCCCACCTGGGCCTATTGAATGCAGCATTACCTGTGCCCATCAATGCAGCCTCACCTGTGCCCATCAATGCTACTTCACCAGTGCAGGGGAAGCGAGAGGAAGAGGAGAGCCGTCCGGATCATCACAAAGCAGGGAATGTCGCTGTAACAGCTTTCATTTGAATGTGCCCCGGCACACCCAGCACACCCTGTGTGCACACCTATGAATGGCACCACAAGTGGAACGCCTGTTTTTGCGCCCATTCTCGAACCATGCAGGTGGCCTACAAGAACTCTCGTCACCACAGTTATTATTTTTTGCTGCAGGCCTACCTGACGTCTGATTCAAATAGGAAGCTGTCTGGTATTTTAGACTTTAATTACAAGAAATAATACAAAGCTAATGAATCATCCAATGTAAGTTGGATTCTCAGCTGCTCCTCCTGTACATAGCAAACAAAAAGTCATTCGCCTTCCAGCTAAGGCAAATAAATATCACCCAGCAGAAGTCGGCCGCATTCGTGAAGCGGGGACTGCGAAGCAACGGAAGTCTGTTTATCCCCGAGCCTCAAAAAACTGTTCCTTTGATTCCCTAAATCTGCAAAAGAAAAAGAATATTGGAACATCTGGTGTTTTTGTTCTTTCCACAAACAGTGCCCCTGCTTCATTCAGAGATGAAGCCGTTTTAACTCAATATATATTTATGACCTTCTGCACGCGCACATTTTCTCCCCACATTAATCAGCCATCTTTCCATGCCTGTCAGAAGATAAAATAATGGAGCAACTTTCACAGCACTTTTGGAAATAAAAAAAAAAGACCTAATTGTTTATTTTTAGGTTTTAGGTAGCGGATGCTAGGCTGCCGGCAATCATTAGAACTTACTAATAATATAGCAAAACTGTAATACTATGCAACATCTCAACGTACAAAAATATTACATAGTTACAGTATAACAGGAGCACACCCAGCACTGTGTCTTGGCCTAGGCCGACAAGGCCCATTCCTAGGGCGGCACTTTGCGGAGGGGGCAGCAAAAAAGCCCCCTACCTCTTCCAGGACCCGACGGCCACACAAATATAGTCTCCCATAAAGCAGCATAAAGTGACTGGCAGGGGCAGTCTCAGCTCACCTCGGCTTGGCTGTGCTCGTGCTAGGGGAGTGGGCGGACTTGACTCACCTTGGCTTGGCTGGGCTTGGGCGGAGGGGACAGTCACAGTGATGTAAGTATTGATAACCGGCAAATGTATTAGAAGAAGGACGTGATCATGTTAGAAGAGATGCCCTAGCCTCTGATCATGTCCGCAGCCTCTGACCATGTACGTAGCCTCTGATCATGTCTGCAATCTCTGACCATGTCCCCAGCCTCTGACCATGTCTCCTGCCTCTGATCATGTCCCCAGCCTCTGATCATGTCTGCAGTCTATGATTATCTCTTGTATCATGTCTGCAGCCTCTGACCATCTCTTGTATCATGTCTGTAGTTTCTGATCATGTCTGCAGTCTCTGACTATCTACTGTATCATGTCCGCAGTCTCTAACCATCTTCTGTATCATGTCTGCAGCCTCTGACCATCTCTTGTATCATGTCCGCAGTTTCTGATCATGTCTGCAGTCTCTGACCATCTCCTGTATCATGTCCGCAGTCTCTAACCATCTCTTTTATCATGTCTGCAGTCTCTGACTATCTCCTGTATCGTGTCTGCAGTCTCTAACCATCTTCTGTATCATGTCTGCAGCCTCTGACCATCTCTTGTATCATGTCCACAGTTTCTGATCATGTCTGCAGTCTCCGACCGTCTCGTGTATCATGTCTGCCGTCTCTAACCATCTCTTTTATCATGTCTGCAGTCTCTGAATATCCCTTGTATCATGTCCGCAGTCTTTGACCAACTCCTTTATCATGTCCGCAGCTTCTGATCATGTCTAGAGTCTCTGACCATCTCCTGTATCATGTCTGCAGTCTCTGACCAACTCCTGAGGTGGAGCTTAAATAAGAAAAGTTGGGGCCTAAAGATGAAGGGGTGAATCTTAAACAGGAAGGGGTGTGGCAAATTCAGATGGGGGGGCGACCGATTTTAGTCTTGCCTAGGGCTGCACAAAACCAAAATACACCACTGAGTACACCCCTCACATTTTTGTAAATATTTTATTCTATCTTTTCATGTGACAACACTGAAGAAATGACACTTTGCTACAATGTAAAGTAGTAAGTGTGCAGCTTGTATAACAGTGTATATTTGCTGTCCCCTCAAAATAACTCAACACACAGCCATTAATGTCTAAGCCGCTGGCAACAAAAGTGAGTACACCCCTAAGTGAAAATGTCCAAATTGATCCCAAAGTATCAATATTTTGTGTGGCCACCATTATTTTACGGCACTGCCTTAACCCTCTTAGGCATGGAGTTCACCAGAGCTTCACAGGTTGCCACTGGAGTCCTCTTCCACTCCTCTGTGACAACATCACGGAGCTGGTGGATGTTGGAGACCTTACGCTTCTCCACCTTTCATTTGAGGATGTCCCACAGATGCTCAATTGCATCCACTGATACCAATGTTGGGGGTTATTATTGCATCCACTGATACCATTGTTGGAGGTTATTATTGCATCCACTGATACCAATGTTGGGAGTTATTATTGCATCCACTGATACCAATGTTGGGAGTTATTATTGCATCCACTGATACCAATGTTGGGAGTTATTATTGCATCCACTGATACCAATGTTGGGAGTTATTATTGCATCCACTGATACCAATGTTGGGAGTTATTATTGCATCCACTGATACTAATGTTGGAGGTTATTATTGCATCCACTGATACCAATGTTGGGAGTTATTATTGCATCCACTGATACCAATGTTGGGGGTTATTATTGCATCCACTGATACCAATGTTGGGAGTTATTATTGCATCCACTGATACCAATGTTGGGAGTTATTATTGCATCCACTGATACCAATGTTGGGAGTTATTATTGCATCCACTGATACCAATGTTGGAGGTTATTATTGCATCCACTGATACCAATGTTGGGGGTTATTATTGCATCCACTGATACCAATGTTGGGAGTTATTATTGCATCCACTGATACCAATGTTGGGAGTTATTATTGCATCCACTGATACCAATGTTGGGAGTTATTATTGCATCCACTGATACCAATGTTGGGAGTTATTATTGCATCCACTGATACCAATGTTGGGGGTTATTATTGCATCCACTGATACCAATGTTGGGAGTTATTATTGCATCCACTGATACCAATGTTGGGGGGTTATTATTGCATCCACTGATACCAATGTTGGGGGTTATTATTGCATCCACTGATACCAATGTTGGAGGTTATTATTGCATCCACTGATACCAATGTTGGGGGTTATTATTGCATCCACTGATACCAATGTTGGAGGTTATTATTGCGTCCACTGACACCAGTGTTGGGGGTTATAACTGCATCCACTGACTCCGGTTTTGAGAGTTATAACTGCATCCACTGACACAAATGCTGGGAGTTCTTATTGTCTACACCAGGGGTCTCCAAACTTTCTACACAAAGGGCCAGTTTACTGTCCTGTAGGCTTTAGGGGGGCCAGACTGTGGTGAATGGGAGTAGAAAAGATCCCAACGTCAGTTGGGAAAAAATAATCCTCCATCGTTAGTTTCAGTGGGAGCAATTGTTCCTCATCATTGGTGTCAGTGGTAGGAATTGTGCCCCATCATTGGTGCCATTCGGAGAAATTGTGCCTCTTCATTGGTGCCAGTGGGGGGAAATGATGCCCCATTGTTGGTATCAGTGGATGAAATAGTGCCCTGAGGGCCCGATAAAAGCAGGCAAAGGGCCGCATCTGGCATACACTGACACCAATATTGAGGGTTATTATTGCATCCACTGACACCAATGTTGGGGGTTATTATTGCATCCACTGACACCAATTTTGGGAGGTATTATTGCGTCCACTGACACCAATGTTGGGAGTTATTATTGCATCCACTGACACCAATGTTGGGGGGTTATTATTGCATCCACTGACACCAATGTTGGGGGGTTATTATTGCATCCACTGACACCAACTTTGGGAGTTATTATTGTGTCCACTGATACCAAAGTTGGGAGTTATTATTGTGTCCACTGATACCAATGTTTTGTATTATTAATGCATCCACTGACACCAATGCTGGGCGTTATTGGTTCGTCCACTGACACCAATGTTGGGAGTTTAGCATTGTGTCTGCTGTAGAGGGTTATTATTGCATCCATTGGCACCAATGTTGGGGGTTATAACTGCATGCATCCACTGATACCAATTTTGGGACTTATTATTGTGCCCACTGATTCCAATGTTGAGGGTTATTATTGCGTCCATTGACACCAATGCTGGGGGTTATTAATGCATCCACTGACACCAATGCTGGGGGTTATTAATGCATCTACTGACACCAATGCTGGGGGTTATTAAGGCATCCACTGACACCAATGCTGGGGGTTATTAATGCATCTACTGACACCAATGCTGGGGGTTATTAAGGCATCCACTGACACTAACATTGAGGGTTACTATTGAATCCACTGACACCACTGCTGGGAGTTATTATTGCATCCTCTGACACCAATGGTGGAGGTTATTTTTACTGCCACTGACACCAAAGCTAGAGTTATTGTGCTCCAACTTCTTCAGTGAGCATTGCGATACAGTGAAAAAAGCAGCAGGGCCAACATTTTTGGGTGTTACGTTATAGCTCACTCATTTTAAATGCATTGCCTAACTTGAAGCAAATGCACAAAAATGTGCTGCAATTGTGCAACCCTCTGGAAGTGTCAGGTGTTGGGCTTGAGGCCCTCTATAGTTTTCAGGTTGACCATCACTGTGCTAGATGGAGATGATAATCATTGGACATCACAGTATTAAACAAGGGGAACATTTGTGCAGCCTGAATGAATGCTTGTGACATTCGTCAAACGAATGCTTTATTAAAGTGGAGTGCCCACCAAAAAAAAAACGTGGCTTAAAAATCCTAAAAAAAAACAAAAAAAAATAATTGGAAAAAAAAATTATTTTTACTCACCTCTAAATGCCCGTTGCTAGGGGGTCCCTTGTAGTCTGCCACCTTCATTGCCCGGGCTAAACTTCACTTCCCCTAGGCGTCGCACAGTCATCTGGGACCTGTCATGTGTCCCAGATGAGTGAGCGTCGAATCACGGCGCCGCTCGCGCATGCGCAGTGGGTGCCCGGCTGTGAAGCCACAGCCGGGTTCCCACATTAAGAATGCCGGCGTCGCCAGCGGAGTGGGGAACGAGGGGGGCACTCCACTTTAATGGACCCCTTTGTTTCTTTTAAAAATAACTCAGCAAATAAAAAATGTTCAGCATATATATTACAATGCAAAATAATTTGTGTTCTTAGCTCTTCTTCGCTGTTCCTTATGTATGGAGGCTCTACAATTCCATTACTAATGACCACCCTGTAGACTTATTGCTCTCTATCCACAAAGCTAAGAATTTTTGTTTTTCCTTTTGTTTCAAGTGAAAGGAGAGGCTGCGATTCAGCAGGGAGAGCTGGGGGTGTGCATGTGTCATTCAGACTCACTTTTCATGTATGACGAGTCAACAGATGCAGAACACCTTCTGTATTATTGACTCTGCTGGGAAACAGGGGGCCACGAGCCGGACCTGTACTATTTACACAGAAACGCAGGCCGGGGAGAGAGACGAGCGCAGAACGGCAGATATAAAACATCTGATATTTCATGACTTTATCCATCTCTCTCTCTGTACAATCAACACAGAAAACCAACACATACCATTGTGCATTAACGCACCGCTGCCAGCAACTCAGTAAAAGGCACAAAAAGCTAATAGGGAATGGGCCGAGGGAAATGCGCTCTAGGCTTTAGGCTATGTTTGCACTTGTGCATTGTGGCAATGCACAAAAATCATAATCTTAATTCTTAACCACTTCAAGACCACCCCATAACAGATATACTGCTATAGGGCGGCCCCCCTGTTGTGCAGAATCACGTATATACAATATGGACTTTAACCACTTACGGACCGCCGCGCGCCGATATACGTCCTAAGTTTGAAGAAGAATATCGTTGTTATGGCAGCAGCTAACTGCCATACCCCGGTATCCTCTTCTTCGGCCAGCAGTCCGCTTTCCGATGAGAGTGGTCTCTGCGGCGGATTTGCCGCAAGGTCACTTATATCTGCGGCAGGAGAGGGGCCTCCGGTGCCCTCCGCCGCTTATCGGAGCCGTCGGCAATGGTGGAGGCGATCGGATGTTTGCTCTTGCTTGGTATAAAGACGAGTGAGGGCCCTGAGGGGAAGATGGCCCCCACCTGTCTCCATAACATTGCAGGGCGGAAGCGACGTCAAAACGTCACTTCTGCCCATAGCTCTTCACCCCCGTACACACGGTCGGAAATTCCGACCACAAAATCCATCAGACTTTTTCCGACGGATTTTGTCCGACACTGGTGTTGCATACACACGGTCGGACAAAGTTGTCGGAAAATCCGATCATTCTGAACGTGGTGACGTTCGTTGCGTACGACGGGACTACGTAGAGGCTATTAGTCAATAACTTTGGTCTCATAATTTGATGTGAGCATGCGTGGCACTTTGTCCGTCGGAATTCTCTACACACAATCGGAAAAAGTCCGATCGGATTTTGTTGTCGGAAAATTTGAGAGCAGAATTTCCGCCGGAAAAAGTCTGATGGAGTCCACACACCGGTGGATTTTCCGACAACATGGTCCGATCGGACATTTTCCGTCGGATTTTCCGACCGTGTGTACGGGGCATTATAGGACCATTTTTTTTTTTTAAATTACAACATTTTTTTTTTTTTTATTGCATTTTAGTGTAAATATGAGATCTGAGGTCTTTTTGACCCCCAGATCTCATATTTAAGAGGTCCTGTGATCCTTTTTTTCTATTACAAGGGATGTTTACATTCCTTGTAATAGAAATAAAAGTGACACAATTTCTTTTTTTTTTTAAAGAACAGTGTAAAAATAAAAAATAAAAGGTAAAATAAATAAGAAAAGAAAAAAAAACGCGGCCTGTCCCGCCGAGCTAGTGTGCAGAAGCAAACGCAGACATGAGTAGCGCTTGCATATGAAAACAGTATTCAAACCACACATGTGAGGTTTTGCCGCAATTGGTAGAGCGAGAGCAATAATTCTTGCCCTAGACCTCCTCTGTAACTCAGAACATGCAACCTGTAGAATTTTTTGAACGTCACCCATGGAGATTTTTAGGGGGAAAAAGTTTGTCGCCATTTCACGAGCGGGCACAATTTTGTAGTGTGACATGTTGGGTATCAATTTACTCGGCGTAACATTATCTTTCACAATATTAAAAAAAAAAATTGGGCTAACTTTACTGTTGTTTTATTTTTTAATTTAAAAAAGTGTATTTTTTTCCCCAAAAAAGTGCGCTTGTAAGACCGCTGCGCAAATACGGTGTGACAGAAAGTATTGCAACAATCGTCATTTTATTCTCTAGGGTGTTAGAAAAAAATGAATAATGTTTGGGGGTTCCAAGTAATTCCAAGTAGCAGGGTACTGTTATGCCCCCGTACACACGGTCGGAATTTCCGAAGGAAAATGTCCTATCGGACCATGTTGTTGGAAAATCCGACCATGTGTGGGCTCCATCGGACTTTTTCCGTCGGAATTTCCGACGGAAAGAATTTGAGATCCTGCTCACAAATTTTCCGACAACAAAGTCCGATCGTGTGTAGCGACTTCCGACGGACAAAGTGCCACGCATGCTCAGATCAAATTACAAGACCAAAGCTATTGGCTACTAGCCTCTACGTAGTTTCATTGTACGCAACGAACGTCACCACGTTCAGAATGATCGGATTATCCGTCAACTTTATCCGACCGTGTGTATGCAACACCAGTGTCGGACAAAATCCGTCTGAAAAAATCCGACGGATTTTGTGGTCGGATTAATGTTACAGCATTCAAAGACATTTTAGGAAATGGTGGCAACAATTTTGGGAATGTGCTTTTCTGTTCCAGCAGGACTGTGCCCCATAACCAGCTCCATAAAGACATGGTTTGATGAGTTTGGTGTGGAGGAACTTGAGTGGCCTTCACAGAGCCCTGACCTCAACCCTACTGAACACCTTTGGTTGAGTTGCAACACCGATTGCGAGCTAGGTCTTCTCACCCAACAACCTAACAAATGTCTGTTTGGTTAAATGGGCACAAATTCTCACAGGGACACCCCTTGAAATCTTGTGGAAAACCTTCCTAGAAGATTGAAGACTTACAGCCAACAAGGCAGGGACAACTCTCCGTGGTTTTAGAACGGGATATCCATCAAGCACATCTATGTGTGATAGTCAGGTCTCCAGAAAGTCCAGATATAAGAGGCAAGGGAATAATTTTACAATAGTTACCAAGACATTAGATTTAAAGTATAACTAAAGACAACATTTTTGTGGTTTTGGATAAGAAAGAGGGACTAGAACACCATTTTTTTATGCACTCTGTGCCTCCTTCATGTATAACCACCAAAAGAAAGCTCTATTTGTGGGAAAAAAAGGACGTCAATTTTGTTTAGGAGCCACGCCGCACGACCGCGCAATTGTCAGTTAAAGCGGCGCAGTGCCGAATCGCAAAAAGTGCTCTGGTCTTTGGGCAGCAAAATGGTCCGGGGCTTAAGTGGTTAAAAAATAAAAATTAGAGATGCTATCTGCCAATAGAACTTAACCAAAAAGTGCATTCCATGCATCCAAAAATATAGAAAATATACCAAATCAAATCATTATTATTCAACCAAAAAAAATAATGTCAAAGCAATAACTCCAAGGCCAATAATAAATAAATCTCCTCCGATTCCGCAACATGGCTGGTTGACGAACGGCCGTTCAGAAACGAACTGAAAAGCGCTAAATAAAAAACGCGAAAAGCAAAGCACGAATCAACACTCACCAAACTTCTACTAACACAAAATTAGCAGAAGGAGCCCAAAGGGTGGCGCTAAAGATCTGAAAAACCAAGTAGTACGTCACTAAGTTCGGGATTGTTGGCCAACATTTGTGTGACCGTGTGTATGCAAGACAAGTTGGAGCCAACACCCTTCGGACAAAATTCCACGGTTTTGTTGGCCAACAATCCGATCGTGTGTACGAGGCTTAAGACTTGGTTCAAGCCTATGCATTTTGTTGTTGATCTGTTTCTGCAGTGCTTTTTGTGGTGCATTTTTGATGCATTTCTTCACACGGTTTTTGATGCGTTTTGTGTTTTGCAGTTTTTATGCTTTTTTTTGGCCAATTTGTTGTTGGGTGGATTAAAAAAAGCAAAATGTAAATCACTGTAAAATCGTGGCTAAATTGCGGCAAAAACACACTACCTACTTTTCTGCAGCTTCTCTTTTAAGTCTATTTAACCAAAAACGCACCGTTTTGCTTTAAAAAAAGTCCCTGACCCTTTCCAAAAATGCAGCAGTTGAAAAAAGCATAAATGTGAACGTGTTCCATTGGAAACCATGTTAAATGGACTGTAGTTCGTTTCTCCAAAAAGCATTAAAAAATGCATAGGTGTGAACCAAACCTTAACCCCCCGGTCACACCAGTGCGACTTTGTGACAGTTTAAAGTTGCATGACAAGTCACACCCTATTGTCTGCATTGGAAGTGTTTGACCGGGGTGTCAGGGATATTCACCATCTCTATTTGTCCTGTGTACCGTTATCACCAGAGGCGGCTCTAGGCTTTGTGAGGCCTTAGGCGAAACTTACACATGAGGCCCCACTCACGCCCATAATAGGAAAAAAAATACAAGCACACAGAAAAGAGGGTGAGATAAAGAGGGGGGTGAGAGAGAATCAGTGATTGAGCACAGGCAAATTAGGAGGCCGCGAGGCCCCATGTGAGTGCGAGGCCTTAGGTGACCGCCTAATTTGCCTAATTAGAGAGCCGCCTCTGGTTATCACCGAGAGTGAACGTGAAAGAAAATTCCAATTGCCACTGGAACAGGAATAGAGGGGAAATCTTCCAATGGGGACACTAGTTCTGGTGACAACCAGAGATTCCCTCAATTTGCAGGGATTTCCTCTCACTTCCTGTTTTGGCAATGAAACAGGAAGTGAAGGGAAATCTCCCAATGGGATACAGCAACAAAAAGGCAAATCTCCCTGTGGGACACAGATAGACAGGGGTTATAGCCCTTATTCTATCCTTTAGTTCTACTTCATGTTTAAAAAAATAAAAATTTTGTAATATTATAAAAAAAAAAAGGTTTTACTGCGTGTCACCTGCATAATGCTCATTATTGGGATCTGTTTAGTATCCACAGCATTGCTCAGAAATAATACATTGTGTCTGATATTGATTCATAATAATAGGAGAGATATCAGTAACCAATAGAGTGACGTTGGTCAATAAGCTGTTATTTCTTGTGTAATAGTCTGCCTGATATTTCCAGACTCAGATTATTAAGAACAAATCAATTCTTTCCAAGGTGACATTTCTGAAGGATCGGTCTGCAATAAGGAATGGAAGTTGAAAAGATAATAAGTATTCGGTTTAATTAAAATAGAAGGTTTTAATGATTGTTCTATTTAATAAGAAAGTGCACTTTGTAATAACTATAACAACCAGTTAGGCTCGATTCACATCTATGCATGTTGCTTTTGAGCGTTTTTGCCGTGCTTTTTGCAGAGCTTGACGCATTTTTTACCGTGATTTTGCCGCATTTTGAGTTTTTATTTAATTTTTTAATTTTTTTTTTTACACTGTGGTTGCTTAGCAACTAGCTATATCCAGTGTAAAAAACAAAAACAAAAAAAAAAAGCAAATTCCGGCAAAATCGCGGTAAAAAACGCTGTATAAACGCGGTACTTGCATTTTGGATGCGGGTCCATTGACTTAGGCTGGATTCACACCTATGCAGTTTTAGTGCTTTTTGCATTTTGCAGATTTGGACTACAGTCCATTTAACATTGTTTTCTATGGAACACGTTCTGTAGTGCAAATCTGCAAAATGCAAAGAGCACTAAAAATGCCATAGGTGTGAATCCAGCCTTATATTACATGCAAAACGCTGCATTTTGCATGAAAAAAAAGCCCCCGACCTTTTCCAAAAACGCAGAGGCACAAAAATGCATTGATGTGAACAAGTTCCATAGGAACCCATGTTAAAAAATTTCCTGCAAAATGCATCAAAAAACACATTAGTGTGAATCAAGCCTAAAGGACCAGGCCTATTTCTGACATTTGTTGGGTAGTAGGGATGGGCCGAACGAACCCCCTGAACTTTTGACAATCGCAAAAGTTCGGAACCGAATAACGAACCCCGTTGAAGTCTATGGGACCCGAACATGAAAGAGCCCATTTTGAAGGCTTGTATGCATCTATTGGGCATGCAATGGTTATTGGGGTCCGGGTACTGCCCTGCAGGACATGTATCAATGAAAGAAAAGTTTGTAAAAAATTTAATTTTTAAATGAGCAGTGATTTATTGATGCTTAAAGTGAAACATAAAAATGAAAAATTCCTTTCAATATAGTGCCTGGGGGGTCCCCTCAGTCTACCTGTAAAATAGCACATCTGCACTGTGTATAGAAGCTGCTGCAGAAATAATTACATTCTAAAGCCCAAAAAATTACATTTTCCCTGCAAGCTTGGGGAGCCAGTCTGTATGATGAGCCTACGATGTAGTGCTCTGGGAACAAGATTAGAGATTTTTTTGTATAAATTCTGGTGTTTCTTCCACAGACTTTGGATTGAAGTAACAGTTGCAGAAAATTGGTCTTTGGGTGTCGGTGGCGCCTTCACACAGTAACCATATTGGGGTACTTTTGTGGAAAATTGCGAAACGGTAGGCGAGGCTTAAAGGGGCGCAGCTCTAAGGGGGTGTGGTTAGAGTTTGAGATGAACGAGGGATGGAGGGAAAGGGAGAGAGAGAGGGATGGAGGGACAGCAGGCCCAGATCCTACACCACAATAGAGATATGTGTATTCCAGAAAGTTTAACAATCAGCAGATAAAGATACTCCAAACACCTGGTGTTAGCGCTTCAATCATCCTGGCACCATGGTTGTTATGGAGTCAGGATGATTGAAGTGCATTATTTCTATTATTACATTGTAATATAAAATTTAATCATTCCACTCACCATAATGCAGAATCCGTGGGAGCCCTGAGTGTGTCACCTGCCATGTCGCCTGCCACCAGATACCATCAGGTGCCACCAGCGGAGTCCGTCCTTACATCGGGTGCCCCCAGCAGAGTCTGTCCTTACATCAGGTGCCACCAGCGGAGTCTATCCTTACATCAGGTGCCCCCAGCGGAGTCCGTCCTTGCATCAGGTGCCCCCAGCAGAGTCTGTCCTTACATCAGGTGCCACCAGCGGAGTCTATCCTTACATCAGGTGCCCCCAGCGGAGTCCGTCCTTACATCAGATGCCACCAGCGGAGTCTGTCCTTACATCAGGTGCCCCCAGTAGAGTCCTTCCTTACATCTGGTTCCCCCAGCGGAGTCTGTCCTTACATCAGGTGCCCCCAGTAGAGTCCGTCCTTACATCAGGTGCCACCAGCGGAGTCTGTCCTTACATCAGGTGCCCCCAGCGAAATCCGTCCTTACATCAGGTGCCCCCAGCGGAGTCTGTCCTTACATCAGGTGCCCCCAGTAGAGTCCGTCCTTACATCAGGTGCCACCAGCGGAATCTGTCCTTACATCAGATGCCCCCAGTAGAGTCCGTCCTTACATCAGGTGCCACCAGCGGAGTCTGTCCTTACATCAGGTGCCCCCAGCGGAGTCCGTCCTTACATCAGGTTCCCCCAGCGGAGTCCATCCTTACATCAGGTGCCCCCAGCAGAGTCCGCCCTTACATCAGGTGCCCCCAGCAGAGTTGCAGCATCCTTGCCCCCCGGCCCAGCCTGCCCCTGGGCGTGACACAGCCTGTGACTGCCAGATATCTGCCCACAGCATGTAATTCCCAGAGACTAATCAAGATGTGCTTTCAAATATATATTTGTATGACAATTTAAAACAGTTTATTAATATTAAACATTTATTTTTACTCTGTATTCCAAAGGCTGTTTTTTTTTTTTGCACATGTGACCAGCAGCAGAGGACTGCTTATACGTACCTGCAGACAGGCTGGGAAAGAGCTGGGTCATGTGACAGCTGGATATCGATTAGGAAAAAAGGTACTTCAATTTTTATTTTATTTTTTGTTATTAAAATAATTACAGTGCCATCATCTATATACAGAAATAGAAGAGATCATGGAAATTATACAGTGTGTATTTAGTATCACTTTAAAGCAGGGCGGGAGGGCAGAGGAAAATACCGAATGCCCTAAGTAAACAAGTTGTAATGGCCCTAAGTCACCACTAGATGTTAGCATACATCGGCACAATAGTAACTTGATGCTGTTCAACGCAACACACACAAAAAAGAAATAAAAATACAAATAGAACAGGACACAGGTAATGGGTTATGCCGCGTACACACGATCGGAATTCTCGTCAGAGTTTTTTTCCGACGGAATTCCGCTCAAGCTGTGTTGCCTACACACAATCACACCAAATTCCGACGGTCAGTAACACCGCGGCATAAAACACGTTCGACAGCACTATAAAAGGGAAGTTTAATGCTTCCGAGCATGCGTTGAATTGTTTCCGAGCATGCGTCAGAATTTTGCGTGTCGGAATTGCATACACACGATCGGAAAATCCGATAGAAAGGTTTTCCGTCGGAAAAATTGAGAACAGGTTCTCAATCCAAAGTCCGTCGGAAATTCCGACAGAAAAAGACCGTTGGGCATACAAACGGTCGGAAAATCCGATGAAAAGCTCCCATCGGACTGTTTCCATCGGAAATTCCGACCGTGTGTACGCGGCATTAGACATTTTTTTTTTGAGAAACATCCATCCAGAGACTGAATACTGAATATTCAGAAACCATCTATTGTAAGCTCCTGGATAGTAATTGTCTTGTGTATTAGACTCCTGGATAGTGATTGTCTCCAATAGCAAATGTCAACGTACTTGTAACTGATAATTCTCAATAACAAAGAGTGTTTGTTGCTCATCCACATATTCACTCCAAATTATAAAAAAAAGAGTCACATGTATGTTGGTGTGATCGTCATTGACAATCAGGTTGACATACATATGATGCATGCTATTTTTCGTCTTTTGAAGTAAATAAGTAAATATCGGCACGAGCAACAAACATTCTTTGTTATTGGAAATGATCGACCACAAATACTTTGACGTCGTTTGCCATTGGAGGCAATCTACTATTCAGGAGTCTAACAATACACAAGGCAATTACTATCCAGGAGCCTACAATATATGATCTCTGATCATTCAGTATTCAATCTCTGGGGAGATGTTGCTCAAATATTTTTTTATTACACATTACCTGCATGGTCCAATTTGCAGATAAAAGCACTCTAAAAGCACTGATCGTTGTGCTCTGAAGTGGTGCTTTATATTCGGTCTTGCGTGTCTAGCTTGTGATCTTAGCACCGTATCATCTATCTGGAGCTATCTTGGCCATACTGTTGAATAACACTTTACATACAATTTCATTGTAATTTAACATTTTTGGGATTACATACCTATGACGATACATGGTGTAAATATACAGTATATACAGTGCCTTGAAAAAGTATTCATACCCCTTGAAATTTTCCACATTTTGTCATGTTGCAACCAAAAACTTAATTGTATTTTATTGGGATTTTATGTGATAGACCAGTGATGGCGAACCTATGGCACGCAGAGCCATCTCTGTGGGCACACGAGAGGGTCCAGGACAGAGCTAGAGGTCTCTCTCTCCTCTCAGCCCCCCCCCCCCTCTCTTTCATCCCCCTCTTTTTTCGTCCCCCCCTCTTTGTGTCCCCCTCTCTCTGTTCCCCCTCCCGCTCAGCTCACCCCTCTCTCAGCATCTCTCTGTCCCTCTTCTCTATCTCTGTCCCCCTTCTCTTTCTCTGTTCCCCCTCTCTCACACCTCTCTCTCTCTGTCCCCATCTCTCTCTCTCTCTCTCTCTCTCTCTCCACCCTCCCTCTCTCTGTTCTTCCTCTCTCTCAGCTCACCTCTCTCAGCCCCTCTCCCTCTCTCTGTTGCCCCTCTCTCTCAGCATCTCTCACACCCCTCTCTCTCTGTTCCCTCTCTCTCAGCACCCCTCCCTCTCTCTCAGCCCCCCTCCCTCTCAGTTCCCCCTCTCGCTCTCTGTTCCCCTCTCTCTCAGCATATCTCACACCCCTCTCTCTCTGCCCCCCCTCTCTCTCAGCCCCCCTCCCTCTCAGCATCTCTCTCACACCCCTCACTCTCGCTGTCCCCTCTCGCTCTCTCTGACACACCCCTCTCTCTCTCTCACACCCCCCTCTCTCTCACACAACCCCTCTCTCTCGCGAATTGCCGTGTTGGCACTTTGCAACACAAAACCAATGTATTTATTTCAGTTTGGGCACTCGGGCTCAAAAAGGTTTGCCATCACTGTGATAGACCAACACAAAGTGGCACATAATTGTGAAGTGGAAGGAAAATGATAAATGTTTTTTAAAATGTTTTACAAATAAATATCTGAAAAGTGTGGTGGGCATTTGTATTCAGCCCCCTTTACTCTGATACCACAAAAATCTAGTGGAACCAATTGCCTTCAGAAGTCACCTAATTAGTAAATAGAGTCCACCTGTGTGTAATTTAATCTCAGGATAAATACAGCTGTGCTGTGAAGCCCTCAGAGGTTTGTTAGAGAGCCTTATGACCGGTACACACGATGAGATTATCGGACGAATGATCGTCCGTTTTTTTTTTTGCATGTGTAGCGCCGACACTTGACTAAGTGTGCGCTATACATATGTAAATTTAGTTTTCCAGAACTGTAACAGTGTTACAGGTCTTTTACTTTGGCATCAGTCTGGCTGGGCTGTACTGAAGTTCTGCCTGGTCTTAGTTGCAGTGAGGCACCTGTGACAGGTTGAGAACCAAGTTTGGTTGGACGTGTTAGGTACCAATCTTTCCCGGAGCCAATCAGTGGGCCCCGCTGCGTAGTCTGGGAAGGGGTATTTAAAAGGTTGAAGTCATGTGTTCGGGGTTCGGCTGCTTTTTTGATTCCTGGTTCCAGTCCGGGTCAGCCCCGTGAGGGGTCCCGGACCCTGGAGTGTCTGCCGTCCCCATGAGCATGGTCACCATGACCAGCCCCAGAGGCCCTCATGGTCTGGGGTGGGGATCCGTCCGTTTCCGAGCCTCGGAACTGTCTAGTTCAAGGCCCAGTAACTGAAGGAGAATTCAGAGGTGTCCCGTTGTGCTCTCGGTATTGGAGGGACACGGCAACTCGTACAAGAGACCAGGGGAGGACTCTTCGGAGGAGGGCCAAGAAGCTGGCTGCTCGGTAAGAGCCTGGGAGCTGAGTTGTATGGACACTAGAAAATCCACACTTCCCACAGTATCGCCAAGAAGGCTGAGAGATCCAGGTACTGTGGGAAAGGTTCCTTCTAATCTTCAGTTACAATTCAGTCTGTGGCAGAGACTTTGTAAAGTTTCCGGATCACATGTTGGTTGCTAAATCTTTGGATAGAGGTTTATCCAGCAGTGAAGCACCCAGTTGCGAGTGGCTACTCTCTGGGTTAACTAAGAGACATTCAGTGGATGTCAGCAGTTCAAAGTGCCTGAGTATTATCATCCATGCCCTCTATTCCCATCTGAGACTGTGTTATTTTTGGATGTTACCCCTGCAAAATAAAATTATGTGTCAGCATCTGAAGTCACTGGGTACTAACCCTGGGAACCCCTAGACAACAACCGACAAGCCACGAGGAGGTAATTGGTAAGCCCAGAAAAGTCAAGGCCGCCCCTCGGGGTTATGGCCGCTACACATGCTAATCTCAGATCGAATCTGATGAGTCACGAAAATTCCTGTACGACAAAAAAAAAATTTGGAAGTGATGTCATGTGTTGTAATGCATTTGACTTGCATTTTCGAACTATAGCTGTACTGAATAAAAAAATAAAATAAAAATAGCACAATCTGGCGTCTCATGAAAATTTTTTTCCTGCATGTCCGATGAATTTCGGATGAACTGTCATGATCGGCTCTCGAAAGCTCTGTACTAATGATCCGATTATCGTAACGATCGATTCGAAAGCGGTATTTTCCTTCCTTTTGATCATGTGTATGGGGCATTATTAAACAAACAGCATCATGAAAGCCAAGGAACAGACAGGTCAGGGATAAAGTTGTGGAGAAGTTTAAAGCAGGGTGAGGTTATAAAAAATATCCCAAGCTTTTAACATCTCACAGAGCTCTGTTCAATCCATCATCTGGAAATGTATGGCACAATTGCAAACCTACCAAGACATGGCCGTCCACCTAAACTGACCGGCCGGGCAAGGAGAACATTAATCAGAGAAGCAGCCAAGAGGTCCATGGTAACTCTGGAGGAGCTGCAGAGATCCACAGCTCAGGTGGGAGAATCTGTCCACAAGACAACTACAATGCCTCGTACACACGAGCGGAATTTCCGTCGGAAAAATCTTGGATTCTTGGATTCCACTTAAGCTTGGCTTGCATACACACAGTCACACAAAAGTTTGCTGAACTTTCAACCGTCAAGAACACGGTGACGTACAACACAATACGACGAGCCGAGAAAATGAAGTTCAATGCTATGTGTGGAGCAAAACTAACACTGCACATCACCCTGAACACACCATCCCCACCGTGAAACATGGTGGTGGAAGAATCATGTTGTGAGAATGCTTTTCTTCAGCAGGGGCAGGGAAGATGGTCAGAGTTGATGGGAAGATGGATGGAGCCAAATACAGGACAATCTTGGAGGAAACTTAAACTTGGGGAAGAGGTTCACCTTCTAGCCGGGAAACGACCCTAAACATACAGCCAGAGCTACAATGGAATGGTTTAGATCAAAGCATATTCATGTGTTAGAATGGCCCAGTCAAAGTCCAGACCTAAATCCAATTGAGAATCTGTGGCAAGACTTGAAAATTGCTGTTCACAGACGCTCTCCATCCAATCTGACAGAGCTTGAGCTATTTCACAAAGAAAAATGGGCAAAAATATCACTCTCTAGCTGTGCAAAGCTGGTAGAGACATCCCCAAAAAGACTTGCAGCTGTAATTGCGGTGAAAGGTGATTCTACAAAGTATTGACTCAGAGAGGGCTGAATACAAATGTACCCCCCACACTTTTCACATATTTATTTGTAAAACATTTTGAAAACCATTTATCATTTTCCTTCCACTTCACTATTATGTGCCACTTTGTGTTGGTCTATCACATAAAATCTCGATAAAATACATTTACGGTTTTGGTTGTAACATGACAAAATGTGGAAAATTCCAAGGGGACAGACACTCTGCAGACACTTTATGTGTACCCACATGTGATCAGTAAAAATTTGTATAATAACTTAGATATATTGTTTTTGTATTTAAATAGTATTATACTGTGCGGCATTGTGGATAATAAAATTACAAACATAAGAATGATGCATTTTAGTTACATGTATTGTTTTTAGAAGCTAGGCTTCCCCTAATAAAATGCTAATGAAATCGTTGGGCTGGTTCATGAGCTCAGGACAGGAATTGATGCTACAGGAAGTAGGGAAAAGGACTTGAAACACAACCCTTGTGTTCAAGACAAAGGCGCATTACTGGCATTACTGGCAGCAGTTTTGCGGGTCTCCAAGAAGCAAGAAGCACTCTGGAAGATCCTGGATCCTGAAAGACAACTCCATCATAAGGAAAGACTGAAAATAGGAATGACACCAACCCAAGTTAAATAACTTTTAGTGTATCCCTCTTGCATACATTATCGATGGATAGATAGTTTGTGCATGTGCGTATTGTATGCATATTTTGTAACAATTTGTATGTCATGAATTGTAATTCTAAAGAACTCTAGGGGAAATGTATTCACTAATTCCATCTAGTGTTCTCTATATTTATTACATTGTATCTCTTGTTACACAGACATAGGTAGCATAGGAAATTCATACAGTGGCTTGAAAAGTATTCATACCCCTTGGAATGGAAATGATCCACATTTTGTCATGAATAATTGAAGAATGGTGCACTTATTTCAACATTTATACAAAGAAGTTAAATACGTGACATAACCATAATTAATTGCACAAAGTCCAACAAATAAAAAAATAAATAAACAGATGAATGGTCCTCTTGACGGACTAATAGCTTCTTAAAGTGTTCATAATAGTGCTCATCCAAAAAAAGTTTTTCAGTGATATTGACACCACCTCCATCACCGGTTGCAATATTTGCTCAGCTTAGGGGGCGACCCCACTGGGTCTAGTCGTGCCTTTAAGATGTATATTCCTAGGTGGTCCCAACAGGAACACGCTGCTGTACCGGGTCTCTTCAGAATATCCCTTAGTGTGAAGACACCAGCTGATCTCTGGAGTGACAGATCAGAAAAAAAAACTTTCATCGCACAAAATTTGTATGAAAATGTGGATTTATCATGAATAGCAATAATCCACTCACAAGATTATCATCTTGTACATTGCATAACAACAGGATGTGAATAACCTAGAGGGATACGAGGCTCTCCTCCTCACCGGTACAGTGACGTCACCGACTCCTTCCAATGCGTTGCGTCACAGATCACGTGGACTCTATTTACGAATTAGGTGATTTGTGAAGGGCATTGGTTCCACTAGATTTTAGTTAGGGGTATCAGAAGGGCTGAATACAAATGCACGCCACGATTTTCAGATATCTATTTGTAAAAAAAGTTTAAAACCATTTATCATTTTCCTTCCACTTCACAATTATGTGGCACTTTGAGTTGGTCTATCACATAAAATCCCAACAAAATACATTTATGTTTTTGGTTGTAACATGACATAATTTGGAAAATTTCAAGGGGTATGAATACTTTTTCAAGGCACTGTATGTCTTTGAATAAAAAAATACTTCTGCTTATGTTTTGCCTTCCTGCTATGGGGACCACATACTATAAGATACTATAAGGATATAGCAAGTTCTCAAGAACATCATGACCCTGCCACCAGAAAGGCTGTGTCAGCCGTAAGGACCATGTGTGTACATCTTTGCGGACATAGGGGCCTAACTAACTAAACATGCGATAATGGGCACATGCGCACCACAGGTTGCACGTGAGCACTTGGGCATGTCATCTACAGGCGCCAAGTGTCCTATTTGAACCTGACCTCTGCATAGGATCGTTGCTGAATAATCTTTCAGTATAAGTTCCTATTATTCCTCATCCTGAACTACATGCTTGAACTGCCTTTCATCTGAACTGCTTTTGGATTATCCTTGTCCAACTATGTCTGCTGCCCATCTTGGCCTGGATTTCTGACTGAGATTTTGCTTATCGTCTCGGTACCTCACCCCCTGCGTGTTGGCAACTTCTGCTTGTTGCTGACCTTGATCCTGCTTAAAGTTTGGTATCTTTCTGCTCAATTGTTACCAAACTTGGCTTGTGACCCAATGCCACTCACAACTGGACATGGTAAATTCTGGGTGCCATTAGTGAATACCAATGCTCCCAGGTTCCATTCTTCAGTTCCAGCTTCCAAGCTTTGGTGCAATTCCAGTGCTCTGGTAGACCCTGCTCCAACTTCCAGGGGTGCTCGGGCAAGAATTGAGAGGCCACCCTCAACATCTCAGGCTCCTCATACAGCTACATGTAGCTGTATGCCCGTAAGGACCTCTGATAATAACTGGTTACCCAAACAGTACATAGACCAACAGTCATCCAAATAACAGTCCATTCACATAGGCTCAATAAGCCTAGGGGTTGTCTTTTTAAGATTTATTGCTTGTAGAAACTTGTAACAGGACGCCAAAACGTGTAACGCAATTGGAGGACAATCTTCTCCTTACATGTGCATCAATGTTGAACAGTCTAAAACAACCACAGCTGAAGACCATGGGGTGACTTTTTGTATAGGCCAACACTTCACAGCTGAAGACCCTGTAGAAAAGTTTTTTGGTATGCAAAGATGAATATTGGACAGTCTAAACCACTTGTCTCCAAACTGTGGCCTGAGGGCCAGATGTGGCCTTTCCCTTGCCTCTATCTGGCCCTTGGGGCACTATTTCTCCCACTGATACAAGGAATCCTTCTTTTACTGACACAAATGATGGGGCACCATTCCTTCCACTGACACAAATGATGGGGCACTACCCCCCCCCCACCACTGATACCAATGAAGGGGCACTATTCCTCCCAATAATACCAATGATGAGACATTGATTACTTCCACTGACACTGGGCAATTCTGCTCCCACTGGCCACAGTGAAAGGTCCATAAAGACATGGATGAGTGAGTTTGGGGTGGAGGAACTTGACTGGCCTTTACAGAGTCCTGACCTCAACCCAATAGAACACCTTTGGGATGAATTAGAGCGGAGACTGTGAGCCAGTCTTTTTTGTACAACATCAGTGCCTGACCTCACAAATGCGTTTCTGGAAGAATGGTCAAACATTCCCATAGACACACTCCTAAAAATTATGAACAGCCTTCCCAGAAGAGATGAAGTTGTTATAGCTGCAAAGGGTGGGCCAACTCAATATTGAACCCTACGGACTAATGCCCCGTACACACGGTCGGAAATTCCAACCACAAAATCCGTCAGATTTTTTCCGACGGATTTTGTCCAACACTGGTGTTGCATACACACGGTCGGACAAAGTTGTCGGAAAATCCGATCATTCTGAACGTGTAGACAAGGGCGGACTGACCATTCGGCCACTCGGGCACTTCCCGAGGGCCCCGGGCCACTAGGGGGCCCCATCAGGGTTGCTAGCCTCAGTAAAACCAGGGACAGTATGTAAAAATCTGTGTTTTTTTTACATCTGTTTCTGAAATATCCCTTACCAACATCCTTTTGGTCTAAAAATCCAGAGATTATAGCTGACCCACCTCTCCAGTACCTTCTCAGACAATAGAAACATGATTGTGTATACTGTGTGTACATGTATGTGTATACTGTGTGATTGTATACTGTGTGTGTGTATACTGTGTAGCCCCATATTCTCTGATTGTCTGGGGGCCCCATAATCTCCTATTGCCCGGGGGCCCCATGAGTTGTCAGTCCGCCCCTGCGTGTAGACGTTCGTTGCGTACGACGGAACTACGTAGAGGCTAGTAGTCAATAGCTTTGGTCTCATAATTTGATCTGAGCATGCGTGGCACTTTGTCCGTCGGAATTCTCTACACACGATCGGAAAAAGTCTGATCGGATTTTGTTGTCGGAAAATTTGAGGGCAGGATCTCAAATTTTTCCGATGGAGCCCACACACGGTCGGATTTTCCGACAACATGGTCCGATCGGACATTTTCCGTCCGTGTGTACGGGGCATAAGACTGGGAAGCCATTAAAGTTCATGTGCGTGTAAAGGCAGGTGTCACAATACTTTTGACAATATAGTGTACATCTCTATATATTAAAAAAAAAAAAAAGCCATTCATAACATAATCAGTCATCTAAACTAGATTGGTTCATAGACACAAACTTTTTTTTTAATTTTTATTTTTTAAATAAGAAAAAAAGTTCATTGTCAATCTGAAGCCACAGCGGGATCCTCAGTCTCAAAGCAGAGAATTTGTAAATCAATCTCCAAATCCTTTCCATAAAAGTCTATTTTAATCACAGTCGGTGGAAAGTGAGGTATGATTTTTCTGTGCACAATGTCAATCAATGACACAACCGCTGGAGTCGGCATCCTGCAAATTCCCTTAATCCTTTCATGTCGCTCTGTCTCCAAGCTGACTATTTTAATGTCATTTGAATTTTAAATGAGTTAAAATAGAAGACTAGTTAAAATGAGAAGAGTTCTGTTACTATAATATGGTGGAGGGCCTGCAGCTCGGGGGACAAGAGTAAGTTGGGGTTCAATATCACAATTACAGTATTAGGGAATCCTGGAAAAATGCAGAGCTAAAAACTATGATCATTTTAACTGAAAGATGGATAGTAGACATGTGCACAACAAAAAAATTCGTTTATTTTCGTTTTGTTTTTTTCGTTTCCGAAAAAAAATTCGTTTATTTTCGTTTCGTTTTTTTAGTTTCCGTTGATTCGTAACGATTCGTAAATTTGTAAGTCGTCGGTGTTCGTATTCGTAACGATTCGTACATTCGTAAGAGTTATTTTTTCGTTGATTCGTTTTTTCGTTAGTTTAATTTTCGGACGCATTCGTATTTACTCGTACATTCGTAACATTCGTAACATTCGTAACATTCGTAGATTCGTAATCGGAGCATAATTCATAATTTTATGTAATGTGTATGCTATTATTACATTTTAATAATTTATGAATCGAAAAAAAAAAAGGTTACGAATCGAAGAAAAAAAAGTTACCAATCGAAAAAAAAGTTACAAATGTACGAATTTTTTTGTTCAATCCATTCGAAGCACGTTAAGCAGCACCATTGTAAGGGACACGGAAAATTACCAATTCAACAAAAAAAAAAAAGTTACGAATGCACGAATTTTTTCGTTCATTTTCGTTTTTCGGATTTTCTTCATTAGTACATTCGTTGTTTCTAATTAGTTTTTTCGGATTTTCGTTGTTTTTCGGATTCGTTCGATTCGAATGATTCGTTAATCGGATTCGTACAATTCGAACGATTCGTTATTCGGATTCGTACGAAAACGAACGAACGAAAATAACGAAAAAAAACGAAAAACGAAAAAAAACAAAACGAATTGCACATGTCTAATGGATAGCATATTTCCAGATGTTACTCGGTGCAGTGGCTACACCTTTGTTGGAGGACAGGTCTTGCCACCCAGGACAATTCTGACATTTCTCTCCTACTGTACATGTAAAAATCATAATTTTTTTGCTAGAAAATGACATAGAACCCCCAAACATTATATACCGTATATACTCGAGTATAAGTCGACCCGAATATAAGCCGAGGCACCTAATTTTACCACCAAAAAATGGGAAAACGTATTGACTCGAGTATAATGCCCCATACACACAACGGATTTTGTCCAACACTTGTGTTGCATACACACGGTCGGACATTCTGAACGTGGTGACGTTCGTTGCGTACGACGGAACTACGTAGAGGCTAGTAGCCAATAGCTTTTGTCTCGTAATTTGATCTGAGCATGCGTGGCACTTTGTCCGTCGGAATTCTCTACACACGATCGTAAAAAGTCCGATCGGATTTTGTCGTCAGAAAATTTGAGAGCAGGATTAAAAAATTCAGACGGAAAAAGTCCGATGGAGCCCACACACGGCCGGATTTTCCGTCAACATGGTCCGATCGGACATTTTCCGTCGGAATTTCCGACCGTGTGTACGGGGCATTAGCCTAGTGTGAGAAATGCGCAGCTACTGTAAGTGGAAAAGAGGGTCAACAATGCCCATTTGCAGCCTCACTGTGCCCATTTTCAGCCATAGGTCCCCCGAACTTCAAACTTGGTAGTTAATGGTTCCTAGGTGCCCCCTAGCTGCAGACAATTTGCCCAAAGGGTCCCGAAATGACATTGCTGCAGGTGGACACAGTTGACCGAATTTGGGGCCCCGTATCTCGGGTCCACTTGGTGCTAGGAACCCCAAATTGCATGCAAACCTGGTGGAACTAGCACTACGACATATCCAAAGATGGGGTTCTTATCACCAAGTAGCCCAGAGATAGGGGGCCCCAAAGTCGGTTCGGAAAAAAGCACTTCTGCAGCAGAGAATTACATTTTTGCGAACCGACTTTGGGGCCCCATATCTCGAGGCCACTTAGTGCTAGGAACCCCATTGGATATGTTATATTGCTAGTTCCACTTGGTTTGCACACCAAATTTGGGGTTCCTAGCACCAGGTGGCCCCGAGATACAGGCCCCCAAAGTCAGGTCGGAAAATGTCATTCTCTGCTGCAGAAAAGTGCTTGCTTGCAGCACAAAAAAAGGTGCTGAAAAACTCGGCTTATACTCGAGTATATACAGTATATGTTTTTTTTTAGCAAAGACCCTAGAGAATACAATGGCGGTTGTTTCAACTTTTTATCTCGCACGGTATTTGCACAGCAATTTTTCGAAACGCGTTTATTTTGGGGAAAAAAAACGTTTTGTGCTTTAAAAAAAAAAAAAAAAACGTAAAGTTAGCCCAATGTTTTTGCATATTGTGAAAGATGATGTTACGCCAAGTAAATAGATACTTAACATGTCACGCTTCAAAATAGCACACTCTTGTGGAATGTCGCCAAAGTTTGGTACTTAAAAATCCCCATAGGCGATGCTTGAAATTTGTTTACTGGTTACATGTTTTAAGTTTCAGAGGAGGTCTAGGGACAAAATGATTGCTCTCGCTCCAACGTTCGCGTCGATACCTCACATGTACGGTTTTAACACCGTTTTCATATGTGGGAGGGACTTACGTATGCGTTCGCTTCTGCGTGCGAGCACACGGGGACAAAAACCTTTTTTATTTTTTTATTGTTAATTATACTTTCTTTTTTTTAGTTTGACACTTTTTTGAAAAAAATGTAAGCATCCCTTGTAACTATCCGTCAATAAGACCCCACATCTCACCACTAGGCTGGGAAGCCTGAAAGAAATAAACCGATCACGGCTTCCCAGCTGAGGCGGCGCCGTCTTTTTGAATGCAGAGGCCAGGCGTGACGTCATAACATCGCGCGAACCTTGGCACCCCAGATGTTTTGGAACTACATTTCCCATGATGCTCATGCACTCTGTAGTGTTGTTGAGCATCATGAGAAATGTAGTTCCAAAACATCTGGGGTGCCAAGGTTCACCATCACTGCTCTAGGTGCGGCCGGACCAGAGTCTTGTAGAAGAATTATCGTTTTATCTCTGGAATTAATCCCCTTTTTAATGCATGCCAATATTCTGTTTGCTTTGTTAGCAGCAGCTTGGCATTGCATGCCATTGCTGAGCCCATCATCTACTAGGACCCCCAGGTCCTTTTCCGTCCTAGATTTTCTCAGAGGTTCTCCCCCCAGTGTATAGATTGCATTCATATTTTTGCCACCCAAATGCATTATTTTAGATTTTTCTACATTGAACCTCATTTGCCATGTAGTTGCCCAGCCCATACATTTTTTCAGATCTATTTGTAAGGTTTCCAGATCCTGCGGAGAAGTTATTGCCCTGCTTAGCTTAGTATCGCCCGCAAATACAGAGATTAAACTGTTTACCCCATCCTCCAGGTAGTTTATGAACAAATTAAACAGGTGCTATCCTTATAATATTCTTCATCTGACACATTCCTAGGTGTAATAAATGCCTGGTTCTCTGTTGCCTTCTACGGTTCCATTTTTCTGCCATTACCTCTGTACAGGACACATAGGAGCATAGGGTGGAACCATAGAGCAAAGCAGGGTAGACAGTAAGCCACCACACCTAGAACTGTCAGATGCTGAAGATTCTGCTGGAGGCTGTAGCTCTTCAAAAGAGTGAAGATCTGAGGTATAGGCAGCACTTCAAGATGTAATAAATGTCTGGTTCCCTGCTTTCTTCTGTGTTTCCATGTACCAGTCACTACAGGACATGTAGGGACATAGGGCAATAGGGTGGAACATAGCAGGGTAGGCAGCCCCCTGCCACACGTAGACATGTCTGATTCTGAAGTAGACATGTGCAATTCGTTTAGTTATGAACTCGTTTTCCGTTCAAATTCGTTATATTCGTTCATTCGTTATAGTACGAATGAACGAATGGTTTACTAGAAATTCTAACGAATAACGAACTATCGAAAAGAACGAATATGGAAAACAACGGAAATACGAAATAATTAAATTAGAAACAACGAAACTACGAAAGAATGAAAATCCGAAAAACGAAAACAGAAACAATGAAAATACCGAACAAAGATTCAAAAATAACGAAAATCAAAATGAACGAAAAAAATCGAAATTACGAATATTCGGAAAAAGGAAATCAAAACAACGAAAATACGAAATAACAAAAATTCTGCTGATCGAGAATTCGAAAGAACGAATATTAGTTCTGATTCTGAAATATTCCATCCAAAGTCCAGATAGGGTGTGGTTGGGTCGGAGGCACTGTTTTGGTGGATTTTTGAGTTCTGACTTGTGAGAGAGAAATTCTTTGTTTCCTAAACATGTAAATAGCATACAAATTAATAATTATGCTCCGATTACGAATCTACGAAAACAATGTTACGAAAGTACGAATAAATCAATCTTACGAAAGTACGAATGTAACTAAATCTACGAAAATACCAATTTCGAATAAACGAAAATTAGACTAACGGAAAAACGAATCAACGAAAAAATAACTCTTACGAAAATACGAACGAGTCCGAATACGAACACCGACGACTTACGAAATTATGAATCGTTACAAATCGACGGAAACGAACAGAAACGAAACTAAACGAATGTTTCTATTGTGCACATGTCTATTCTGAAGATTCTGCTGGAGGCTGTAGCTCTTCAAGAGAGTGCAGATCTTGGGTATGGGCAGCTCTTCTAGGTGTATTCCTTGCTGCCTTTGGTGCTTCAATTTGCCAGCCACTAAATCCCTACAGGACACGTAGGGGCATATGGGCCATAGGGTGAACAATAGCACATAGAAGGGTAGGCAGCTGTAAGGAAATGTGGGATCACTCTTTTGTGGGATCACTCTTTAAGGTTATTGCAAGGGAATGTAGAGTTACCCTTTAATTTTTAACTTTGCAAGAGGCTTTCTGCAAGAAAGTTATTTCTTCACTTTATCTAGCTTGTTAGCTTGTGCAAGAAGTGCTGAGCGAGGTGTTAGACAGGATACACCTTTTTAGATTAACCACTTCCTGCCCGGTCAATAGCAGATTGATGTCCGGGAAGTGGTTTCATTATCCTGACTGGGCGTCATATGACGTCCTTCAGGATAACAGCCGTTGCGCGCCTGTGGGGGCGCGCATCGCGGCGATCGGTGGAGCGGTGTGTCTGTCTGACACACCGCTACACTGATCCCGGTAAAGAGCCTCCGGCGGAGGCTCTTTAGCACGTGATCAGCCGTGTCCAATCACGGCTGATCACGATGTACACAGGAAGAGCCGTTGATCGGCTTTTCCTCACTACGCTAGTAGAGGAGAGCCGATCGGTGGCTCTCCTGACAGGGGGGTATGCGCTGATTGTTTATCAGCGCAGCCCCGCCTCAGATGCCCACACTAGACCACCAGGGAAGCCCCCAGGACCACCAGGGAAGCCCCCAGCATGTGGATGGCCAGGTACATCCCCCATGGCCATCCACATGTTAAAAAAATGCACAAAATATGCCAATCAGTGCCCACAGATGGGCACTGATTGGCACATCATATTTATGTTTTAAAACAGGGATGCCCAGCAATGCCACCCATCAGTGTCATCAGTGCCACCCATCAGCATCCATCAGTGCCCATCCGTGCCCATCCATGCCCACCTATCAGTGCCCATCCATGCCACCTATCAGTGCCACCTATATGTGTGCATCAGTGCCACCCATAAGTACCCGTCAGTGCCGCTTATGAGTGCCCATTAGTGCCACCTATGAGTGCCCATCAGTGCCATTTGAGTGCCCATCAGTGCCACATACCAGTGCCACCTATCAGTGCCCGTCAGTGTCACCTATCAGTGCCCATCAGTGCTGCCTATCAGTGCCCATCATCAGTGCCACCTCATCGGTGCCACCTCATTGGTGCCACCTCATCGGTGCCCATCAGTGCCGCCTTATCAGTGCCCGTCATTGAAGAAGAAAACACACTTATTTACAAAAAAAAATAACAGTGACAAAGAAAAACGTGTTTTTTTGCAAAATTTTCGGTCTTTTTTTGTTTGTTGCGCAAAAAATAAAAATCGCAGAGGTGATCAAATGCCACCAAAAGAAAGCTCTATTTGTGGGAACAAAATGATAAAAAATTTGTTTGGGTACAGTGTAGCATGACCACGCAATTGTCATTCAAATTGCGACAGCGCTGAAAGCTGAAAATTGGCTTGGGCGGGAAGGTGTCTGAGTGTCTGGTATTGAAGTGGTTAAACATGTCAGGAACATATACTGCTTGACCATTGTGGCCAATGTGATAAGGTTTAGTGATAAGTTTTAAGTCTTAGAATTGTGACGATGCAACAAATTGTGATGATGATTCTGTCTCTGGGCAGAAAACTATGAATATTTTGCAAGATCAGTATTAATTGTATAACATGAATGCTTGAATGTGATTGGTTATTCATGGGACTTTCCCTACAACGCCTTATCTTTGTAACCACATATATTCTGTCAGAATGCAATAAACCAGCGTACTCGTGACCAACCATATACTGTGTATGGTGTCTATGATTACCCGATGAATAGGTGAAAAGAAGAAAATTGCGCTAATCATGAAAAACTAAAGCAGCCGCTCAAAATGTTATACTACATCAAACAATACAAATGGAAAAAGGAGCAGCGCTAAATTAAACTAAAAATAAACAGGTGAAAATATTGACGATAATATATTGTGATATTAAAGTGATAAGAGTATAGATAATCTAATGTGCAAAAATAAACTTATACGTTCCCCAATATTGTTTAGCATCTGCTTTAACCAGTGATAATAACATTAAATTCCATCAAGGTGAAAACGAAGTGCAAAAATTATCACATTCAATGAATCACATGTGAGACCCTTAGCTTGTTGAAAAGGAATTGCACCAAAACAAAAACATATAGTGAGTGAAAAGTCCTCAGGTTCAGTGTCCCAAAATCTCAAGAAATAATTTAGGGCATGTTCAGAAAGGGTAATCCACAGTCTTCTATTCCGAAGTTTAACCAGTGACTTCACAGCAAACTGAAGAGTGAATACACCGCCACCACAGAAACAAAATGCCTGCTTACCAGAGCCAGGTGGTCCCTTGTTATAGGGGACCCATGAACGCAGATGGCCTTAACCCCAGCCAGGGATACATCTTAACCCGGTCCTAGATATTGCAGGGGATGGATGGAACCTGTCTTGAATTGTGGCTGGCTACCAGGAAGTGAACCGACTCTGGGACAGCTCCGGATCGGGATCAGTGGAGCGCAATGAAGATCAGTACCGAAGGAAAATAAAACGCTTACATAGAGTAAAATCAGTGTTTAGAAGAAAAAACGGCAGTAAAAGCGAGCCGGCCGGTCTCGCTCTGCAGCCCGTGGTTCCGGGACTTCAGCGTGATTGCGGTGACGTCAGGGCGTCGCTCCTCCTCCCTACGCGTTTCGTCACAGATAGGACGTCGTCACGGGGGTAAGCAGGCATTTTGTTTCTGTGGTGGCGGTGTATTCACTCTTCAGTTTGCTGTGAAGTCACTGGTTAAACTTCGGAATAGAAGACTGTGGATTACCCTTTCTGAACATGCCCTAAATTATTTCTTGAGATTTTGGGACACTGAACCTGAGGACTTTTCACTCACTATATGTTTTTGTTTTGGTGCAATTCCTTTTCAACAAACTAAGGGTCTCACATGTGATTCATTGAATGTGATAATTTTTGCACTTCATTTTCACCTTGATGGTATTTTAATGTTATTATCACTGGTTAAAGCAGATGCTAAACAATATTGGGGAATGTATAAGTTTATTTTTGCACATTAGATTATCTATACTCTTATTACTTTAATATCACAATATATTATCATCAATATTTTCACCTGTTTATTTTTAGTTTAATTTAGCGCTGCTCCTTTTTCCATTTGTCTACGATTACCCGTCCGGACAGAGAGTTTTTCCATTGACCGTCAAAGTCCAGCTAAGGGAAAGAGGGGCTGAAACAGGACCTAACAGCAGCCATCTGCCACACCTAGAAGTTCCATATTCTGACAATTTTTCTGGAACCTTCAGCTCTTCAAGAAAGTACAGACCTAGGTATAGACAGCAGTATAGGAAAGTAATAATGCTTTTCTTTTGCAGGGATTTTTTTAAATTTGCTAAATAGTGACAAGTTAGAAAAAAATTACTTATTTAAGTTAGCTCAGCTGAGAAATGAAATTATGACTTCTGAAGGAATAAATATAGGAGCTAAGGGATGTTTTTATATATTTGAATTAAGTTCCTCTCCTACGGGGGAATATGAGAAATAATGCACGAACGGGGGTTCAGCTACTTTATCCTTTTGCATTAACGATTGTATTGAAATTTGTAAAATGCTTATTGCAGCTGTAATGCCATTTATCCCCGATGGGCATAGCCGTCAACATTTAAAAAGTCCCTAGACACTTGTTTCAAGGAACTGTAGTGAATCCCCAGTGTGGTTGGTTGGTAACTGAGTGCCAGTCACGTTGATTCTTGTTCTGCACTTTTATTAGACAGTAACTTGGAAAGAGATGTGAGGAAAGAATGAGGTGCTACATGTCAAAAGAGGTTGTAGCTCAAATCAAGTCCCAGAGAAATGGTAGTTACTAAAGACAGGGTGACAAATCCAACTAATTCCTATGTACAGTATGCTCTGCACTGGGATCAGGACCTAATGTAGGGATCCTGTGCAGGCTCTACACTGGGATAAGGATCTATTGTAGACTTCCTATGTATACTCTGCACTGGGATAAATATCTAGTGTAGGCTGGAATCAGTGTGCATGCTCTGCACCAGGGTCATGTTCTTATCTTCCTATGTATTTTCTGCACCTGGATCAGGATCTAGCACAGGTTCCATGAATATAATCTGTACCAGGGTCAGGTTCTTATAGATGCTCCCTAAATATTCTCTGCACCAGTATCACTATCTAGAGCAGGTTCCCACATATTATATGCACCAGATTCATGTTCTTGCAGAGGATCCTCATCAGTGGTGTCGCTAGGGGGTGGCTTTTGGGGCTAAAGCCCCGAATCTGGAGCCCATAGCCCCGAGTCTCTGCAGGGGTCCCCAAGGAGAGTGGAGGTTCTCTGGAGATCCTGATGTAAGTGTGGGGCTCCCTGGGGACCCTGATTTCAGGGGGAGGCTCTCTGGGGACCCTAATGTAAGGGGGGGCTCTCTGGGAAACCTGATGTAAGTGGGGGGCTCTCTGGGGACCCTGATACAACGGGGAGGCTCTCTGGGGAATCTGATGTAAGGAGGAGGCTCTCTGGAGACCTTGATGTAAGGGAGGGACTCTCTGGGGACCCTGATGTAAGTGTAGGGCTCTCTGGGGATATATACACACACGTATATTACTGTATATACATGTGTATGCCTGCCCAAGCGTAAGACTTTCTTTACTACGCTGCTATGGGCTCTAGCCCCAGATCTTTTGTCGACCTAGCAATGCCCCTGATCATCATGTATGTTCTACACAAGTATCTGGTCCCTAAGAATGCTCTACACCAGAATCAGGATCTGGCTGGAGGTTCCCTGCATATGCTCTGCATAGGGGTCAGAATCTGGTGATGGCTCCTCACATATGCTATGCACCAGATTCATGTTCAACACAGGTTGAAAAAGGAACCAATCAGTTGTTCCGAAACGCGCCCCCTTTTGATGACTGCTTCCTGCTTCCTGTTTGCGTTCCATGCTGGTTGTCATCCCATGCCGTTGATGTCACTTCCGGTCTCTGTGCTTCCTGTGTTTGCGATCGTGGCTGCGGACCGGCTTGTTATCTCCTTGTGAGTTCCGGGCTGTTTCTCCTGCTGGCACCTCCGTGACCTCACACCATCGGAACAACAGAGCTTAGGAGCCTGCACACGTCATCGACTTCACCCATGCCGCATCACCAACACAATTGTTATGCCTTATCCATCCATACATTCTGTAAGTGTTTTTAATCCTTTTGGGGCTATTAAACATTTTAACTTCTACATTTAGAGGCACCTTTCTTTTGTTTTCTTGTTTCTTATTTAGAGATCGTTTCTCTCCATGAGTGCAGCCCTAAGTGTGAAGACTTTTTCATAAAGACTTCTGGTTATTTTAGACATTTCCTCTGCTTGGTCTTGAAGCCTAGAGCGCCCTTGCATGCACTATATCTAGATTCATGTTCTTGCAGAGGATCCTCATGTACAGTATGTTATGCACTGGGATCAGGATATAGTAGAGGTTCCCTGCGGATGATCAGTACTGAGATCACGATCTTGTGACGGTTTACCATGTAAGCTCTACACTTGGGTTAGGATCCAGCAGGGGCTCCCTGCACATGCACTGAACCAGGTAGGCTCTGAACCAGGGTCAGAATCTAGCCAAAGCTTCCCACATATGCTCTGCACTGTAAACAAGATCTAGCCAAGACTTACCAGGTATGCTCTGCTCCAAAATCATGATCTATCCAAGGCTCCTCACACTTATGCTTTGTACCATAATTAGGATCTAGCCAAGGCTCCTCAGTATATTCTGCACTATAATCAAGATCTAGCCAATGCTGTACACCAGGGGTCTCCAAACTTTCTAAACAAAGGGCCAGTTTACTGTTCTTCAGACTTTAGGGGGGTCAGACTTTGGCCAGCAGGAGAAAAAAACACCCTGGCCTTAGTGGAAGTAAACAATGTCCCATCTTTGGTATTTGGGGAATTATTAGTACCCCATCGTTGGTGTCAGTGAGAAAAATAATGCCCCATTGTTGGTGTCAGTGAGAGGAATAATGCCCAATTGTTGGTGTCAGTGGGAGGAATATTGCCCCATTACTGGTGTCAGTGCAGAAATGATCGCCCCAATGTTGGTGTCAGTAGGAGGAATAGTCCACCAAGGGCCAGGCAAAGGCAAGCAAAGGGCCATATTCAGCCCCAGCTTGGAGACCACTGCTCTACACAATAATCAGTATTTATTTAAGGCTAGCCATAGATTATTCAAATCATGTATTGGCATCCTGCATGTACCAAGTTGATCGATCAACTTGGGTACAACCAGCCTGCCGAAATTGTACATACGATTATCGCTAGCGGCTGGTATACTGGTGACACTCTCCCAGGCCAGGAGAATACGATGGCTCTGCGGGAGGGATTCCCCTGTCAACACTGTCTGTGTTGATGGGGGAATCAAATGAATTACTTTCCTGCAACCCATGGTTACAGAAAATAAATTTGCTCCGTGTAGGGCCTGCCGTAAACCGCGGGAAAAAAAAAAAAAAACAACCTGCAAGACAATAGCATAATGTACTAGTAGTAATGTATGAAATACCTTAGAACTAAGCTCCCGCAGCGTGCTCGGTCACTGCTGAGGGAGCTGACATGTTCCCTCGACCTTTATTCTGGGATTGCTGGCTCCAGCACTGTGAGTGGCTGGAGCCGTGATGACGGAGCAATCGCGCGGGAGCCCTCCGTTCCGGCAAGTTTACGCAGGATACGCCAAACCTGTAGAGCGCATGCACCGCTTACGTCAGTAGCTGCATGCAGGGTCAATATCTCCTAAATCGTGCAAGTTTGGGAGATATTCCTTTTACCTACAGGTCAGCCTTACCTGTGGGTAAAAATTACCAAGGGGGCAATACAACCGCTTTAAATTGGTTGTAAACCCTAGGACAAAAAAAAAAAAAACCCTGCAAGACAAAGGCATAATGCATAGCATACTAGCTCATTATGAATTACTTACCCGAGAACGAAGCCCCTGCAGCCGTCCTCACACAACGCTGCGGCGGCCGACATCGCTCCCGGAGTTACTTCCAGGTATCGTGGGCTCCGGCGCTGTGATTGGCCGGAGCCGCGATGACATCACTCCCGTGCATACACGCGGGAGCCACCGTTAACGGCACACTCACTGAAGCAACGACATGTACATGCCATTGCTTCAGTTTTCTTCAGTACACATGTGCTGATGACGTCAAATACAGGGGATATCTCCTAATCCGTTCAGGTTTAGGCGCTATCCTGGGTAGCTACTGGTAAAGCCTTATTATACATTTACCTGTACAAAAAGTGTGTTGTAAGGGTTTACAACCACTTTAAGCTGCCCAGGTATTCTGTTCACAAGGATCAGGCTCTAGATAAGGCTCCCAAGTAGACTTGTACAGGACGAAAAAATTTGTTTCGTTTCGATTTGTTATTTAGATACATTTTTTAATTTGTTTATTCAAATTTAAATCAATTCAAAATTTTCAAATTCCATTTGAATTCGAATCAATCTATTCTTTTCTTTTCCATTCAAAATTTATTCTAATCGAAATTTGAATTTCGGAAAACGATTACATTTTGTTATATTCTTTCTATTCTATTCTTTTCTATTGTTATTCTATTCTATTATTTTATTTTCTATTCTTTTCTATTCTATTCAAATTTGAATTTATTCTATTAGAAATTTGAATTTACTCTATTAGAAATTTGAATTTATTCTATTAGAGATTTGAATTTATTCTATTAGAAATTTGAATTTCAGAAGATGGTTATATTCTTTCTATTTCTATTCTGTTCAATTGTTTATTCTATTCTATTCTCTGCCTTTATTTTCTATTATATTTTATTCTGTTCTTTTATTTTCTATTCTATTTTGTTCTGTTTTACTCTTTTCTTTTCTATTCAATCCCTTTTTTTTTGTTCTATGTTTTCTATTGTTTTATTTTCTATTCTGTTCTGTTTCACTCTATTATATTCTATTCTATTCTTTTATTTTCTATTCAATTCTTTTCTCTTCTATTTTATTCTCTTCGGAAAATCGAATTTGAAACTATTCAAATTAGTTTTGAAAACTATTCAAATTCAAATTTCGTCAGAAATTTTGATTCGAAAATTTCAGATTCATTTAAACTCATTCGTTTCACATCACAAACAGATGCTTAGTCCTGATTAAGCATCTGTTTGTGATGTGAAACGCGTTAGCTGTTCTTCCCTGTCTTCTATGCTTAAGATATGACTGTTTTTGGATTTTAATCTTTCAATAAAGATGCCTTCAGCGGTGTGCGGGCCGTCCACGATTTTTCCTTCCTTCCTAATTTGAGCAGAGCCAGCACCTGCAAGATCATATAGGGCGGGTGTCTTCAACAGGTCTGGAGACTTTGAGCTGCAATTTTTCTTCTATGTAGATCAGGGGGCCGGACGCATGGATGGGGGGGGCAGCGCCTGTGCCCCCTCTATGGATGGGCAGCCACTGCTGCACACTAAAAGCGTAAGGCCCCTTTCACACTTGTGCGACTTCAAAGTCACGCTATTTTACCGTGATTTTGCTGCGATTGTTGCCACGATTCAAAATCGGACCAAAGTAGTGCAGGGACTACTTTGAAGTCGGAATGACTTGAAGTCGTACTAATATGAATGGCTGTCATTGGAAATCATGGGGAACGACTTGTCATGCTACTTTGCAGTCCCAAATCATGGAACAAGTCGTATAAGTGTGAAAGGGGACTAAATCCTGAGGGGAGTTTGCGGAGGCACGCTGCCTGTCAATCTTTCACATTTCAGCCACGCTGCGTGACCTCTCACCAAAAAGAAAAAAAAATCCCATTCTATCTATGCCTTTCTATAAATGTAAAACAAATGATAATCCCCCTTTTAACAAAGTCTTATTTCCGCCCCTTCTCCGCGTGCTGTCCTGACATTTAAATTCAAATTATGTATTCGCTTTCTGCAAGGTATTAAACAGCGGAAGCCCCATCATGTATAGACTCTGTCACTTATTTTCATAGGAGGCTTGATAAACATTTCAGCAAATCCTATTACGCCCGTGAATAAGAATTTCCACAGCATGTTCCACTAATAGGAATTGTGAATGCAAGCGTTCCGGTCTTCTCCCTTCAGTTTAATTCTGGCAATTACCCAGGTGGCTTAATTCAACGCACACAGCCTCTGCGGGTTTATGTACAATACAGTCTATTAGCAGTTTTTTTATGTCTGCCCCATTGTAATGTATCAGATGCTAAAAAAAAGAAAAAGAAAATTGCTCTGTCCAGGCCCTGATTGAATAAAGCCATCCATGGTACCACTAATTGCATCTGGCCGTAATATTTTTGAGGTAAGGGATTGTAAGGTAAACACTAAAGTAAGCTTGTGAATAATAATAGGAGAAAAGTAAATTCCAGGCATAAATGTAATAGATCCTCTTTAGTTGCAGTGTGTTGCAGGAATCCATCTTGATAATTGGGGCTCCAAGGATAAACCCGAGGGTTGGATGTTACCGTCTATGCAAGAAGGTCAAGGAACTTAGGGGGGCAAAGGCACAAGCGTCACATTGGATAGGAACCACAAGCTATCCTGTTCTATGGGTTAAAGTGACTTTGTTGCCAGACCATTTATTGTATATAACAAAGATGTTCCCACAACGTTATACAGGTATGTGGTATTTGTGGATGAGGCTCTTTATCTTCTCAGATGGTAAAGCTGCCCATTCATCTTGGCAAAAAGCCTCCAGTTCCTGTAAATTCTTGGGCTGTCTCACATGAACTGCATGTTTAAGATCTCCCCAGAGTGGCTCAATGATACTGAGGTCAGGAGACTGAGATAACCACTCCAGAACTGTCACTTTATTCTGCTGCAGCCAATGACAGGTCAACTTGGCCTTGTGTTTTGGATCATTGTCATGTTGGAATGTCCAAGTACGTCCCATGCGCAGCTTCCTGGCTGATGAATGCAAATGTTCCTCCAGTATTTTTTGATAATATACTGCATTCATCTTGCCAACAATTTTGACCAAATTTCCTGTGCCTTTGTAGCTCACACATCCCCAAAACATCAGCGATCCACCTCGGTACCTTTCATCATAGGCCTTGTTGACTCCTCTCCAAATTTAGCATTTATGGTTGTGGACAAAAAGCTCAATTTTGGTCTGATCCCTCCAAATGACTTTGTGCCAGAAGGTTTGAGGCTTGTCTCTGTGATGTTTGGCGTATTGTAAGTGGGATACTTTGTGGCATTTGCATAGTAATGACTTTCTTCTGGCGACTCGACAATGCAGCCCATCTTTCTTCTCCTTATTGTGCATCTTGAAACAGCCACACCACATGTTTTCAGAGAGTCCTGTATTTCACCTGAAGTTATTTGTGGGGTTTTCTTTGCATCCTGAACAATTTTCCTGGCAGTTGTGGCTGAAATTTTAATTGGTCTACCTGACCGTGGTTTGGTTTCAACATAAGTCCTCATTTTCCACTTCTTGATTAGGGTTTGAACACTGCTGATTGGCATTCTCAATTCCTTGGATATCTTTTTATATCCCTTTCCTGTTTTATACAGTACAACTACCTTTTCCCGCAGATCCTTTGACAATTCTTTTGCTTTCCCCATGACTCAGAATCCAGAAACGTCAGTGCAGCACTGGATGAAAGATGCAAGGGTCTGTCAGGAGTCCAGAAACTCATTGACCTTTTATACACACACTAATTACAAGCAAACAGATCACAGGTGAAGATGGTTACCTTTAACAGCCATCCAAACCCCTTTGTGTCAACTTGTGTGCATGTTATCGTGCCAAACACTAATCATCACCAGGGTATGTAAACTTTTGATCAGGGTCATTTGGGTAGTTTCTGTTGTGATTATGATTTAAAAAGAGTAAACACAGTTGATTGATAATAAATGGCTTCAGCCAAACACTAACCATGAGTGAAAGAAAAGTTTTTGTGTTATCATTCATATTCTCTGAAAAATGGCCAAGAAATCATAAATTCTGCCAGGGTATGTAAACTTATAAGCCCAACTGTGTATATATATATATATATATATATATAAATATATATATATTTTTTATTATTTATATTTATTTATTTATTTAATGTATATGCTACCATATACCATGGGTGCCGTCTCTTCTTTGCTTTTATTTTATATATCCATTGCTTTTATTTTATATATCCACAGGTTTCCACCACATCCCACAGCCTTTTTCAAGTATTGAACTTGGTGCTGCGGTATTATATATATAGGTATAGGTATTATATACTGTAAAATACATGTTGGAGTTAATGGAGATTCTCTCAGCTAGGAGGCGCCCACAGTACATGGTAGCATACATATACAGTATATATACCCCAACACACTGCAGAATTATGTATATTAAAAAAACAAATTTTCTTGCTGACAGATGTCTTTTTGTGGCTTATTTATACCTCATCAAGCCACAAAGTCTGGAGTCCTTCCATCGATCACTTTATTATTGAAAGGACTAAGTCATTCAGCTAAACATTACACTTTATTATTACTTTTTGTGAGCCCATGTTCTATCCTCTTCTGAAGATTAATATAACACATAGCTATATCCCGAGGCCCCACTGCAGCCAAGAACGAATAAACCAGTGTGTTTCAATTTTTACCAAAGCCTCTGGTACTATCACTTAGTTATTAATTCACAGTGGGGTCCATATTATTGCCCATTTTGCATTAAGAAAACCCTTGGTGCCAATGAATGCCAATTGATTTCCAGAGAAAATAAGGTTCAGTTATACCCATGTGTTTTTTGAGGATATATACTATTATATACTTTTAATATAAAATAGAATGGTTTATCAAAGTGCTGGATTCAGAAACTGGATATTGTGTACCAGAAATGTGATGCAGTTAAATGTGGTTTACAAATCTCTCCTTAAGGGAAACCATTTGTTGAAAAATGCATATATTTACAGTAATGGCAAAATAAATTCTGCAATTTAACGGTAATAAAAATCCACTCTCCCTATGTCAGCCTGGAATCAGTAGCGATATTGAATTCATAGCAGGGAGTTCAGCATCACATTTTGCAAAAAACGGTGCATGATATGGATTCTGCTGAAGAAGAGAGTCAGAAAGAGATCAGGTTATGACCCGTCCAATGACAGCATACTGCTGGAGGTGGAGGGACCTCATAGGAGGGTAGGTTATGCTCTCCACCTTTAAGTGGGTTTTGGAAGCAGAGAGAACTGGGAGGGGCCTTGGTTATGTTCTCCTCCCTCCAGTGGTAGCAAGCTACTAATAGAGAAGAGAACTTGGAGGAGGGTAGGCCATGTTCTCCTCCCTCCAATGGTAGCAAGCTACTAATAGAGAAGAGAACTTGGAGGAGGGTAGGCCATGTTCTCCTCCAACCAATTGTAGCAAGCTACTAATAGAGAAGAGAACTTGGAGGAGGGTGGGACATGTTCTCCTCCCTCCAACGGTAGAAAGCTACTGATAGAGTAGGGAACTTGGAGGAGGGTGGGTCATATTCTCCTCCCTCCAATGGTAGCAAGCTGCTGGAAATAAATAGACTTTGGATGAGACTAGGTTATGTCCTCTTTCCTCCAGTAACAGCATACTGGTGGAGGTGAGTAGCCCCGAAATGGCAGGGGGCTGCTGGAGGCAGAGCGACCTTGGAGCAAGACAGGTTATGTTGCTTTACCTCCAAAGGTAGGAAGCTGATGAAAGTGGAGAGACCTCGGGTGAGGCCAGGTCATATTCTCCTCCCTCTAATGATGGAAGCTGCTAGAGGAGTAGAAATTTTGGAGGAGGATAGGTCATGTTCTCCTCCATCTAATGGTAGTGAGCTGTTGGGGGAGGAGAGACCTTGAGAGAGGCCTGGTTATGTTCTCCTCCCTCCAATGTTATAGCTGCTGGAGGAGAGAGTTTTGAGGAGGGTGTGTGGGGAGGTGTAGTGTGGTGCGACGGCAGGGCAAAAGGGGCAGCTGCCCTGGGCCCTGTCATTTTTGTGGGGCCCAAAGCAGCTGCCTCATACTTGCCAACTATCCTGGTTTAAATTCCCTCATCCCCTGAGGTTTTAGTCCTGTGCTGTGTCCCAATATCTCTGTGTGAAGTGCTGCTACTAATGCTGCCCAGCTCTGCCCTATTATTGTGTACAGATGCCTCACCTGCAGGCCCTGTGTTTACCTGTAAGTTACTGGAATTCATATGTAAATAGTGGTGGCATTCATATGTAAATAGCGGTGGTCGGCGGCTTTCATATGTATATCATGCCCTCCTGAGGTCATATCCACAGTAATCTCTAGCAACCAATCAACAAGCAGAAATCATGTGCTGTAACCTCTATCAACTAATCAGTGAGCCGTAATGTGTGCTGTAACCTCTAGCAACCAGTCAGTGAGCGGTAATGATACACTGTAACCTCTGGCAACCAATCGCAATAGCTGCCTGATCTGATTCAGTAAACAGATTTTTCTCTAGCTGCTATTTATTGTCTCAGAGCAGGTGGAGAGCAAAACTACATGGGGGGGGGGGGGGGTTGCCCAAGAAAAGTTTTGCCCAACTGTATTGTATACTGTATACTGAACTGTATTGAAGGTAAAGTTCAGTAAAGCACAACAACTCGGCAGGAAGACAACCCAACTGGGCACACTCACTGAATAATGCAGTGAAGAATACAACGATTGGTGCACCGACAACATCTGTCTTGAGGGGCAGAATGCATCCTGGCCAGTCTGTACCCACACGAGGAGGCTTCCAGGAAGGATAGCGTGTCCCTAATTACTGGCCCTGACAGAAGGGAGACCTGTCCCTACACTACCCACACGTGAAATGCGCACCAAGCCTGGGAGCCAGGGTCTTAAATAGACTCTGCCTGACCCAAGAGGGATGCCAATGTCACATGGGGGGCCAGCAACCAATAAGATAGCTTTCCAGTGACCCAGGAAACCATAGAGGAACCATGTTACTCTTGACCTCCTTTCCCACTGCAACGCCTCTATGGTTGAGCACCACCTTCAAGTAGGGAAAGTAGACTGTACCTGCCTACAGATGTGCTATGCATTACCAGTGCAATTTGTATCAGTGTCTGATGTTCACTCCTGCACAGTCAGGACTGAGAGAGGAGTAGTTATTATTATCATTGAATACCTTCTAAATTTGGAAACAGGAACATCTTTGGCACAAAAGTATACAGGGAAAGGTCACATCTCCACCATGACCCCAGTTTCATAGAACATGAAAAATTAATGTGCAAAAAATGATTGGTTAACCCCACAAGTGTAATTTCCACCATTATTATTCCTTTATATTGCCTTTTCAAAGTAATAAATGCAACAGGTTGGATGAAAGGCTTAGTGCTATATAACACTTTGGGCCATTAAGTAGTACATTTTTATAGAGGTTTTAGAGGATGACAGAGGGATTTGTTTCATTAAATGAGAGATGTGAGCTATACTATTACAGGTAGGTGTTTTTTTTATTTATTTTTTTGTGTAGCCCTGGTCTGCAGTGCTTCTGACCATGGCCCCACAAACTGGATTGTCACTGAAATGCCACATAGAGAGTCAGCACTGCAGCTGCCTGTTAGAGGAAGAGGAGAGAGCGTGTGTAGACAGATGCAGTCTCCATTGCAGCTGGCGATTCTCCGCAGAGGCACCGCAGCTGGAGAGAAAGTCAAGAGGAACACATTCCTCTATGGTTTCCTGGGTCACTGGGAAAGCACCCAATCGGATCGAATTGCAAATAAAGAAAAAATAATATAGCGAATACAATTGCTACACAAGTCACATTGTAATTGAATGTTATTAAAAATTACCTTTCCTTTTCAATCTGCAAGCCATAGTAATTTTCTGAAAATGCAATATGGCTACCTGGAGTTGTTCTGTACACAGAATGTGTACTGGACACGCCCCAGAAACATAAGTTACGCTTTAAAAGCATTCAAAACACCAAGATCAGTAGACATGTGTTCGTTTCATTCCTTTTTTTGCTTTTTTCGGAAATTCGGAAATCCAAAAATTCGGATTTTCAAATTTCCGAATTTCTGAATTTTCTGATTTTGGAATCTTCGGAATTCGAAATTTTGGAAATTCAAAAATTAGAAAATCTGAAAATTCGAAAATCTGAGAAAAAGAAAGAAAATCAGTAAAATTTGAAATAATAACTAACTACGGTAATAATTAGTAACTATTAAATTATAGGTACTGAAAATTCCTTTCAAATTTGGCTGTGAACGTAACAAATAAAAAAATTTCTGAAGTTACGAATTATCCAAAATAACGAATGCCACATGTAAACAAATGGAATGGAACATATGAATAATAAATAATAATAATAAAAAGGTTTTATTATTATTATTGTTATTTATTATTATTAGATCGTTAAGTTCCATTCGTTTAGATGCGGCATTCGTTATTTCAGATAATTCTTAACTTTGGATAAATTTGTACTCGTTACGTTTACTAACAGCCATATCTGAAAGGAAATTCCAATACTTATAATTTAATAGTTATTAGTAGTTAGTTATTATTTCAGATTTTCGGGTTTTCAAATTTTGGGATTTTCATTCTTTAGAATTTTCTGATTTTCATTTATATTTTCGGATTTTCTAATTTCCAAACTTTTGAATTTTACAAACTTCCGAAATTTCAAATTTCCGAATTTTGAATTTCCGAAATGTCCAATTTCCGAATTTCTGAAACTTAGAATTTTCCAATTTCCAAAATTTAGAATTTCCGAAATTCTGAGTTTCCGAAATTCCGAATTTTCGAAAATTCATAATTTTCAAAATTTCTAATTTTCGGAAATTCGGAAATTCAAACTTCGGAGATTCGGAAATTCCAAATTTCGGAAATTTACAAATTTTGGAAATTTACAAATTCGGAAATTTTGGAATTAATGAATTTGTCAAAATTAGTTAAAATACAAATTCGGAACAAAACGAATTGCACATGTCTAAAGATCTGTGTTATTGAATTCTATTCATTTTTAAGTCTGGCGCCGAAGGTTTCTGAGTAAACCGGAAGTGATGTCATGTCATCGTTTCCAGTTTACTGTTATGAACAGCTGATCAAAGCCAATCCTGGCTTTGCTTGGCTGTCTGGCCAGCCGGCGGACATGGTCGATCGGGTCTCTCAGTGGGACGGAAGAGACAGAAAGAACCGTGGAAGGCGGCGGGAGGGGGCTTCCCCCTTCTGCTGCTTGTAATAGTAATCAAGTGGCTTGTAAGCCGCTCCAATTTCTATTACAAGAGAGCCAATCGCTAGCTCTAAAAAACGGTACCGAGGCATCATCCTGGTACAACCACCGAAAGTCACTGGACGGGAAGTGGTTAATTAGGTGACCACGAGGCCTAATCAAAGAGCCCTTCTACCTGGGGGAGGCGCTGCACCCATACCTTCCAAATTTTTGAGATGGGAATGAGGAACACCTATCAGCAAAAGTATGCAGGCATAGGGCACACCCCTGGCCATGCCCCTTAAAGGAAAATTGTACAAAAAAACAAGATTGGTTAAACCCACAAGTGATTTTTTTACCACTAATGTTCCTTTATATTGGCTTTTTGAATTTACAAATGTAGCAATTTAGAAACCAGATGAAAGGTTTAGTGCTGGAAAACACTTTTTGATAGATAAAAAGTGCATTTTATATACAACTATATAGATCAGACCAAAATGAGGGACAAATGAGGGGGAATGAGGGACAGAGGGACTTTGTTCCAAATCAGGGACAGTCCCTCAAAATCAGGAACAGTTGGGAGTTATGGCTGCCCCCCTGAAAAACTCCTCGTTTGCCTCGCGGTACATATGCCCCTGCCGCTGGGGGTTCCTGGCTCCTCTTCTTCTCAGTCAGGCATGTACTGGCCATCTGCACTACAAGAAGTTTCCCGGTGGGCCGATGGCTCAGTGGGCCGGTTTCAGTGACAGACTGTCAAAGTAATGGCTGCGTGGCTCCCCCTCAACTTCCTGCAGTGATGTGAGAAGGATGAGAAAAATACAGAGGAGAATAAGTGAAATAATAAAAGAGGTTAGTGAGGACTCCTTATGTTATGCTACTTATGTTTTTTTGCACAATTGCGTATAGTCTATATACTGTGTAGCGGCCATAACCAACAGAGGGGCGGCCTTGACTTTTGGGCTTACCGGTTACCTCCTCGTGGCTTGTCTGTGAATGTCCAGGGGTTCCCAGGGTTAGTACCCAATAACTTTGGATGCTGACACATAAAAAGTCCTTTTGAAGGTTTTTATTTCTGCAGTGGTAACATCCAACATAACACAGTCTCAGATAGGAATAGAGGGCACGGGTGAAGAAACTCAGGCACCTTGAACTGCTGACATCCACAGAATGTCTTTAATCAACCCAGAGAGTAGCCACTCGCAGCTGGGTACTTCAATGCCGGATAAACCTCTAGCCAGAGGTATGGCAGCTGACAATGTGATCCGGAAACTTGCAAAAAGTCTCTGACACAGAATAAACTTGCAACCGAAGGTGAATATTAACCTTTCTCACAGTACCTGGAACTTTCTCTGTCTCCTTGGCAGTACTGTGAGAAGTGTGGATTCTTTAGTGTCCATACAACTCAGCTTCCAGGCTCTTACTGAGATGCCAGCTTGTTGGCCCTCCTCTGAAGAGTCCTCCCCCAGTCACTTGTACGAGCTGTGGTGCCCCTCCAATACTGAGAGCGCACCGGGACGCCTTGAATCCTCCTTCAGTTACTGGGCCTCGGGATAACCGGCTCCGAGACGGATCAGTCAGATCCGTCTCGGATCCCCACCCCACCCCCAGACGGATCCCCACTCCAGACCATGCCGGTCTATGGGGCTAGTCAAACTGACCATGTTGCGGGACGGCAAACGCTCCTAGGCCCGGGACCCCTCGTGGGGCTACCCCGGTCCAGAACCAGGAAACAGGACTGCGGCCGAACCCCGAACACGTGACTTCAGCACCTTAAGTACCCTTCCCCAGACTACACAGCGGGGCCAGACCCACCCCCTGATTGGCTCTGGGGAAGATTGATACCTAAGACGTCCAACCAGGCCTGGTTTTAGGCCTGTCATGTGTACCTCACTGCACCCATGACCAGACAGAACCCTAGTACAGCCCAGCCAAACTGATGCCAAAGTTAACCTGTACAATTAACCCTCAGAACCCCATTACTCTGAGGGAAAAAACGAAATTTCCACGTATAGCGCACACTTGTTAAAGTGTGACTGCTACACTGTTTTTGTGTTTGTTTTCAAGATTACAGTGGGCCGGTCTGGATGAAGTCCAGGGCCAAATTTTTGTCCCAGTCCAGCCCTGTTCTCAGTTTGAAACCTTAGGAAGCCACTTAGCTATGGCTCCCGCTGCCTCAACAAAGCCTGTGAGAGCAGGGAAAGCCGTTGTAGATGGGCACAGTGTTGGACCGAGTAAGGACTTAGGTAAGTACAAGGGGGATGATGGGGCAATCTTACTATGTAAACATTTCTTTACCTTAATACAAGGAATGCATTAAGGTAAAACAATGTATAGGCTTTAGAAGCACTTCAATACATTCTATGTGCTCATAGTTGTACTGATAATGGCAAGTAAATTCATGAATTATTATATACTGGCTTTATAAGAGCAACTATGAGTGCAGAAATGCATTGTTCACTTACACGTTGGTTTTCTAATGGTTGTGAACAAGACGCCTAATATGGAAAAGGTTGCTGACCCCCGATATAGAGATATGCATTAAAAATAAGCAAGCAGAACATAAATACGGAATGTGTGACATTTCAGGGCACTGTAAATGCAGCATGGAGGAAGTGTTTTGACAAGAAGCTTTCTCCCACTCAACAAATGAAATCCATGAATTTAAGCCACCTAGAGATTTACAATTCCACCAAAGAATCACACAAGATCCAGCTGTCAGGCAACCTCTTACCAAAAAAATAGCTACCCTGTTTCCCCTAAAATAAGACCTAGCGTGATTGTCGGTAATGGCTGCAATATAAGCCCTACCCACCAAATAAGCCCTACCCTGTTTCCCCGAAAATAAGCCCTACCCTGAAAACAAGACCTACAAGGACTTTTACTAGGGCTTATTTGGGGGGTAGGGCTTATATTGCAGCCAACACCGACAATCACGCTAGGTCTTATTTTCGGGGAAACAGGGTAATGTCTGCTAATATGCAGAGGATGTGCTTAGACATCTCTTCCCCTGAGGAAACATTATCAATAGGGGTTTTGTTTGGATATATATATACACTATAAGTCTGGAGTTCTGCTTTAATGCTGATTCCTGACTGCAAACTCCTGCCTAGAACCTAGGCAATTAGGGAGTGTAATTCTTATGCCCCGTACACACGGTCGGAAATGCCGACGGAAAATGTCCGATCGGACCATGTTGTCGGAAAATCCGCCCGTGTGTGGGCTCCATCCATCCTGCTCTCAAATTTTCCGACAACAAAATCCAATCGGACTTTTTCCAATCCTGTGTAGCGAATTCCGACGGACAAAGTGCCACGCATGCTCAGATCAAATTACGAGACCAAAGCTATTGGCTAATAGCCTCTACGTAGTTACGTATTACGCAGCGAACGTCACCACGTTCAGAATAATCAGATTTTCCAACAACTTTGTCTGACCGTGTGTATGCAACACCAGTGTCGGATAAAATCGGTCGGAAAAAATCTGATGGATTTTGTGGTCGGAATTTCGGACCGTGTGTACGGGGCATTAGTGTCCCCCGCTATGGCTCCTAAGCCCCGCTCACACTCTCATTAACCTGGAAAATGCAATTAGCTTCTAATGACAGAGGTGGACCAAGATGGCGGCATGAGACCCAGGCTGTGGCACCTGAAGGGATTGCAGCAGGATTATACTTGATTCTTTTTAGGCAGGTAAGTATCTGAACTGAGGACAATTGATGTCCTTGTTTATCTCTTGCAGTGTAGTGGATCACCCTGTGCACTGTAAGGATTAAACACTTGTTTTGTCTAGGGGTTAGAGTTGCCACCTCATCCCTTTAAACCCAAACACATATGAATTACACAGGTTCTGAGGCTAGTTTAATGCAGTTTAATTACCAACTTAATCAGCCACAGAACCTGTGTAATTCATATGTGTTCGGGTTTAAAGGGATGAGGTGGCAACTCTACTAGGGGTAGAAGTACTGAACTCATGTCTTGGTACCCTGAAGCTGGCACTCTGCTTGGCTCCTAGACACTCAGGCCAGGTTCCCATACTGTATGTGCGGCTGTGGTTCCCAGTATGGGGTCTGGTTCATTTCTGTTCATCAGTTCAGGTGTAAATCAGATCTGAATTTTTGCCTATATGCACACCTGAACCAGACCCAAACACACAAAGGACTCTTTTGGAATGCGGACAGTGGCCACCCTGGGCAGGTGAACTGGCTCCATTGAGAGCCGGTCACATTAGCATGTCATGCGAATTGGATGCAGGGAAACCCACATCCAATTCGCCTATATGTGAACCCAGCCTCAGGGATGTGGATGGGCTCTTGACATTATGGTTGCCACCTCATCCCTTTAACCACCTGATTACTTTGCACTTAAACCCCCCTCGTGACCAGACCAATTTTCAGCTTTCGGCGCTGACGCACTTGGAATGACAATTGCGCGGTCATACAACACCGTACCCAAATGAAAGTTTTACCATTTTTTTCCCACAAATAGAGCTTTCTTTTGGTGGTATTTAATCACAGCTGGGGTTTTTATTTTTTGCTAAACAAATAAAAAAATATGGAAAATTAAAAAAAAAAAAAAAAAATCATGTTTAATAGTTTGTTATAAAATTTTGCAAACAGGTAATTTTTCTGCTTCATTGATATGCGCTGATGAGGCGGCACTGGTGGGCACTGATAGGCGGCATTGGTGGGCACTGATAGGCTGCACTGGTGGGGACAGATAAGTTGGTACTGATGGGCAAAGCAAAGATGGCACTGATGGGCACGGATGGGTGGCATGGATGGGTGGCACGGATGGGCACTGATGGATGGCACTGATAGATGGCACTGATGGGCACTGATAGATGGCACTGATAGGTGGCACTGATAGATGGCACTGATGGGCACTGATAGGTGGCACTAATGGGCACTGATAGGTGGCACTGGGCACTGGTAGAGGACACTGATGAGCACTGGTAGGGGACACTGATGAGCACTGGTAGGTGACACTGATGTGCAGCACTGGCACTGTGGGCACTGACATATGGCACTGTGGGCACTGCCAGATGGCACTGTGGGCACTGACATATGGCACTGTGAGCACTGACAGATGGCACTGGGGGCACTGACAGATGCCTTACTCGGATCTGTGATCCAGCGAGTCTCACAGACTCGAGGATCACAGAGCGCGCCGCGCGCGCCCTTCAGGGGGCGCGCAGGCAGCTCGTTGCCGGGACGACGTCAATAGACGTCGTCCCGGCACATCAGATCCGTGCTGTAGCTGTCATTTGGCTATAGCACGGATCTCAGGTGGTTAAACCCGAACACATATTAATTACACAGGTTCTGTGGCTGATTAAGGTGGTAATTAAACTCGCTTGGTGCTTTATCTGCATTTAATTAGCCCCGGATCCTGTGTCATTCAAAGGTGTTCGGGTTTAAAGGGATGAGGTGGCAACTCTACGTTGACATCCTCACCTATAATGTAAGATTATTGGTCCTGGATTGTATGTGATGCTAGCCCCGTGGTTGCGGCAAAGTATTCCCATTCAAAAATCACTGCAGATCACTCTTCACAGAGCAAAACAAAAGTGAATGAGCCCCAAGGGTTAACTTTTGTTTGGCTTCGGCTTTAATTAGGCACCATTTCCCTTACACACAAGTTTATTTGCATAACTAGGTAAAAAAACGAATTCCCAGACAGATTTAAAATCGGGTGCTTGCATTAAAGTATTGTGCACCCATCTGTCTCTACGATCACACAGATGCCAGGAAAGCAAAAGTTGGGTTTGAGATTTCTCTGAGATGTAATCCGCGCTGCAAACAGCGGCAGCTGAAAGGGGATTGATTAGGAGCCCATCTGTAACCCCGTCCAAATTTTGTGCAGAGGCTACACCGGAGATTTTTGCTAACTCACAATTCTAAATCCCCATGTGATTAATCACTAAAAGAAGCCACCGATCATCGACTGATGGAACAAATCACTCCCAGAGGTGTAGTGATAGCTGTACACTTAAGGACAAGCAATCAATTAATCACAGATTTCACCAATTCAGTCATGGAAAGGAATGTGTTACTGTTAAAGCGGAGTTCCACACAAAAATGAAGCTTCCACTTTTCGGAGCCCCCCCCTCCGGTGTCACATTTGGCACCTTTCAGGGGGGAGGGGGTGGTATTTGCACCCACTTCTGGGCATAGACTCCCACGGGGGGGTCTACGCCACTTCCCATCCCCCCGCTGTCTGCTTGGAGACACGCGGGTCCCAGAGACAGCAGGGACCATTCGGATTGTGCAGCGCGACTTGCGCATGCGCAGTAGGGAACTGGGAAGTGAAGCCGCAAGCAGGGGCGTAACTATAGGGGGTGCAGCAGTCGCGAGCGCAGCCGGGCACTGTGCTGCAAGGGGCCCATGCCGCCCCCACTACATATGGCCGGTGGCAGCATAGGCGGTTAGGCACAAGGCGCACGGGTGACTGGAGGTGGGAGGTGACTAGCAGAGCTCCATGCTCGACTATCGCACTGGCTGCTCTTTAGTTGTGCATTCCCCACACAACCTGTGTCCTCTGCCGCTCCTCCGTGTCCCCCTATCCTGCTCCATGCAGTGCTGCTCAGTCCGGTGTCTGTCCTCCCCAGCCAGAGTTCCGCCCCCTGAGTCCGGCTCACACTGCAGTGCATGCTTCTCCCAGGAAAACAAACTTTAAGCACACAGGTGCAGTGCAGCCCTATGAGAGCCGCCCCCTCTACATATGGCTGGTCCCAATTTCCCTTTCCCTTCTTCATCTTTGTCTCAAAGGTGTAACATCATAGGTCTGTTTAGACCTCTGATATTTCACCAAAGTCCCCCAACGGGACTCCATAAAAAATAATAAAAAAAAACTGCTGATAGCAGTGGTGGAACTACAGGGCTCACAAAAGTTGTACCTGTGACCGAGCCCTGGAGTTCCACCACCAGACTCGGAGGGAAGGGCCTCAGCTGGGGTTCAGGGGGGCCCTTCATGGTTTCTTGCACCGGGGCCCTGAAGGTTCTAGTTACACCACTGGCCGCAAGGCTTCACTTCCTGATTCCCTTAACGAAGATGGCAGCGGCAGCACCCAAGGACCGAGGGACGGTTCGGCCTCGCAGGTGCCCTGGACAGGTAAGTGTCCTTATTTTAAAAGTCAGCAGATGCAGTATTTGTAGCTGCTGACTTTAAAAAAAAAATTTTTCGGCTGACCTCTGCTTTAAAGTAAATTATTGCCAATCTCCATTTACACTCTACACACTTCAGTGCTGCAGTAAACAGCAGTATGAACATGAATGACTAAGTTACAGGATAAGGTCAATCACGGTTCACTAGACAATTTGTTCACTCGGCTATAGCGGCATAGAATTAAGTTCTTTGCTGCTAAATTAGAGTAATACTGGTAATCCACAAAATCAGCAAGTAATGACATCAAAAAACAGTAACAGTAATGATAATCAATACTGTGATGACTACTCTGTGAACAGTAGGCTATATTCACTTTAGAGTGCACTCTGTATGAATTGCAGCAATGAAATTTAAATTTAAAGTTACCTCTTACCATGGGAAACAGTCAAAGTTCTTGTGAAGCTGCAATCTGAATAAGCAGTCTTCAGCCCTAGTTCTTCAGCCGGGTACTTATGGGGCCCAGTCTTTATGGTGGTGCACATGAGTACAGTCCCAGTAAAGTAATGTGATGTCCTTCATGTTGTGCCCCATCACATTACAGGCACACTGTGAAGGAGGTACCAGCTTCTCTCCTTGTGTATGTCACACACACCGCACAAGCTTTGGTCTGAAATACCCAGTGCCGTAACAAAGTCCCGCCTCCTAGACCCGCTCCTGTGATAGATGGAACATTGATCCAATGCCATGAAATTGAATTAGTGTGACGTGTACAATAGGAGCCGCGAGCCAGTCTAGGAGGTGGGATTTTGTTACAGTGGCTACCCAGGCGATTAAAATCCAAGCTCCATGACAGCAGGAGATTGCCACTCTGTGTGATCCATGGGCACTGGTAGGCTGCATTTGGTGGGCACTGGTAGGCTGCATTTGCTGGGCACTGGTAGGCTGCATTTGATGGGCACCAGTAGGCTGCATTTGATGGGCACTGATAAGGTGCATTTAATGGGCACTGATAAGACTGAAATTGGTGGGCACTGATAAGGCTACAATTGGTGGGCACTGGTAGGCTGTATTTGATGAGCACTGGTAAGGCTGCATTTGGTGGGCACTGATAAGGCTGCATTTGATCGGCACAGATAAGGCTGCATTTGGTGGGCACTGATAAGCTGCATTTGGTGGGCACTGATAAGCTGAATTTTGTGGGCACTGATAAGGCTGCATTTGGTGGGCACTGGTAGGCTGCATTTGGTGGGCATTGGTAGGCTTCAGTTTGTGGGCACTGGTAGGCTGCATTTGGTGGGCATTGGTAGGCTGCAATTGGTGGGCACTGGTAGGATGCATTTGGTGGGCACTGGTAGGCTGCATTTGGTGGGCATGATGAGGCTGCAATTGGTGGACACTGGTAGGCTGCATTTGATGGGCACTGATAAGGCTGCATTTGATGGGCACTGGTGAGGCTGCATTGATCTGCTGTATCATGTCTGCAGTCTCTGACCATCACCTGTATCATGTCTGCAGTCTCTAACCATCTTCTGTAGTATGTCTGCAGTGTGTCTGGGGGCTCTTTCAAACAGACTCTCTAATAGAAGCCCTCTCTGTGTCCATTAGAGTGACCCCCCTCCAGGTCCCATTAGAGTACTCTGCTTCTCTTCCTGTATTTTGTTTATTGTTAAGAGATCGTGGAAGGATCCCAGGGTAACAAAGGCTCCTTTGGGGAGCATCTCTGTGTTTGAGTCGTTGCCATAGAAACATTTGTGAAGGGGAGGAGTTAGTACAATGACCACATCCATGTGGGGGCGCCACGAATATTTCTGCACCAAGGGGGCTGTGACCCTAGGATCGGCCCTGGTCACATGAACATCAGAACTGGACTACGGAGCAGTGGAAGAAGGTGGCCTGGTCTGATGAATCATATTTTTTATTATATCCAGGGCCGTCTTTAATATCGTTTGGACCCTGGGCAAAAATTTTCTTGGGCCCCCCTCCCCCCCATGCAATTTCACTCTCCACCTGCTCTGAGACATACAATAAATAGAAGATAGACTTAAAATCAGTTACTGTATCAGATCAGGCAGAAATTGCAATTGGTTGGCAGCGGTTACAGCATATCATTACTGCTTACTGACTGGTGGCTAGAGGTTACAGCACACATTATGGCTCACTGATTAGTTGCTAGAGGTTACAGCAAATGATTTCTGCTTGTTGATTGATTGCTAGAGATTACTGTACAGTAATACTGCTCACTGATTGGTTGCTAGAGATTACAGCACATCATCTCCTCACTGCAGGGGGGGCATGATATACATATGAAAGCCGCCTTTATTTACATATTAATGCAGCCGGCCGCAGCTATTTACTTAGTAATGCCGCCGCTATTTACATATGAATGTCGGTTATTTACATGTAAACACAGGGTCTGCAGGTAAGTCATCTGTACACAACAATAGGGCAGAGCTAGGCAGCATTAGTACTAGCACTTCACACTGAGATATCAGGACACAGCGGGACTAAAACTTCAAGGGACAAGGGAATTTAAACTGGGATAGTTGGCAAGTATGAGGCAGCTGCTTTGGGCCCCACAACAATGATAGGGCCCAGGGCAGCTGTCCCTTTTGCCCTGCCTTAAAGACGGCCCTGATTATATCATGTGGATGGCTGGGTGCGTGTGCGTCACTTACCTGGGGAAGAGATGGAACCAGGATGCGGTATAAGAAGGCAAGTTGGCAGAGGCAGGGTGATGCTTTGGGCAATCTTCTGCTGGGAAACCTTGGGTCCTGCCATTCTTGTGGATGTTACTTTGGTGTCCATGCCTCAATGGGTCAGGGCAGTTTCAACAAAAGGGGGCCATACTCAATATTAGGCGGGTGGTCATAATGTGGAGCGATTGCAGAGAGAGACTGGAGTAGATGAGAAGCACTGAATTACAAAAATTGATGAAATGTGTGTTTAAGAGCTCCTTGCACATGTGGCAACCACTTCCGTGTCTCTGAAAGGTGATCCGCGGTCGATTGCTTTTTGGAGGTATTTGACATTTTTTTATGGAAAAAAGATCCTGGCAATCAGTGCTTTAACAAATTAAACGTGGTTTTCTTGGAATTTAGATGTACTTATACATAATTATCATGTAGTAGTGATCAATCATACATTGCTGCATTGTGGGATCATGTGTGATTAATCCTTATGTAATACAAGTAGGTTACACAATAGGGAGCTAGTTGTCCCATCTGCTAGCAATCAATCACTAAAATAAAATACAGGTGATTTTAGTAACACAGTTGTGCTATTACAAACCTGTTGGATTTTGCGGGCCTAAAAAAGCTGAATGCTTTTTTTTCTTCTTTTTTTAGTTCTTATTATTATAGGAAAGCTAATTTTGTCACTTTTTTTTATCACAGCCTTTTCATTTATTTTTTTAGTTTAAAAGATTAACCGCTTCCCGACCGCTTCCTGTACATATACGTCGGCAGAATGGCACGGCTAGGCAAAAGCACGTATATATACATCCCCTTTAATTGCCTAGCCGGCGGCGTGCTCGCGTCCTGGTCAGGAGCTCCGTGACCACGGCCGCGGGACCAGCGGACCCGATCGCCGCTGGTGTCCCGCGATCGGGTCACAGAGCTGAAGAACGGGGAGAGGTCTGTGTAAACAAACCTCTCCCCGTGCTTCCTACACTGCCTGTCACTAATCGGCTGTTCCCTGTCATCGGGAAAGCCGATCAGTGACGTCAGACGACAGCCACGCCCCCTAATGTAAAAAAAAAACCACACACGTCACAGACGATAACCCCTCCCCGCCCCCTAGTGGTTAACTCTTTCACTGCCAGTGTCATTTATACAGGAATCAATGCATTTAAATAGCATTGATTGCTGTATAAATGACAATGGTCCCAAAAATGTGTCAAAAATGTACGATGTGTCCGCCATAATGTCGCAATAAAAATCGATGACCGCCATTACTAGTAAAAAAAAAAAAAATTAATAAAAATGCCATAAAACTATCCCCTATTTTGTAAACGCTATAACTTTTGTGCAAACCAATCATTAATCGCTAATTGCGATTTTTTTTTTACGAAAAATAGAAGAATACGTATCGCCCTAAACTGAGGAAAAAAACATTTTTATATATTTTTTGGGAATATTTATTATAGCAAAAAGTAAAAAATATTGAATTTTTTTCAAAATTGTCGCTCTATCTTTGTTTATAGCGCAAAAAATAAAAACCGCAGGGGCAATCAAATACCACCAAAAGAAAGCTCTATTTGTGGGAAAAAAAGGACGCCAATTTTGTTTGGGAGCCACGTCGCACGGCCGCACAATTGTCAGTTAAAGCGACGCAGTGCCGAATCGCAAAAAGGGGCCTGATCCTTTGGCTGCAAATTGGTCCGGGGCTGAAGTGGTTAATACTTTCCTGGGGAGCTTGTCATCTTGAAGGACAGCAAATCACTTTATACCAGATTATGATGCGTTTATTAAAACAAACCTGTACGCCAAAAACTCAGCAAAATGAACCTCATCATGCAATGGTAGACACCCTCCAGTGTCTGTAGGTAGTAGCAGCAACCATTAAAACTTCAACGGGGTTCAGGAAACCACCAAACATTTTTACCAGTTGACCTCCGGAAAGATTTTACCCCCTTCATTACCAAGGCATTATTTGCTATTCAGCACTGCGCTACTTTAACTGGGAATTATGCAGTGATGCAACACTGTACACAAAATTAAATGTATATAATTTTTTTTTCACACAAATAGAGATTACTTTTGGTGGTGTTTGATCACCACTCGGTTTTTAATGTTTGAATGTAAACAAAAAAATACTGAAAATTTTGAAAAAAAAAACATATTTTCTACTTTCTGTTATAAAACATATCCAATAAAAATCAAATTTCTTTTAAAAATGTATTCTGCTACTTGTCTTTGGTAAAAACTAAGCTCTGTTCCAAAAGAAAGTGTCACCAGGTGTTAGGCCCCTTGTAGTCAGAAGCCCTGCTGTAGTGAGGTCATGGGTGAGTCAGTTCTCATATATGAGCCAGGTTGGGAGGAGCGTGAGTGGATACTTTCCAACATTTTGAGATGGGAATGAGGGACACCTACTAGCAAACGTATGTAGGCATTGGACACGCCCCCCCTGCCACGCCCCCTTAAAGGGGAAATAACAAAAAAAAAGGTTAATTAAATCCACAAGTGCTTTTTTTTTACCACTACTATTCCTTTATATTGGCTTTTAAAATTTAAAAAATGCAGCAATTTAGAATTTGGATGAAAGGTTTAGCACTGCGAAACACTTTTTGAAAGATAAAAAAATGCATTTTATATACAACTATATAGATCAGACCAAAATGAGGGACAAATGAGGAGGAAAGGGGGACAGAGGGACATTTCTCGAAATCAGGGACAGTCCCTCGAAATCAGGGACAGTTGGGAGTTATGCTAGTGCAGTAGGAGCATGGAAGCCAAACACCCCTCATCTAAGCAGATGTAGCCAGCAATTGTAGGCCCTCTACAGGGCTGGAGCCCAGAGAAAAGACCTGCACCCAAGAGAGCCAGCTGTGAACTTCATGACCCTTATGGAGGTGGGGCCTAGCGTGGGTTGTGGAAGACCTTTTAGGCCTGTCCTAGAGTTTCTCGAGTGACGCTATTCCACAGGAGCAGAAAATATGTTCTGCAAACTGGTCAAAAGCTTTATTCAGTGGTCACATCATATTTACAAAGGCAACGTTACAGAGCCGTGCAGGGCCCCTTTATCAGGCAAGATTATTATTATTATTATTATTGATAATTCCCCTGGAGGGTCCCGGGAGAGGTGTACCTATGGAGGAGGTGACTACAGACATCCCATTACAATGAGTATCCCGGGGGAAGGAGAGACTTTCAGAGGGAAGATGGCTTACTTTAATGGCTGTACAATGCTTTCACGTGTGACTGCTGTGGACCGTCCACTAAATGTGATTGACTATGTCCTGTCAAGCAACCCCGGATAGTATGTCAGTGTGATGTGACTGTTGTGCCATTTTCCAAGTACCCCCATTAAAGTGCAGCAACCCTATTTATGTGTGGACATTCCTTCCTTGGGGATATAAAGGTCAATGGCCGGGAAAGGCCTCTGGAGACCTATGGCATAGAGTGGGACAAAATATGGAGGAGGGTACAGCCTCAGCAGGAGGGTAACTGTTCTAGCATGGGAGGAGTGGGGCAGGGACTTGAGCTTTTGGAGCCAACATCCAGCTAATTGAAAAGTACCTCTTACAACCAAAGCTCTGTCCATACTGCATATGCACCTGTATATAGTACCAGAGCTCTGGCCATATGGCACATATGCCAAAGCACACATCATGAGACATGTAGTCCCGAAGATCTCTGATGTGCAAATGGTGCCTTTGCCAACTGTAAGTTCAGGGAAACGAGAACAGTAAGGCTGGGTTCACACTGGTACAACACGACAGTCGTACAACTGTGTATCTTTGCCCTGCGACTTGAAATCCAACTTTCATCCAATGAACGGAATCTGACTTTGATTCCAACAATACCAGGCATTTTGAGTCTGGTATGAATCTTGAGGGGAAACTCCAAACCAAAATAAAAAAAAATGGCTTCCTCCCTCCCAGACCATACCACCCCCTTCAGTCTGAAGCCCGCTGTCGGCTGACGTTGCAGAGCCGGTCCAGGCTGGGGAAAGATTGTGACCGCCCAGAAGCCTGGACCGACACCTAGCTCAGCCTTGCAGTGAACTGCTGAGAGCCTGGGCTGGCTGCCCCCGCCCCCTCCACAGCCCAGCGCTCTAGTGAGTGCGGGAGGGAAGAGCAGAGAGGCGGTCACTAACAGTCACCAGCTCTCTGCTCATGGAGCTCTGAGAACTGAGCGCTCAGTTCTCAGTCTTATGCCCTGTACACATGGTCGGAAATTCAGACGGGAAAAGTCTGATCGGATTATGTTGTCGAAAAATCCGATCGTGTGAGGGCTCTATTGGACTTTTTCAGTCGGAAATTCCAGGATCTAAAATTTTCCAACAAAAAAATCCGGACTTTTTCTGATCGTTTGTAGAGAATTCCGACGGACAAAGTGCCAGGCATGCTCAGATCGAATTACGAGACCAAAGCTATTGGCTACTAGTCTCTACGTGTTTCCGTTGTACGCAACGAACGCCATCACGTTCCAAACGATCGGATTTTCCGACAACTTTGTCTGAGCGTGTGTATGCAACACCAGTTTCGGACAAAATCCGCCTGAAAAAACCCGACGGATTTTGTGGTCGGAATGTCCGACCGTGTGTACAAGGCATTAGAGTTGGCGAGGGACAGATGCAGCATCGGAGCGATGTTGCATTCACCTAGGTAAGCATGTTTAAAAAAAATAAATCCCAAACTTCTCTTTTAAGGTTTTCAGTTTACAAGAATATGATGCAGTGTTTGTGGCAGTCACAGATCACCAAGGCACAATGTCTGCATGAATGTAATTTCAGACAATAGCTTTGATTGTCACTTCAATTCTACTGTCCTGCATCCAGGGACTAGGTGTGAGACACGTCGTCTGCTTCGTGTGGGTTGTAGGTCACTTGGACGAGTGAGTCATAATAGAAGGGCCCACATAGTGAGCAGTAGAATAAAGGCATTGGTGATTTTCGCTAGACCATGAAGATGACAGCCAGAGGAATAGGAAAATAAATAAAAAAGGAGAAGGGAGGACAGGGAGAACGGGTGAAGAGATGAGGCAGTGATGTGACCAGGGAGGCAGAGACCTCTGTGCACCTAAACTCAATGTTCATATGTGTAGGAGTCTTTAATCAAAGTTGGGCAGTAAAATACATTTTTTGTGCCTCTACTTTTTCTTTCAAAATAATGTGCGATAATTTAAACTTTGAAAAATAGGTTTTGGGAAATACAACACTTTTTATAGTTATATTTTAACACTTCTTATCGAGGTCTACACATCTGACCCAAAAGATGGACAATCTAGGACGAAAAATGGACTGAGGGAGTTTAGGCTCTTCTATCTTGTCACCGGAAATGAGGTGGCAAATCATGACTGAACTGGTGGAGCGGGACAAAGGTTCCACAGTGTCCCCTCAAAAGATGGACAATCGAGGAGGAAAAATGGACTGAGGGACTTGGCTCCTTAAATGGGACAGTTTTCCTAATAAGGGACAGTCCAAAGCTATAGTTGTGGGAAGGGGCCTACTTACCCTAAACGGGGACCTTACACTTGCTAATGCCTGGAAAATAGGCTTGGGCCGCGGTCATGCAAGAATCAGCATTAAGGCGGCACCTCAAACTTTGAAGCCAGACGTTCGCTATGCATAAATGCACAAAACACTTTACTGTGTAGCACTCTTTCAGTGGCACTGCGCAACTTCCTTCCCGAATAGGGTAGGTAGGCCCCTGCCCACAACTATAGCTTTGGACTGTCCCTTATTAGGAAAAACTGTCCCATTTAAGAAGCCAAGTCCCTCAGTCCATTTTTCCTCCTCGATTGTCCATCTTTTGAGGGGACACTGTGGAACCTTTGTCCCGCTCCACCAGTTCAGCCATGATTTGCCACCTCATTTCCGGTGACAATATAGAAGAGCCTAAACTCTTTGTGGATCCACGTCTCGCTCTCTCCCAGTACCTCCACCTAGATCCATTGCTTCCCTGTACCACGAGTTCAGTCTCCAAAACAAAGGGGCACTGTTTGCTTGGGAGGAGGTCAGACCACCAACCCCTTCCCTTCCAGGGGACACCATCACCCATGCCCGGTACTACCTTCCCACTGGCTGGATGCGATAGCATTCCCCCCAGTCCTGGTTACTCATTGCAACGGCATGGTAAACATCTTCCCGCCAACTCCACTGTACAATTAACCCCTTCATGGTGGCTCTCTTACTTCTCTTCATCCTCTTGATGTTACAGGCCCTAGTCTTTTGGATATGCTATGTGCCTAAATGCATCCCTCTAAAGAACTTCAGACCAGGCATTTAGAAACTTTGAGAACATTTACTGAAGCTTCCTTGCATGTATAGAGTTAATCCAATTAAGGGTTTCTCTACCGCTCCAGTTTTCCTCTAGTAATACAAGATTCTGTTTAGAGCAGTTGTTTAGAGGTTGCCAAACTTGAGCTACATTCATTTAATCCACATTATTGCTTCCTGCATGGACCAATCTGTAGCCAGTCAGTTCTGGCCCTCATAACGGTTGCATAGTCTTCTATGGCTAGAGTTAGGCCGGCCATAGATTGTCTGAATTGAAACCATTTGTGGGCGGGCTGAATGTACCAAGTTGATCGATCGAGTACAACCAGCTTGCTGGATTCACTTGCGATTATTGCTAGTGGCTGCTATAGCTGCTAGCAATAATCACTGTTTATCCCCCTGGCGGAGGCGGCTTCCCCTGCCTTCCCCCCGGCCAGGAGCAGACAGCTGCTGGGCAGGAGGGATTCCCCTGTCAGCACTGTCTGTAATGATGGGGGAATCATGCACCATCCACCGGTTGCCTTACTCCCCAGTTTAGCAGACAAGGAGCATTTAGAGAAAACAAAGTTTGCAAAGAATTTATCACTGGCTGGCTGCAAGTGGTTGTGCTAAACATTATAGAGGAAATACATTCATTCAGTTTGTGCTGTATGGCCAAAAGTTTATGAACAGCTGACTGTCACATGCCACAACATATAGCCAACAGCATGTGGACAGCCCTCCAAAAGATTAAGTTCAGGTGCTTTCAATGACAGGTAGTGTTAAAACTACAACATGCCTGGTTCCCCATGTTTCTCCCCTTGTTCCTTTAGGGGGTTATACTTGATTCACTCCCGAGAAGGATAGCTAGTTTTTTGGCATATGGTGCTTGGATTGCAGCATACCTTGTGGTAGACTGGTAGACTCACCCCACGTGGCAAATCATTGTCGTTGTGTGATTTACACCAAAAATTCTAGCTAATCCCTATGGATGGTTGTCACATTTCTTTCACACTAACAACCTAACAGTTAGGTTGATACACATTTTAACCCACACTGAAAAACGTGTGCATAGACACTCTGAGTGGCTCACATCTTCTATCAATCATGTATAAGCTCTTACTGTCAGCTTTGTCAGTTGAGAAACCTGGATATTGGAGGAATGGGAATTGAATTGTGAGATAACATCAAACCGGTAGCTGAAAACTCTAACCCTTATCCACTCCTCTTCCATAAGTACGTAAAACTCCTGTTACAAATGTATTTTCGGATGGTGTACAACCCCAGTGAGACTTGCACATATATTCCCAGGTTTGGATCCGACTTGTTGGTGTGGCTGTGCACAGACTGACTCCCTCTTGCACCTATGGTGGCATTGCCCAAAAATCCAGAAATTCTGGAATGAAATTACCCCTTGGGTTAAAACAATGTTCCGATTTACAATATCAAAAGATCCCCTACAATGCTTACGGTATTTCCTAATACTCACATCTCAATAAAAGCATACAAATTAGCCTACTTTACGACCTCTCGCAGCTAAATGTCTAATACCCCGATTCTGGAAGAGGAATATGTGCCTCCTAGTGTTTGACCGGAAATTGAAGGCTGATAAGATCATGGAGGAAAGTTTGATTCTCACGTGTAAAGATAAATACAATACATTTTACAAAATATGGGCTTGCTGGATTAATTTCCCACCTCAAATGCAGACAATCCATATTACTTAAAGGCCCGTGAGCTATCAATCCACCATATTCTTCAATCACAATTGAAATTGAACACTTTTAACCATTCCTGTATAGCTCACTATTGTCTAAATTGCTATTCAACGTCTTTTTATCCTTCTTGATAGCCCAAATGGATGACCAGACTTACAATCAGACTTAGAACCCAACTTTTGTTATAGTTATTTTATTCATCATGTCACTTTTTCTTTGTAATATTTTACATATTGTTCTATATTTGTTTTCTTTTCTCATTCTTTAATTCTTTCTTTGTTAGTATGTTGGTCTGCTGATATAACCACCCTGTGTGAAACCTTAGCAAGTGTTATGAATCTACTGAATCCTTTATCAATCTTTGGATACAAATAATGATTATGTCAAATAATGGAAACTGAAGATGTTAATTACTACACACTGTAACCTTATATTGAGGCCTTTTGTGTACCATACTCAAGATCATAAAATTATTATTGTAGCGGGTGTCTCATTCTATAACCCGCAATCCCGCCAAGCTGGCCGGAACGATGTACACAGGCTTTCCAGCTGGAGTTAGGGATAGCTGCCTGCTAAAAGTTGTAAGGAGGATTTTTCACCCTCCTCCTTTTTCCTGTTTTCACTGACTGAGTTAATGTAATATGAGCTGACACACACAGAGCTCTGCATTCAGTGGCCACTCTTGTGCCCCTATTGGCCAGAAGAGGAAAACCAATTAACCACAGTTAAAACAGCCAATGGAAGAGATTATACTGAACTGCAGGGAGAGCTGCAATGGATTCTGGGACATGCAGTTCCCACACAAAACGGCCCCATAGACTGGTATACAGGGAGAAATACAAATCCCAAGAGGCTTTGCTGACCGGAAAGTAAAAGACTCAATTTTGTGTCCTGAGGTAAAGTTCGGTCAGCCTTGAGAGGGGGATACCAGGTGAATATTGAGGCACATCTCCACCAATGGTGAATCGTTCCAGTGTGAGGGGCCTGGTCGGGTCGCCATGAGAACCTGCCTGTTCCAGGAGGTTCGTTTGGGCCCTGATCGCAGGATTTGGTGAGAGGGAATTTCTGCCAATCTGCAGGGAACAGAGACACTGCACTACAGAAGGAGTTATTTGAACACTGTATACAAACATCATTGCCGGTAGTCATCTTGCTGACACTTGTAGTACTACAGGGATAAAGGATAAGGCTATCCGTTTCTGGGACCTTGTATACAGACATCATTGTCCTCTCACCTTGTTGAACAAAATCCTGTCTGTTTCACTTGATAATCTGGCCAGTTATATTGTTTGCCCTGCTACCCAGGAGTTAAAGTGCACCAACGAAAGTGGCTAGCCGAAGACACCAAACCTTATCTTTGCTTCAAAAGGAACTGAAGCTGTTAGTGCCACCTTACAGCTTCCTCTGGACATAGTCCAGTGAATGAAACAGTCCTTCAGCAGACAAGATTCATTGTGGTGCGGTTCTGCAATCAGCCCTATACCCGCTGAGCCCTCTAGAACAGCTATGCTGTTCACAGGTTACAGCACCTCAGGCACTGGGATGCTCCTGGAGAGAAAGAACCCATCACTTTGGTGCCTCTGACTATTTATTGCCCTTCCAGCCCCCTTCTGGACACTCTTCTCCAGGAATTGACTGGAGCATGATGAATGTTCAGGCTGGTTATTTGAATCCCTTGCCCTATATTTCTGACAGCTTCTTCCAAAAGGGCAAAGCCATCTAATTCCCAGCCTGTGAGACCTAACCAGGCCAGAAAAATTACTGTTCCTTTAAGTGCAGAAGCAGCCAAAAACTAGATTTGCCTGACAACCTATGCTAGGAGGTTGCTACAGTTCTTTTGGCTGAAAGGCCACAAATTCCTACAGGCACACTCCAAAATCTTATAGAAAGCCTCCCCAGATGAGTGGAGGCTGTAAAAGGGGACCAGCTCCATATTAAATAGGAAGTAAAGCCGTAGACATCGGTGCCACAATTCTTGCAAATATCTCCTAAACCTTTTAGGTTTAGGAGATGTTTCTTGCACCTACAGGTAAGCCTAATGCCGCGTACACACGAAGGGACTTTTCCCGGCGGACCTAAGTCCAGCGGACAATCCGCTGGACTTTCCAGCTGGGTCCGCTGGACTAAAAAGCGAACGGACTTGACCACACACGATCACGCAAAAAGTCCGACGGTTCACGTGATGACGTACAGCACGTACGACGGGACTAGAAAACGAAAAATACTAGAAAAATACTTGCTACTGAGCATGCGTCCTTTTTGGTCCGCCGGACCATACTACACACGGCCGGATTGTCCGCTGGACTGCCAAGTCCAGCGGATAATTTTAAAACAAAACTTAAAACTTTAGTCCGCCGTACTTTGGCCAAAAAAAGTCCGCCGGCGCCCACACACGAGGGGATTATCCGCTCGACTTCGGTCCAGCGGATAATCCCGCGGGATAGTCCCTTCGTGTGTACGCGGCATTAATCTAGGCTTACCTGTAGGTTAAAGTGGTTGTAAGAGGTTTACAACCACTTTAATGCCCATGGTTTTGGAATGGAATGTCCAGAGTAGAATGGGCAGACTGGTTTGAGATGATAGAAAGGCAACAGTGAAAAGAAAAAAAGGAACCACACTCTTATATCATAAATTACATATCATAAATCACCACAGTGAATAAACAAATAAATCTTCATTTGAATTATAAAAAATACATAAAAATTGTGAAGTCCATGTATAGATCCCACACGTGAATAACATCCTCATCCTCAGTGAGTATAGGAAAGGTTCCTCTCCACCCGCATGCAGACACAATTGACCCCTATTACAGGGAGTCAAATTACGCATATGGGAAAATCCTTAGCTTCTGTGTAGAGCACACCAGTGAGCAGAGTCCACGCCATTCATGACATTTAAGGGCTTGTTGGCCCACTTTTATTAAAGAAAGAAAATGTCCATCGAGAATTCCCAGGGGGTTTCAAATTTGCTACAGCAGTCATGTAATAATAAACGGACAAAAATACCAAGCCACCTGGCTCTCTTCAGCAGTACTGTCACTTAGGCTTTACGCTTCAGCCCTCTTGGCCATATAACAACTACTGTACCTCTTTTCAGCTTCCTTGCTGCTCAGCCCACAGCTTTGGGACTTCTGACTATACATGCATGCTTCTCCCTTGCTTGCCTGGACTCCTTGGGAGGGTGGAGCCTAGAACCATGGTCCTGACTCTGCTGTAAGCCCAGGACCCACCCGCTCAATCAACCAGCCAGACTCCTGGCGGTTCCCAAAACCCGGTCCCAGGATTGGAGATTCCGTCCCACCCATAATGCTATAGAATCTCCGGGCTCCAGGTCCCCAACTAGATTTTACAAACTTTGGAGGAAACTGATAAAACAGATTCCTCCATATTAAATACCCCTGGAGCCCCTCAACCTGCCTATTTGAGAACCCTGGGCGACAATTACCAGGACAGGGAACGGTACTGACACAATATATATATAGATATAGCTTATTCAAAGCACCAGTTTTGCCATATAGAGAGGGAGAGGAAAGGATACTCTCATGGTGCAGTAATTCAAATCATTTATTTAAAAAAGAAGGTTGTATTGCACATATATCAAAGAAAACAGGGATCAGCATGTATTGTATAGAAATTACATATCTCAAAAACCACCCAACGCCCTTTTGTCAGACTACAACTGACATCTTCTTGAACCCCTGAAGACCTCAGACGTAGGCTGACGAAACGGGTTTGGATGGTGTTTGAGATATGTAATTTCCGATCAGCTGGAAATGGTTGAACTAGATGGACTTGTGTCTTTTTTCAGCCTAACTATGTACCGTATTTATCGGCGTATAACACGCACTTTTTTCCCCTTAAAATCAGGGGAAAATCGTGGGTGCGTATTATACGCCGATACCTGCCGATCTCCCACTGTTTTTTTCGTTAGGGGAGCGAGCGGAGCCGATATTCCGAAAGCCGCGTGTATTTTCGGCTATTTTCGGCTATTTTCGGCTCCTCTCGCAGTACCGCCCACCTCCACTGATTGCGAGAGGAGCCGAGCGCCGACAACATAAAGAAATCCGAGTTCGGCTATTTTCGGCTCCTCTCGCAGTCCCGCCCCTGTCTGCGAGCAGAGCCGAGACTAGCCGAACTCGGATTCCTGTATGTTGTCGGCGCTCGTCTCCTCCTGCAAAGGCACTGGGCAAGGCTGCACTGGGCAAGGCTACACTGGGCAAGGCTGCAAATGCACTAGGCAAGGCTGCACTGGCACTGGGCAAGGCTGCAAATGCACTGGGCAAGGCTGCACTGGGCAAGGCTGCAAGGATGGACAAGGCTGCACTGGGCAAAGCTGCAAGGATGGACAAGGCTGCAGATGGACACTGGACAAGGCTGCAATGATGGGCATTTAAATGTAAGTTTTTTTTCCTTAAACTTCCCTCCTTAAAGTTTTTTTCCTTAATATTCCCTCCTAAACTTGGGGTGCGTGTTATACGCCGGCGGACATTCCATTTAATGCTGCCTACATACCAAATAACGCCCAGCCTGTCAGAATATAAATAGCACAATATACTTGTCTATTTATTGTTCATTTAAAGCAGAGAGACTTTACTTTGCACTGCAGAATACAGAACACCAATAAAAAATCTGTGCTGTGCCAACATGAAAGAATCAGCCGAATCAAAGTCATGGACAAGAGTAAAATAACAAAGACCCGGGTCATGGCTTTGTGAACAATCATGTAGACAGTAACTCAGCAGCTTGTTCACAGCTCAGTAAGCGCTAAAGATTATACTGCATCCAGTTCGGGGAAAGTACATACACTATACACTTTGAAAAATAAAAGCAATATGGATGACAGAGCAAACCTTTCACAGACAAGAGAGATTTAAAAAAAAGCAGACCATCAATATCCAGAATCTGTCAGCATACATATAACATTTATTGGGTCCTACCAGAACATATAAAACACAAATTGCCCTGTATAAATTATGTTTGATTTTCACTATATGTACCATACATTGCAAGTTTAGGTGCATTTTTTAGGTTATTAATGCAAAATGTTAACATCTTTATCAGCTCTTTGCACATGGAACCATTCACATCGGTTGTCACCAAGTCTGAAAGGGGAAAATCCAAAATTGTGAGTTCTCGCCAGAACAGGAATACATGAAAATCTTCCAATGGGGACACTTGTTATGGTGACAACTGCCTAAGAGGGGATTTTCATCACTCTGAATATATTTTTTTTCACTTCCTGTTGTGTCTTTCTGTATTTCCTTGACCAGATATCAAGTATGGACATATGCCCGTGCTCAAGCTCATACTTTTAATCAAAAGGGCAATATCAGATGTACTGTGCCGGTTCACCACGCACGCAAGCACGTGTGCACGTACATGTAGCAATTAGCGTGCACACTTGGCGCCCATTGACCTATTTAAAGTAACTGATGTGTCCCTGAGAGAAGTTGCTGAATGGGCTTGTTCCTGTGTTTCTGAGACCTAATTCACTGTATTTGCCTATCCGTGACCTGGCTTCTCTCTGGACTTTGCCTCTGCCTGTTGTCTCAAAATCTGCTCATCTAGTTCCCCTTGACCTCAGCCTGATTACTGACTCTCGTTTGCCTACTGTTTCTTTACTGCTTTGCCCAGCTGTTACCGACCTTGGCTTGCTTCCCAGATATGCTCTGTCTACTTATTCGGTCCCTCGCTGCGTGGCTGTTGCTGACTGCTTCCTGCTTTTCCACCTTCCACTACCACCTTCTGCTCTGGTGCAAAGCTGCTTCTGCATCTTGTCTTGAGGACTGTGACTTCCAGCTCTACCAACATAAAGAGCAGACACCACCATCCATCTACTCTGGCACTCATTCCACTGCATGCCCTCACACTCTCTGGCTTCGCCTTTAGGAGTGCTTGGCAGGAGGTGAAAGAGAGGCCCCTGCAATGTTCAAGTATCCACTAGGTACATGATAATAATAGTACAGTACATTTAAGAAAACTTCCAAAAAACCCGAGATGGGCTTAACCTTGCCCCAGGCTTCCAGGGTGCCTAGAAAAAGGTGACATTACTATTTTCTAAGTTCCAGCATAATGCATAGTGTCTTGCAAGATTTTGGCAATTGAGCATTTCTCGGGATCCCACCAGAATCCCATGGAAAGAAGTGGGGAAAAGATAAGCAGACAATTGATGTTTTATTTCTTTTTTTTGCAGTGTTTGGGCATACACATAGGTGTGAGGGGTCTTTGGGCAAATGCCCTGGATGGAGGTCTGTCTGACTGTTCACGCCTTGGATCCCTCCTGAGCATTGTTTGGACTGCATTTGCCTTTAGTTTGTCTGTGCTCATCCTGATCAGTGGCCAGTTTACCTCTGCCAATGTCTTTGTCTACCTGTCTGGAGATTGGTTGGCTGTCAATCAAAGTCAGTCGGCCAATGAGGAGAGAGAGGGGATGGGGCACCATGTCAGAATGGACACAGGGAGCTGTGGCTCGGCTCGTGTGCCTCCATAGCAAGCTGCTTGCTGAGGAGGCACTCAACAGGAGGGGGGGGGCAGTAGCACTGGAGAGGGACCTGAGAAGAGGAGGCTCTGCCCTGCTCTGTGCAAAACCACTACACAGGGCAGGTAAGTATAACGTGACTTTACAGTCACTTTAAGAGAAAGTGATATCTATCAGAAAGGCATATCCCAAAAACACATTTGTATCTGCACCATATTATAGAGGGAACCTCAGCTGCCAAAACACCAGCTTGGGTACATTTCCACCATAATCACCACAGACACAGACCTTAACCCAATTTCAACTGTAACAAAGCGGCACTGTACCTGAAATGACAGCCATATCCTTATGAAACCTGATTATATGTTAGCCTTCAGGGACCCTAACTGCAGTGACAAGTCAAAAGATGCTCAAAGAACCTCAACAAAGTCCCCTATGCAATGTCCCCTAACATGGGACTGGACAGTGTGAAGTCTTTTCCAATGCTGCACCTTCCTTCTAACATCGGGGTGGACTTCCTACCTTGAGACTCCACCTCCCCTATATTTTACCCTCAAGAATCACAGCTCCAATCAGGGTAAGTGCCACCTCTTCTTACCACTTCTCTCCTTAACATTACCCCGTTGTAGTCCTTGCTCCTTCCATTTCCTGTCTTGCAGGCCTAACACTTATGCTTCTTGGCTTAAGAAGGGTGCTCCCCCAAAGTGTTATCTGAAGTTGATAATAGTAAAAATAATATAGGAACCTTCTTGGAGACTGAGATATGCCCCAGAGTAAGGACAGGGAAGGTAAAGCTGAGCCTACACAAAAACTGTGAGCCCTAGAGGAGCATAGCTCCCAACTGTCAAATATTTAGAGGGACAGTTCCCCTTTTTCTCTTCAGGTGTCCCTCTTTTTAATCTAATGTGTAGACCAGCCTTTCTCAACCTTTTCAACACAGAGGAACCCTTGAAATTACTTTCTGGGCTCCAGGGACCCCTGCCAAAAGTTCTTATATCTACAACTCATGGAACATTAGTGTTTTATTCAGTGTAGAGAATGATCCTTACACTTGTGGTCATTGGGAAGAGAAACCCCCTTACAGATAGCTAAAAAGATCAATGGTGTCAGTGGGAACTTATCTGATAGGTTGAAATTGCTAATTGCTCCCGGAACCCCTAGCAACCTCTGGGGGAACCCTAGTTGGGAAACCTTGGTGTAGACATCTATATAAAAAGGAAGTGTGGTTAGAGATCAATTAACCTATTATTAGTCCATATGAAGGTACCAACATCCCTTTATATTAAATGATAACAAGAGTGAGGATATGGGATTTTATGGGTACGTTTTAAAGACAGTCAAATTACTTATTCTGATAAACAGACTAATTTTTATAAATACTTTTATTGAAAAATAGAAAAGTGAATAAAAATAAAAATAAACGAAAATGCATATATCTACAATCCTGGGTACATACACCTGTTCCTATAACAGACAGAGATAATATGGCATTCATTATACATGATATATAAAAAGGGCAGTACAGGGGGTCCCCTACTTACAAACATCTGACTTACAACCGACTCCTACTTACAAACGGAGGGAGACAACAGGAAGTGAGAAGAAATCCACCCCTAGGAAGGGAAATTCTCTCCTGTAAAGCCCCATACACACGGTCGGATTTTCCGATGGATTCTGTCCTATCGGACAATGTTGTCGGAAATTCCAACCGTGTGTAGGCACCATCGGACATTTTCCATCGGATTGTCCGACGGACAAAGTTGTATCTCCTGCTCTAAAAATTTTCCGACAACAAAGTCCGATCACACCAATTCCCATCGTGTGTAGCGAATTCCGACGAACAAAGTGCCACGCATGCTCAGATCACATTACAAGACCAAAGCTATTGGCTACTAGCCTCTACGTAGTCCCGTCGTAGGCAACAAACGTCACCACGTTCAGAATGATCGGATTTTCCGACAACTTTGTCTGACCGTGTGTATGCAACACCAGTGTCGGACTAAATCCGTCGGACCAAATCCGATGGATTTGGTGGTCGGATTTTCCGACCGTGTGTATGGGGCTTAAGAGTTAATATGGGAAAAAGGTGTCTCCACTGATGCTTTATCACCAGTCCTTGTTTCCCTATCAACCCAAAATTTTCAAAATCCAATTGTCATTGGAACAGAAGGTGAGGTGAAATCTTCTGAACAGGGGCACAGACAGCAAAGCAAATGTTACAGGGGTGATAACCCTTCTCTATGTTATCTAAAAAACGTAAAAATGTATTTTTTGGCTGGAGCTACACTTAAAAATGTACCTGTTCCGACTTACAAACAGATTCAACTTAAGAACAAACCTACAGTCCCTATCGTGTTTGTAACCTGGGGACCCCCTGTATATAACAAAACAAATGTAATATACTATAGTAAACCTTCCATCTAGCCTCTAAAATATTATATATGCTATTTTGAAAAATCAATATAAAGGAAAAATACTGCTGGAAAATAACTTATTAACCAATCATGTTTTGCATATTATTTTTCTTGATTTGTGTATATGGGGCCACCATGACTAGAGGTGTATCATTTATGTTAAAAGGTGCCCCCCTTTCTGATTTATAAATATTGGGAGGTATGGAGGAGTAATAAGGAACGAGAGCCTTATGACCTGCCGGAGAAGGCCAGAATTACAGTTACAGACCCTCCTGGGATGTGCAGGATCAATTTTTTTTGTTGACGGACAGAAGCCCCCTTCCCTTACCAAAAGTAGAGTTACAAGCGGCACAATTAAGCTAGGTTACAATAAAACCTATGCAAAGAAATGCTAAATATTTGGGTACCTATTATATCCTGATTATACCTACACCTGAACATGAAAACAAATATAACAAATGGTATACCCCCCTTGAATTAATCATCACTAAAACTATTACATTTCTCAGGGGAAAAAAAGCTACTAAGTGATACTTTGCTTCGTCCCCCCAAAGTGTCACAATTTACATATTTCTTGGCGCAGCGTGACACTTTCCGCGTGAATTTGAAATGTGTTTCCACACATAACACTTTAATAAAACATAATTTTAATGTAATTTTCACAAGAAAATGTTTTATTAATGTCAACATGACCAGTAAAATGATAAATGGTCACAATGAAGCTGCAAGATTACGGCGCCTTTTTAAACTTTAAAATGCTGTTTGTAGCCATTTATTTTAATGAGCACTGCATGAAAGCTGGAATTCCGAAAGGCTGCGTTCTTTCCTTAAAGTGGACCTGTCCTTATATAGAATTAAGCTGATTGTATGCTGGAATGGTGGACCAGCCAGTGCTGGGGTTTAGCAGCTCACAGGCCAGGCAGCCCTCAAGTTGGTGTGTTTAAGGCAATGGCAGTCGCCATTCAATGCCATAATGTGTGTTTGGTAATAGCATGGATGTCGCACCACTTAACCGAAATCTCAAAACCGAGCTGGTAATATTCTCCCCAACCCGTGCCCCTCCTCCATGACTTTTCCATCAAAATCAATAATGCAACCATCAATCCCTCCCCTTACGCCAAGGTGCTAGGTGTAATCTAGACTCTGACCTGTCCTTTCAGCTCCAAAATCCAATCGTTGTCGTTGTAGACTTCACCTCCGTAACATCTCAAAAATTCGCCACTTTTCAACAAATGAAACCACCAAGCTCCTCATTCACTCCCTCGTTATCTCTCACCATGACTATTGCAACTCCCTTCTCGTAAGGCCTACCTCTCCATAGGCTCCTCCCCTCTTCAGTCTGTTATGAATGCTGCTGCCAGACTTATACACCTTACCAACCGTTCAGGTTCTACCATGCCTCTCCACCAATCCCTACACTGGCTCCCAATCGCCCAGTGAATTAAATTCAAAATACTAACCACAACATACAAAGCCATTCACAACTTTTCCCCCGAGCGACCTCACCGATCTTGTCTCCAAATATCACCCAAACTGTCCTCTTCGCTCCTCTCAAGACCTCCTACTCTCAAGCGCCCTTTGTCTCCTCCTTTCATGCTTGTCTCTGTGTTTTCTGCAGAGCCTCTCCTACCCTCTGGAACTCTCTACCTCAACCTGTCCGGCTATCTCCTACCCTTGCTGCCTTCAGGCAATCCCTGAAAACTCATCTCTTCAGGGAAGCCTATCACGCTCCCGCTAATCTCTTACAACTTTCATCAGCTCATTCCCCACAGTTACGACCTTTTGCACCACCTGCCCTACCCTATTAGATTGTAAGCTCTTCTGAGCAGGGCTTAATCCTCTTGTATTGTAACTGTATTGTCTCCCTTTTATATTGTAAAGCGCTGCGTAAACTGTTGGCGCTATATAAATCCTGTATCATTATTATTATTATTATACAGGATTTATATAGCACCAACAGTTTACGCAGCGCTTTACAATGTGGAGGGGGGACAGCACAATTACAGTACAGTTCAATACAAAAGGGACAGGAGGGCCTTGCTGGCAGAGCTTACATTCTAAAGGGAGGGGGTGGTGGTACAAAAGGTAATAGATGCAGGGAATTAATTATTATATTATGTATATTATGTATCTATATTATATGTGTATTATGTATTATTATGTATGTATATTATATTATGTATTATAATATTAGTAATGTATTATTAATTATTTATGAATTCATTATTAATTAAGTATTAAATTATTAATAATTATGTATTAATAATGTATGTATTATTATGTATGTATATTATATTATGTATTATAATATTAATAATTATGTATTATTATAATTTTTTTATTAAGTAATTATTAATTAATTATTAATTAAATAGGGCCTTGCTGGTAGAGCTTACATTCTAAAGGGAGGGGGTGGTGGTACAAAAGGTAATAGATGCAGGGAAATAATTATTATATTATGTATATTATGTATGTATATTATATGTGTATTATGTATTATTATGTATGTATATTATATTATGTATTATAATATTAGTAATGTATTATTAATTATTGATGAATTCATTATTAATTAAGTATTAAATTATTATTAATTAATTAATTATTAATAATTATGTATTAATAATGTATGTATTGATATGTATGTATATTATATTATGTATTACAATATTAATAATTATGTATTATTATAATTTTTTTATTAAGTAATTATTAATTAATTATTAAATATTTATTATTAATACTTAATTATTTATGAATAATTATATATTAATAATGTATGTATAATATACTAGATTATGTATTATAATATTAATAATAATAAAAAAGTAGTGATGCAAAGTTTTTTGTTTTTTTTGTAAAGTTGCTAAACGTTTTGTGTGCTTTTTAAAATAGTTTTATGTATTTTTTATTGTTTTGCATGTGGGGAGAAAAAACAATGTGGATTTGGATGGGGCTTCTCGTGTACGTTTATTTTCTTATTTTCAACAGTACTGATCCAAAGTTGATTTTATATGCCGGGCTGCAACTCGTGTGGCAAAGGGACAGCCAGAGAAGAATTATAAATCCACATTCAGTTCTCACTTTTTTAACCTCGGTTTGCATAATTCTCTCCTTTAACTTCAAATAAGTTTAATGTATAAGATTCCAGACGTTTTGCAATGCCTCCTCTTTTCTCACATGTGTCAAAAGGCCATGCTACTTATACCTTGTTATAATTCTTCATGTCTGACATGATGCTTCACAACTTCATTAACAGTCAGGTGTGCACATGCTCAGTGACAGTTCAGCGACAGTTCAGCGACATGCTGTGTTATACAAGAGAGTGGAACGATAAAGAGAGTGAATGTCATTGCATGGATTACAGATCACAATGGAAAGCCATTATTGTTAAAGTAGAACTGCAGACAAAAATTACGAGATAAAAATGAATTAAAAGAAAAGGAAAAAAATTCACACCAATATTGTCCTTCAGTCTAGAGATTCCTTTTTTTCTGCTTCTAAATTTCCTTACTCAGATGGTAGCATCATTACACTACTTCCTCTGAGCCCAGGTCATCCTGGACTTACTCGAGCCTATGATTGGACAGTGAAATAAGAGCAGCAAAGTAATTGGCTCATCTCTTTGTTGCTCTGCTCTCTCCTCCTATCAGCATATGAACTGATTGGCTCTTTGTGCTGCTCCTTCCCCTCAAACTCCTGCTGTACTGTACAGGACTGCAAGAGGATGATACCAGGTCAGATTCAGGTACTTGCACTGCTGGTATTTAAAAAATAAATTCAAGGATGTGTAAATAATCAGAATTTTTTAATAAGGACACTTACCTGTGCAGGGAGCCTATGATGTCAGCCCCCCCCCCCCCTAGGCCGATTCGTCCACCGGCTCGCGTGCAGGTGCCGCCATTGCAACTAAGGCCCCTTTCACACTGGGGCGGTTTTCAGGCGGTACAGCGCTAAAAATAGCGCCTGTATACCGCCTGAAAAAACCGGCCCCATTCACTCCAGTGTGAAAGCCGGCGGGCTTTCACACTGGAGCGGTGCGCTAGCAGGACCGCAACAAAAGTCCTGCTAGCAGCATCTTTGGAGCGGTGAAGGAGCGGTGTATTTACCGCTCCTATACCGCTCCTTCCCATTGAAATCAATGGGAAACCGCGGGGATACCGCCCGCAAACCGCCGCTGCAGCGGCGCTTTGCGGAGGTTTTTAACCCTTTTGCGGCCGCTAGCGGGGGTTAAAACCACCCCGCTAGCGGCCGCATACCGCGGGTAAAACGATGGTAAAGCAGCACTAAATATAGCGCTGCTTTACCGTCGCCGCCCCGCACCGCCCCAGTGTGAAGCCAGCCTAAGGGAAACCGGCAGTGGAGTCTTTAGGCTTCACAGCCAGTTTCCTACTGCGAATTGCGCGAGTCATGTGGCACTTTCTGAATGGCCACCTCGTTTTCTGGGATACTCACAGGTCTCAGAAGGCAGCGGGGTGGGGGGGGGGGGAGGAGGGCTTGCCGCAGAATATGAAATTACGTACTTTGCCGCGGCCTAGCTGGGATGGAAGTACACCTGTACTTCTTAAAAGGTAAGAAAAAATATATATATCCAAAATTGAAGGGTGGAGGGGTGGTCTTTAGTTTAAGACCTTCTTGCAAAGTTGGGTGGAACTCACTTAACCACTTAAGGACCAAGGCTCTTTCTGAGATTTGTTGTTTACAAGTTAAAAAAATTTTTTTTTGCTAGAAAATGACTTAGAACCCCCAAACATTATAACAAAAAAATTCTAACACCCTAGAGAACAAAGCGGCGGTCGTTGCAATACTTTCTGTCCATACTTTCCGTATTTGCGCAGCTGTCTTATAAGCGCACTTTTTTTTGGAAAAAATACACTTTTTGGAATTAAAAAATAAGACAACAGTAAAGTTAGCCCAATTTTTTTTTTTTATATTGTAAAAGATAATGTTACGCCGAGTAAATTGATAACCAACATGTCACGCTTCAAAATTGCGCCCGCTCGTGGAATGGCGACAAATTTTACCCTTAAAAATCTCCATAGGCAAAGTTTAAAAATCTCTACAGGTTGCATGTTTTAAGTTACAGAGAAGGTCTATGGCTATAATTATTGCCCTCGCTCTACCGAACGCGGCGATACCTCACATGTGTGGTTTGAAAACCATTTTCATATGCGGGCACTACTCAAGTATGCGTTTGCTTCTGCACGCAAGGTCGTCAGGACGGGGCGCGTTTTTCAAAATTGTCACTCTCTTTTTGTTTATAACAAAAAAATAAAAACCGCAGAGGTGATCAAATACCCCCAAAAGAAAGCTCTATTTGTGGGAAAAAAAGGACTTCAATTGTGTTTGGGTACAGCATCGCACGACCGCGCAATTGTCAGTTAAAGCGACGCAGTGCCCAATCGCAAAAAATGGCCTGGTCATTGGGCAGCCAAATCTTCCGGGGCTGAAGTGGTTAAGGAGGAATTAACTTTTTTTTGTGAATTAAAACATACTTAGGCCAAACATAGATCTATACTCAGACAAAAAGGTTACAAAAAGAAATCAAAGAAGGGGCGGACTTGATGAACTACTCGGCCGTTTTCTGACGCCTTCTCTTTTTCTTCAACTTTTGTTTTACAGACAGAAGGGCACAATCCATCAAGCATTAGTAAAATAAAGAAAAACATCATATAAGGGGGAAAGAAAGAAAAACAACATCATAAAAACATCTGTAATGAGCAGACGCTATTATTTTTTGTAAACTTAGGTTTGTCTGAAGCTGCAGTTCAGAATAATTATGCTAAAGTTCTGGTTTCTGTAGCAGTTTAGCTGGGTTGTGCTAGTTTCCACTTGGCCGTGGGTGTCGCTGTCACCACCGGTAAGTGTTGGAAATGCAACAGGCTAAATGTATTGGGTACCCCTTTACTCAGAAACAGCCCTGACGGAGTGGTCTACCTGCTGTGCATTCTGGGTAAGGGTGTTTTTGTTATCCTGACTGGGCGTCATATGATGTCCTTCAGGATAACATGCCCGTGGGGACGCGCATCGCGGCGATCGGTGGAGTGGTGTGTCAGTGAGAGAGGCCTATCCGGTGGTTGCTAGATCCAGCCTGTGGAAGCTGTTTGTCCTCTGGACCAAGGAAATACCTCTAATGCCGCGTACACACGATCTGACTTTCCGCGGGCTTGGTCCGGCGGACAATCCGATGGACTTTGCAGCTGAGGTCCGCCGGACTTTCAAATGAACAGACTTGGCCACAGACGATCACTCCAAAAGTCCGCCGGATTCGAACGTGATGACGTAGAATAAGGAAGTTCATAGCCAGTAGCCAATAGCTGCCCTAGCGTCGGCTTTAAGCCTCATACACACGATCGGACCGTGGACCAACTTTACCGTGGATTTTTGTCCAAAGGGCGTTGGCCCCAAGTTGGTATTGCATACACACGGCAGGACTTTTTCAGCCAACTTTCACCAAATCACGTGGTTTTTCTGCTCTTTACCGCCACCTTTGGTCAACTTCTGTATTGTTGTCTGATCTTTTGCATTGGTTCTGCATTGGTTTGTACAAAAGTCCGTTGGTTTTGTGTACACACGGTCGGACTTTGGTCCATCGGACTTTTGTTGGCAGAAAGTTGGTCCGTTCGCACAGCCAACAAAAGTCCGATGAAACCTGGAGAAAGTTGGTCCGATGGAGCGTACACACGGTCGGATGTTGGTCCAAAACAGCTAATTTGCATGTTGGTTGTCAAAAAGTAATCGTGTGTACGGGCCATTAGTCCGTCAGACTAGCACAAATCCGTTGGATTTTTTCAGATGGATTTTGTCTGAAACTGGTGTTGTATTCACATGGTCGGACAAAGTTGTCAGAAAATCTGCTGGAGCACACACACGATCGAATTGTCCACCAGACCCTGGTCCGTCGGACTAAGTTTGTCAGATAATTTGATCGCGTGTACGCGGCATAACCTGCAAACCACAAGGTACCTGAATTCCCCTTAACCCTCTATCCCTCTATTGCAAATTTGTGTGTTTTTGTCAAATAAATCTTCAGAAAAAGGACTAAGTGTCGGAGCGATATTCTTTGACCAACCCTTTAACAAGACCCCTAATGCCGCGTACACACGATCGGATTATCCGGCGTACTTAAGCCTCATACACACGATCGGACCGTGGACCAACTTTCCTGTGGATTTTTGTCCAAAGGGCGTTGGCCCCAAGTTGGTATTGCATACACACGGCAGGACTTTTTCAGCCAACTTTCACCAAATCACTTGGTTTTTCTGCTCTTTACCGCCACCTTTGGTCAACTTCTGTATTGGTGTCTGATCTTTTGCATTGGTTCTGCATTGGTTTGTACAAAAGTCCGTTGGTTTGTGTACACACGATCGGACTTTGGTCCATCGGCTTTTTGTTGGCAGAAAGTTGGTCCATTCGCACAGCCAACAAAAGTCAGATGAAACCTGGAAAAAGTTGGTCCGATGGAGCGTACACACGGTCGGATGTTGGTCCAAAACAGCTAATTTGCATGTTGGTTGTCAAAAAGTCTGATCGTGTGTACGGGCCTTATAGCCGACGCTAGGGCAGCTATTGGCTACTGGCTATGAACTTCCTTATTCTACGTCATCACGTTCGAATCCGGCGGACTTTTGGAGTGATCGTGTGTGGCCAAGTCTGTTCATTTGAAAGTCCGGCAGACCGCAGCTGCAAAGTTCGTCGGATTGTCCGACGATCGTGTGTACGCGGCATAAGATGGACACAGTAAACAGGTGAGGTAACGGTGAGCCCAACAAAAACCAGCAGCTCCTTCGGGGGTCGGTGCTCCACATCATATGACGCTTTCAAAGTATTTACACTGCAGGTCTTGCTTGCTCAAATACGCTATTGTGTCTTGGATACGGGGTCGCTTTCACCGCATTATTTTTCGGTAACTAAGTAAATAGGCTTTTTTTTTGGGGTTTGAGCAGGCGATCGTAGCGGCTCTGCGTGACGTTGTGTGTGCTCGGTGAAAGCTGTTTTTCCCTGTACAGTTCAAGCAATTAAGGAAAGGAAAAGTGTTCACATGCTGAGACTGCAGAAAGAAGCTTTGCTCCTAGCTGGAGTTCGACTTTGCTACTAATTGACACATAAAGGCGAGAAGGGCATTGTGTGTATGTAGGGAGACCGAGGCGGCCCGGGTGGAAACGGCTGGAACAAACAGTGCACATATTACTGCTGAGAAGCCATAGGCAGCGCAGAGACACAGGAAAAGTTATGTAATAAGAAAGGGCCTAACCTCATAATAACAAACAAACGTCTCGGTCATGACTTTATTGAACTTAAAGCAGTATTAAACCCAAAGATAAAACTTTATTATATTGCAGCTTACCAATTCTTAAGCCCCATACACACGGTCGGATTTTCGCATGGATTCTGTCCGATCGGACAATGTTGTCGAAAAATCCGACCGTGTGTAGGCACCATCGGACAGTGTACGTCGGATTGTCCGGCGGACAAAGTCCTATCTCCTGCTGGATAGATTTTTGGACAACGAGGTCCGATCACACCAAATCCGATCGTGTGTACGGTAGTCCGACGGACAAAGTGCTACGCATGCTCAGATCACATTACAAGACCAAAGCTATTGGCTACTAGCCTCTACGTAGTCCCGTCGTAGGCAACAAACATCACCACGTTCAGAATGATCGGATTTTCCGACAACTTTGTCCGACCGTGTGTACGCAACACCAGTGTCGGAGTAAATCCGTCGGACCAAATCCGATGGATTTGGTGGTCGGATTTTCCGACCGTGTGTATGGGGCTTTAGGGTGTTGCAGGGCCTGTAAATGAGCCTGTTTCCTAATATACAGAAGACTATCAGAGGGAGGATTACAAATTCTTATTCTTATAAAATAAGCAAAATAGGAAACAGCAAACTAGTAAAATTGGGAGTTATGTATGAATTTACCTTCATGTAAATGTATGAGTAATACCTCAACACACTTACCATGGAAACACAATAGTTTCTCTTTAAATACAACACCAAAAGTATACAGTGGTGTGAAAAAGTGTTTGCCCCCTTCCTCATTTCCTGTTCCTTTGCATGTTTGTCACACTTAAGTGTTTCGGAACATCAAACCAATTTAAACAATAGTCAAGGACAACACAAGTAAACACAAAATGCAATTTGTAAATGAAGGTGTTTATTATTAAAGGTGAAAAAAAATCCAAACCATCATGGCCCTGTGTGAAAAAGTGATTGCCCCCTAAACCTAATAACTGGTTGGGCCACCCTTAGCAGCAACAACTGCAACCAAGCGTTTGCGATAACGTGCAATGAGGCTTTTACAGCGTCCTGGAGGAATTTTGGCCCACTCATCTTTGCAGAATTGTCCTAATTCAGTTACATTAGAGGGTTTTCGAGCATGAACGGCCTTTTTAAAGTCATACCACAACATCTCAATAGGATTCAGGTCAGGACTTTGGCTAGGCCACTCCAAAGTCTTCATTTTGTTTTTCTTCAGCCATTCGGTGGTGGACTTGCTGGTGTGTTTAGGATCATTGTCCTGCTGCAGAACCCAAGTTCGTTTCAGCTTGAGTACACGAACAGATGGTCGGACATTCTCCTTCAGGATCTCTTGGTAGACAGCAGAATTCATAGTTCCTTTTATCACGGCAAGTCTTCCAGGTCCTGAAGCAGCAAAACAGCCCCAGACCATCACACTACCACCACCATATTTTACTGTTGGTATAATGTTCTTTTTCTGAAATGCAGTGTTCCTTCTACGCCAGATATACTTGGACACACACCTTCCAAAGAGTTCCACTTTTGTCTCATCGGTCCACAGAATGTTGTCCCAAAAGTCTTGGGGATCATCAAGATGTGTTGTGGAGAAATTGAGACGAGCTTTGATGTTCTTTTTGCTCAGCAGTGGTTTTCTCCTTGGAACTCTGCCATGCAGGCCATTTTTGCCCAGTCTTTTCCTGATGGTGGAGGCATGAACGCTGACCTTAACTGAGGCAAGTGAGGCCTGCAGTTCCTTGGACGTTGCTGTGGGGTCTTTTGTGACCTCTTGGATGAGTCGTCGCTGCGCTCTTGGGGTAATTTTGGGCGGCCGGCCACTCCTGGGAAGGTTCACCACTGTTCCATGTCTTCGCCATTTGTGGATAATGGCTCTCACTGTGGTTCGCTGGATTCCCAAAGCTTTGGAAATGGCTTTATAACCCTTTCCAGACTGATAGATCTCAATTACTTTCTTTCTCAATTGTTCCTGAATTTCTTTGGGTCTCGGCATGATGTGTAGCTTTTAAGGATCTTCTGGTGGACCTTACTGTGTCAAGCAGCTCCTATTTAAGTGATGCCTTGATTGTGAACAGGTGTGGCAATAATCAGGCCTGGGTGTGGCTAGAGAAATTGAACTCAGGTGTGGACAAGCACAGTTATAGTATGTTTTAACAAGGGGGGCAATCACTTTTTCACACAGGGCCATGATGGTTTGGATTTTTTTTCACCTTTAATAATAAACACCTTCATTTACAAATTGCATTTTGTGTTTACTTGTGTTGTCCTTGACTATTGTTTAAATTGGTTTGATGTTCCGAAACACTTAAGTGTGACAAACATGCAAAGGAACAGGAAATGAGGAAGGGGGCAAACACTTTTTCACACCACTGTATGACAGACATGATCCGACGGACCTGGTCCTCGGATAATCCGCGCGTGTGTATGGGGCTTTAGATGTCAGGGCTGCATTCATGTTTTCTTTTTTAGGCTTTTTTTTTTATTTATTTACTGTATGCCTGGTGATCCTGCCAGAAAGTCTGTCTTTTTCAAATTCCTTTAGCAGGCCAAGCTGCCCAGCAAAAATGGCAGTTAAAGGGATGAGTCTAACCAATTAACACTAGTTTTTATTCATTTAACCACTTAAGGACCGCCTCACGCCGATGTACGTCGGCGGAATGACACGGCTGGGCACAAGCACGCACAGGTACGTTGCCCTTTAAGAGCCCAGCCTTGGGTCGCGTGCGCGCCGCCGGCAGCGCGCTCGCGACCCGGTCCTGAGCTCCGTGAACGTGGCCGCGGGCCCCGTGGACCCGATCGCCGCCGGTGTCCCGCGATCGAGTCACAGAGCTGAAGAACGGGGAGAGGTAAGTGTAAACAAACCTCTCCCTGTGCTTCCTAGTGAGGCTGTCACTGATCGTCTGTTCCCTGTCATAGGGAAAGACGATCAGTGATGTCGCACGCCAAGCCACGCCCCCCATACAGTAAAAAAAACACATAGGTCACACTTGACCCCTACACTGCCCCCTAGTGGTTAAACCCTTCACTCTCAGTGACATTTTTACAGTAATCTGCATTTTTAATCGCACTGATCGCTGTATAAATGACAATGGTCCCAAAAATGTGTCAAAATTGTCCGACGTGTCCGCCATAATGTCGCAGTCGCAATAAAAATCGCTGATCGCCGCCATTACTAGTAAAAAAATAAATTATTAAACAAAAAGGCCATAAAACTATCCCCTATTTTGTAGACACAATAACTTTTGCGCAAACCAATCAATAAACACTTATTGCGATTTTTTTTTACCAAAAATATGTAGAAGAATACGTATCGGCCTAAACTGAGGAAAAATGTTTTTTTATATATTTTCTGGGGATATTTATTATAGCAAAAAGTAAAATATATTGCATTTTTTTCAAAATTGTCGCTCTATTTTTGTTTATAGCGCAAAAAATAAAAACCGCAGAGGTGATCAAATACCACCAAAAGAAAGCTCTATTTGTGGGAAAAAAAGGAAGCCAATTTTGTTTGGGAGCCACGTCGCACAACCGCGCAATTGTCAGTTAAAGCGGCGCAGTGCCGAATCACAAAAAGGGGTCTGGTCCTTTTGCTGCAAATTGGTCCGGGGGTTAAGTGGTTAAAGGGGTTGTAAACGTTTGTGTTTTTTCACCTTAACGCATCCTATGCATTAAGGTGAAAAAACACTTGTCAAAGCCCGGCCCGCAAGCTCCCCCCCCGTTTAACTTACCTGAACCCTCAAACTTGACCCACAGGGATGCGCTGTCTCTCTGCCTGGGGTTCTCGGCTCTTGATTGGATAGATTGATAGCAGTGCAGCCATTGGCTCCCGCTGCTGTCAATCAAATCCAATGATGCGAGCGTCAGGGGGCGGGGTCGAGTCCTGCATTCGGCTTCTATGGACGCCGAATGCTGGACTTGGGAGTGTGCCTGCAAGGTAACTCCCTCGGGAAAGTGCTTCTCCGAGGGGGTTATCAGATGTGGGGAGGAGCTGCGAGAGCCGCGGGGGGACCCCAGAAGACGAGGTTCGGGCCACTCTGTGCAAAACGATCTGCACAGTGGAGGTAAGTATGATATGTTTGTTATTTATTTATTTTTTTTGCTTTTACAATCACTTTAAATAAAACCTTTATCCTAAAACAGGAAAAAAATTAAAAATTTCTGCAACTACCCAAAAAGTGTTAGCTGAAGCTTTAAATTGTTGGTCATGTCCATCTTAATCTGCTAGACACTAGACATGTGCATTCGTTTTCGTCCGAATTTCAGTTATTTTTGTTATCGTTTTAACCGCCTCACGCCAATATACGTCGGCAGAATGGCACGGCTGGGCACAACCACATAACTGTACGTGGCCCTTTAAGAGCTCAGCCGTGGGTCGCACGCGCGCCGCCGGCAGCGCGCTCGCGACCCAGTCCTGAGCTCCGTGACCGCGGGACCAGCGCACCAGATCGCCGCTGGTGTCCCGCGATCGGGTCACAGAGCTGAAGAACAGGGAGAGGTCTGTGTAAACAAACCTCTCCCCGTGCTTCCTAGCGCCACTGACACTGATCGGCTGTTCGCTGTCATCGGGAAAGCCGATCAGTGACATCAGACACACAAAAAAAAAGAAATTCCCATGGAAAATGTCTGATGGAGCCTACACATGGTCAGAATTTCCAATAACAAGCTCCAATCGAACATTTTCCGTCGGAAAATCCTATAGTGTGTACGGGCATTAGACTGAGACTACATTAGACATGTTATGTGATAGGCCATTTACTTAGGGTAGAGGCTCCACTGATTCCCCACCACTAACACTGGCTCTGGCGATTAGGAACAGCATTAGAACTAGGCAGGCACCATCGGGCGGGTGCTCCATCCAGGACATTCAGATGTTCAGAAGCAACCTGTATAGCCGTCGGACATTTCCGACCTTGGAATACTGAGCAGGACACTAAAGCCCCATACACACGGTCGGATTTTCCGATGGATTCTGTCCTATCGGACAATGTTGTCGGAAATTCCGACCGTGTGTAGGCACCATCGGACAGTTTCCATCGGATTGTCCGACGGACAAAGTTGTATCTCCTGCTCTAAAGATTTTCCGACAACAAAGTCCGATCACACCAATTCCGATCGTGTGTAGCGAATTCCGACGGACAAAGTGCCACGCATGCTCAGATCACATTACAAGACCAAAGCTATTGGCTACTAGCCTCTACGTAGTCCCGTCGTAGGCAACAAACGTCACCACGTTCAGAATGATCGGATTTTCCGACAACTTTGTCCGACCGTGTGTATGCAACACCAGTGTCGGAGTAAATCCGATGGATTTGGTGGTCGGATTTTCCGACCGTGTGTATGGGGCTTTAGGGTGTTGCAGGGCCTGTAAATGAGCCTGTTTCCTAATATACAGAAGACTATCAGAGGGAGGATTACAAATTCTTATTCTTATAAAATAAGCAAAATAGGAAACAGCAAACTAGTAAAATTGGGAGTTATGTATGAATTTACCTTCATGTAAATGTTTGAGTAATACCTCAACACACTTACCATGGAAACACAATAGTTTTTCTTTAAATACAACACCAAAAGTATCTAAAACACTCGTTGTTTCAGCTCAGATCCTTTCCCGTTCTTACTATTCCATTGAAGTAAATGTATTTCTTTCTCTGAACAAGCTTGACGAGATTAAGTGTATAGTTTGTTATGTATTTTGCCTTAACCTTCATGACCAGTTAAACTTTCATTTGCTTTTTTTTTCCCCCTCTTCCTACAGCCTGATCTAGCCACTGGCATCTTAACAAGTGTTTCATTAAATTGGTGCCGACTCTAGCTGTCAGTCTGGGAAAATCCTCTGTAGATTGTGGGGATTAGAGAAATACAAACCTTGTTTGCAATTTCATCTAGGGGCTCAATTATTTTGTTCTTAGTCTTTGGCATTGCTGCAGAGCAAACCTTGTGTAATATGGATCGGTCTTCTGCTGCACTTTAACCACTTCTGCTGCAGTGCTTATCGGGAGCATGCTAAAAGTTTCTATGCTGTTTCAACCATAATTATGTTATCAAGGATGACATGGAGAAACTGCACATGGCAGTCTAGGCCCTTATTGATGGACATCTTGCTGCGCCATGTATACCATCATTCCATGGGGCAGCTGCAGACTACCGAAGGACCCTTCTAAAAAGTCTAAGCCCCTGTTGATGGGCATCTTGTTACAACACATGTGCCTCTCCTTCTCTAGGGCAGCTGTAGTCCACACAGCACCCCTTCTAAGGAGTCTAGGCCCTTACTGATGGACATCTTGCTGCGCCATGTATACCATCATTCCATGGGGCAGCTGCAGACCACCGAAGGACCCTTCTAAAAAGTCTAAGCCCCTGTTGATGGGCATCTTGTTACAACACATGTGCCTCTCCTTCTATAAGGCAGCTGTAGTCCACACAGCACCCCTTCTAAGGAGTCTAGGCCCTTACTGATGGACATCTTGCTGCACCATGTATACCATCATTCCATGGGGCAGCTGCAGACCACCAAATGACCCTTCTAAAAAGTCTAAGCCCCTGTTGATGGGCATCTTGTTACAACACATGTGCCCTCCTTCTATAGGGCAGCTGTAGTCCACACAGCACCCCTTCTAAGAGTCTAGGCCCTTACTGATGGACATCTTGCTGCACCATGTATACCATCATTCCATGATGCAGCTGCAGACCACCGAAGGACCCTTCTAAAAAGTCTAAGCCCCTGTTGATGGGCATCTTGTTACAACACATGTGCCTCTCCTTCTATAGGGCAGCTGTAGTCCACACAGCACCCCTTCTAAGGAGTCTACTGATTGGGCATCTTGTTGCTCCAAATATACCCTCTTTCTATGGGGCAGATGCAAACAACAGAAGTTTCCTTCTAAAAAGTCTAGGCCCCTGTTGATGGACATTTAGTTGCACCAGTACAAACAAACGGCACTGCCTCCACCTATAACTGTCCGTAGCGGCAAGGAGCGCATGGAAGGACAAGGCAGAAAGTTCCCAGCTCATCTTGCCAGCCAGCCTGCAACCAACCGAATTAACCTGTCTAACAGTTTTCGTTAAAAACAGGGGTTTCAAATACATGCGTAAGCTGCAGGGACAGTGACAAGGCACCCCATTTGTATTGTGTTTGCAGTCCTAACTCCATACATTGTTAAGAGCCTTCATGGTAGAAGCACATGCATTATAATGGATAGGCAGAGGGCAGGTGAGCCTGGAAGGAGCCCACCCCACCTTAAAGGCACAGGGGCGCAGTGGACACCCAGCACATAGCAAAATGGCAGCAAAGGTGTCTAGTGCATCCCCTCACCATAATTCCAACAGTACAAACAAATGGCCACTGTCCCCACCTATAACTGGCCTTAGTGGCAAGGCAACACATGTAAAACAAAACCAAAGAAAATGTCCAGCTCAACTTGTCAGCCAGCCTGAAACCAACCAAATGAACCTTTACTGATGTGCATCTTCTTGCTCTTAATATACCCTCTTTCCATGGGGCAGATACAGACCATTGAAGGCCCTTTCTATAAAGTTTAGGCCCCTACTGATTGACATCACCACATACACCCACTTACCCACAGCACCACATACACCCACTTTCCATTGGGCAGATGCAAACAACAGAAGTCCCCTTCTAAAAAGTCAAGGTCCCATTGTTTGACATGTTGTTGCACCATTTTCACCCTCTTTCTATAGGGCAGCTGCAGACAACAGAGGGCCCCTTCTAAAGAATCTACTGATGGGCATCTTGTTGCTTCACATATACCCTGTTTTCATGGGGAGGATGCAGACTACCGAAGTTCCCTTCTATAGAGTCCCTATTAATCAACAACTTGGTACATCACATACACCTATTTTCCATAGGGCAGTTGCAGACAACAGAAGGCCCCATTCTAAAAGGTCTAGGCCCTTACTGATGGACATTTTGTTGCTCAACATATATCTTTGTGCTACGGGGCAGCTTAGACCACAGAGGGCCTCTTCTAAAGAGTTTGGGCCCACTTAATGACCATCAATACTGGTTAACTTATATTCTATTGCCATGGGAAAGTTGTAGACAACAGATGGCCCCTTGTAAAAAATCGGAACCCCCTTTGATGCTACCTCACATAAGCCTTCTTTGCATGGCTTTAGGTTGCTTGATGTTGAGCCCCTATCAGCACCTACAGTATGTTGTGCCTTGGAGTTCACACCGTCTTACACATCATTTATTTGCTTCTTATATACAGTATATATTCTTCATACATGATATGCTAAAAGAAAATACATATTCATTCATAAATATGTGTATTTCCTAAGTACCACCTGCAGCTATAAAAAAAAGAGCATAAGCTTTCCGTTGCTCTAGAAAACTGAGCAGCTGAATGACTCAGAGAAGGGGCACTTCTTCTCTCCTAGCAAAGATGGTACTGCCTTATGCCCCGTACACACGGTCGGAATTTCCGACGGAAAATGTCCGATCGACCATGTTGTCGGAAAATCCGCCTGACGGATTTTGTGGTCAGAATTTCCGACCATGTGTACGGGGCATAAGACTGGGATGCCATTAAAGTTCATGTGCGTGTAAAGGCAGGCACGCACCCCAATACTTTTGGTAGTATAGTGTATATCCAGCGCTTCATTTTCATCTCTTCTTATGCCACGTACACACGATCTGACTTTTTGGCCGGACTATCCGGTGGACTTAGTCCGGCGGACAATCCGCCGGATAGTGCGATCGTGTGTACGGGGCATTAGGAAAGCTATGTAGTATTCACCAGGACAGGAAATGTGGGAAAATCTCCCCAACTAGCAACAATATAAACTCTAAAGAGGTTAGAATCTTTGCTTCTTCAATCCACAAGTGTTAAAAAATTGCATAGAAAAATTCAGTGGCCAACCCAAGAATATATATATTTTTTATGTATTCTTCTGTAAGGAGAAGCCATAAATGACCGTGTCAGGAAGCTACACAGATGTCAGCTTTCACCGTATCATTCAACGCCCATATCCTCCTCTCCATCGTCATCTGTGTATATACACTTTCATGTGGAAAGATCAGATTCCATCATTACCAGATGACCAGGAGAAAATGATTGATTTAGTGATATTGATCTATAGATGCCCATGATGAGCTCCAAGATTGCTGTAGGGTAGGACTTCAGACTCAGCTTTGATATCTCCAGCCTTAGACTGGAAGTGCCTCTGGGCAGCATCAAAAATACAGTATATTCTTATTCCCAGTTTCATATAATAATTTACAATAACTGTTTTATTTAGTTCCCCTGCACTTACAGAATGTTGGCTGGCTACAGCAGGGTTTAGGAATTGCACTGGCAGAGAAGAAGATAAATATTTCACGAGGGTTCTTCATGACAGCCTGAACGTTTGGCCCCAAGGTTCAAGAATGCCGGTCAAAAGAAAATTAGCCCCGACGGAAATGTTAAAGTGGAAGGATTGGAGGCTAACAACTAGGCATGGCAGGTGAAAGGAAGTAGCAGACATACATAATTAAGGCTCATCCACCAATCGATGAAGCGTTCTGTCTTTTTTGCCAACGGCAAAACTTAAAATTGAGCCCCAAGTAAACAGCTAAATTTGCAGTTGGAATACATACAATATATGGAAGCTGTTTTACCTGCTAAAGGATTTACATTTTGGTATTATCAGTACTGAGATTTACACAGTTCTGCCATACAGCCCGGTCTGGCAGGGCAGGGCAGATGACCTTCTTTTTTTTTCCCTACCGCAGCTAAGTTACACTTATGCCGCGTACACACGAGCGGACTATCCGGTGGGATTGTCCACCGGACTAATGCCCTGTACACACGGTCGGAAATTCCGACCACAAAATCCATCGGATTTTTTCCGACGGATTTTGTCCGACACTGGTGTTGCATACACACGGTCGGACAAAGTTGTCGGAAAATCCGATCATCCTGAACGTAGTGACGTTCGTTGCGTACGACGGGACTACGTAGAGGTTAGTAGCCAATAGCTTTGGTCTTGTAATGTGATCTGAGCATGCGTGGCACTTTGTCCGTCGGAATTCGCTACACACGATCGGAAAAAGTCCGATAGGACTTTGTTGTCGGAAAATTTGAGAGCAGGAGATAAAACTTTGTCCGTCGGAAAATCCGACTGAAAAAGTCCGATGGAGCCTACACACGGTCGGAATTTCCGACAACATTGTCCGATAGGACATTTTCCGCCGGAAAATCCGACCGTGTGTATGGGGCACAAGTCCGACAGATAGTCCGGCCGAAAAGTCCGATCGTGTGTACGTGGCATTACAGGTCTTGTTTATCCTGCAGCCTTTGACTGTAGAGTAAAGTACAAGCAGGAAATGAATGTGCTAATCTCCATGTCACTTTGTTCTCTTCTCCTATCAGCATGTTCCTTGTTAGCATATGAGACATGCGGCACAATTAATTGGCTCATTGTGCTGCTTCTCCATTCCTTAGTCTGAGCTTTGCTGTACAGAGAATTGCAAGAGGCCAATGCCAGGTTAAATCTAGGTACTTACACTGCTTGCATTTTCAAAATGCGTTTTGTTATGTATTAGGGAATACAGAGCTTCAGGACATGGGAGTCCGCAGGTAGGGGCAATGGGGGTCAAGTGCCCCCCCCTGGAATCAGGGATCGGATAATAAATTCAGCACAGTTGAGTCGCTATCGGGGTGCCACCATCAAGGTGCTGTCAAGCTCCCATCAGTGTAGTGTGACTTCAGGCTCTTTTCCCTGCTCAGTCCAGCAGAGAACTCAGTGGCGCTGTGACAGGTGAAAGGTGAGCTGTGTGCTATCAGAGACTTCCCTCGCTCGCACCCCTTTTCTCCTGTCAGGGAGAAGAGACGGTGGCTCTCACCAGGTTCCCCGTCCAGCTTCCTGCCCGCTCCGGTCCTGCCCGCTCCGTTCCTTCCCTATTGGCCATAACTGAGGGCCAATCAAAGTAGACTAGGAGAGGGGAGCATAATGGGACATGTAGTTCCAAAGATTCCACAGGGAGGAGGCTACAGCTTGATCAAGAGAGAGATTGAGAGACTGCAGCCTAGAAAAAAGCTGGTCAGGCCCGGAACCAGAACAGGAACCCCGAACCATGTGGCGCATGGAGGGAGGGGGTGACAGAGAGAGTGAGGGGTGAGAGAAAGAGGGGGAGTGAGAAAGAGAGAGGAAGGGTAAGAGAGAGGGGGTGATAGAGAGAGGGAGGGGGTGAGAGAGAGGGGGAGTGAGAAAGAGAGAGGGAGAGGGAGAGAGGGGGGGGTGTGAGAGAGAGAGGAAGGGAGGGGATGAGAGAGAGAGAGAAGGGGAGTGAGAAAGAGAGAGGGAGAGTGAGAAAGAAAGAGAGAGAGAGGGAGGGAGGGGTGAGAGAGAGAGAGAGAGAGAGAGAGAGAGAGGGGGGAGTGAGAAAGAGAGAGGGAGAGAGAGAGAGAAAGCGAGAGAGAGAGGTAGATAGGGAGGGGTGATAGAGAGGGGACAAGAGAGAGAGAGGGGGGTAAGAGAGAGAGGGAGGGAGGGAGGGGTGAGAGAGAGAGAGAGAGAGAGAGGGCAGTGAGAAAGAGAGAGAGAGAGAGAGAGAGGTAAGAGAGAGAGGGAGGGAGGGAGGGGGGAGAGAGAGAGAGAGAGGGGAGTGAGAAAAGAGAGAGAGAGAGAGAGAGAGGGGAGGGAGGGAGGGAGGGGTGATAGAGAGGGGACAAGAGAGAGAGGGGTGAGAGAGAGAGAGAGAGAGAGAGAGAGAGGGGGGGAAGTGAGAGAGAGAGGGTGTTTAATATACCTGCTACTCACAATCATGGTCCCAGGCTGGTCTCCCCTAGGCTCAGGCAACTAAGATCTACAGCTGCTGTGTCCTCCACATTTAAATCTGCCACCTTTGCATGCCAGGGGGTGCAGTGTGGGGTGGGGCAGACTCAGCAGGGATAGGATGGGAGGCAAAGCAGATCCAGCCTTCTCCGTCCTGTTTGTACACACTGTACTTGGCACTGCCGATTGGATTGGCACTGCACTCTCTCGGCCGGAGAGGGGGATGATGCAGCGGATCTAGTGCTGCAGTTAAATACAATGGATTATTCAGGGTGTGTAGAGTGTGACAGGGCACAATGGGTCCTTTCCTCATACCCATGTGACCCGCACACTTCTGTACACTGGGTGTGCTAGTACGCAGGGGGGTGATTAGGGTGTGCCCAGGCACATCCGGCACACCCCCTACACACGCCTATGACACCCAGAGTTGTCCGTTTCAGCAGAAACGTCACCTGGGCCTTTTAGTTTGGGGGACAGGAGGGAATTAAAAAGCTGACTTCTCAGTTACTGGCACAAACCCGAGCACTTGAGCAAAATGAGCAGAACCAACAACAGAATTTGCAACAAAGCCCTCAAATCCACGGCTCACATTCACTAAGAGGCTTTGGAATTTTCATGCAGCTTTAACAAATGATAATGTGCATGCTAATTAATGTTTTATTCATCAAAGCAAATAACTCTGCATTAACCTGTTTCCCCAACAAGAAAATAGCAGACGTTACTTCTAATTACTATGTAGAGCATATGAGACCTAATGAGAAATGCGTTTTCGTGGCGCTATGATATTTAGTAAGAAGAGTTTCTCTTACTTCCAAAGAAAAATTCAAAAGAAATGTTATTTTAAGGACAGCTAGTTTTGACTTTTTTTATTTTATTTTGGTTTCTCCTTCTGTGCTGTATGATAAGAGATTTGTAAAAAAAAAAAAAAAGTGCTCCATACTCAAAATGATAAGCTTCAAAAAGATTTGTTTATCTATGAAATATGGATTATAGAGATCATCAGCCAAAGATCCATGAAATGTCTACATGATTTTCAGCAGAAACCAAGGGATAGTAATATAACAAGTTTCATGTAAAAAAAAAAAAAAAAGCATTACAGCATTTGGAAAGTATTCACAGCGCTTTACTTTTTCCACATTTTGTTAGCCTTATTCCAAAATGGATTCAATTCATTATTTTCCTCAAAATTCTACAAACATTACCCCATAATGACAACGTGAAAGAAGTTAGTTTGAAATCATAGAAAATGTATTAAAAATGAAAAACGAAAAAAATAAAGATATAAAAAAGTATTCACAGCCTTTTGCCACGTACACACGGTCGGAATTCTCGTCGGAAAAAGCTCTGATGGTTTTCCAGTCGGAATTCCGACGGAATTTCGCTCAAACTGTCTTGCCTACACACGGTCACACCAAATTCCGACGGTCTGTAACACAGCGGCATAAAACACGTTCGACAGCACTATAAAAGGGAAGTTTAATGCTTCCGAGCATGCGTCGAATTGTTTCCAAACATGTGTCGGAATTTTGCGTGTCGGAATTGCATACACACGGTCGGAAAATCCGATGAAAAGCTCCCATCGGACTGTTTCCATCGGAAATTCCGACCGTGTGTACGCTGCATTTGCCTTGACACTTAAAATTGAGCTCAGGGGCATCCTGTTTCCACTGAACATCCTTGAGGCCGGGTTCACACTGGTACGACAAACGCTCCAACATTGGGAGCTCATGTCGCATGACATGTGAAAATCAATGTTTCCCTTAGGGAGCCGTCTTAACTGGTCCGACACAAGTCGGTCCGACTTTGAAAATGCTCCCTGCACTACTTTGGTCCGACTTTGATCCTACTTCAGCCCACTGAATATCACTGAAGTCTGATCAAAGTTGGATCGCCGTCTCAACCAATCCGACTTTGGCATGTGACTTGTGCTCTGATAATCTTGAAGGGAAACTCCATGCCAAATAAAACAAAAAAAAAAACGGCATGGTTTCCCCTCCAGGAGCATACCGGGTCCTTCGGTATGGTATGGATTTTAGGGGTAACTTGAAAAAATGGCGTGGGGGTTCCCCAAAATCCATACTAGCCCCTTATCTGAGCACGCAGTCCGGCAGGTCAGGAAAAGGGGGTGGGGATGAGCAAGCGCCCCCCCCCCCTCCTGAACCGTACCAGGCCACATGCCCTCAACATGGGGGGTTGGGTGCTTTGGGACAGGAGGGGCCCTGCACCCCCCCACCCAAAAGCACCTTGTCCCCATGTTGATGAGGACAAGGGCCTCTTCCCGACAACCCTGGACTTTGGTTGTCGGGGTCTGCGGGCGGGGGGACTTGTCGAAATCTGGGAGCAAAAGAGCGAGCAAACAGCAGGAGAAGACCCGGCAGAAGACAGCAGACAGATGGAGAAGAACCGGAGAGAGAGAGAGCGGAGAAGAGCCGGAGAGGGGAGAAGAACCGGCAGAGGCAAAAGACATCAGCGGAGGGGGCAAAAGTGCCGGAGAAGTCGGAAGAGATGCTGGATTTTTTTTTTAAACCTGTGTGCTGTGGGCAGAGAGTCAGAGCATTGTGTGTATAAGGCAGCAGTGTGATGCAGGGGGGGGGGGGGGGGGGGAAAGAGCCTCAGAATTGTGTGTATAAGGCAGCAGTGTCATCTAGGGGGAGGGTAGAGAGTCGGAGCATTGTGTGTATAAGGCAGCAGTACGATCCAGGGGGAGGAGGCAGAGAGCCGGAGCATTGTATGTATAAGGCAGCAGTGTGATACGGGAGGCAGAGAGACAAAGCATTGTGTGTATTAGGCAGCAGTGTGATCCAGCGGGTAGGGGGCAGAGAGCTGGAGCATTGTGTGTGTAAGGCAGCATTGTGATCCAGGGGGAGGGGAGCAGAGAGCCGGAGCATTGTGTGTATAAGGCAGCAGTGTAATCCAGGGGGGGGGGTGCAGAGGGTCGGAGCATTGTGTGTATAAGGCACCAGTGTGATGCGTGGGGGGGGGGGGGCAAAGAGCTGGAGCATTGTGTGTATAAGGCAGCAGTGTGATCTGGGGGGACAGAGAGCCAGAGCATTGTGTGTATAAGGCAGCAGTGTGATCCAGGGGGAGGGTAGAGAGTCGGAGCATTGTGTGTATAAGGCAGCAGTGTGATCTGGGGGGACAGAGAGCCGGAGCATTGTGTGAATAAGGCAGCAGCACGATCCAGGGGGAGGAGGCAGAGAGCCGGATCATTGTGTGTATAAGGCAGCAGTGTGATCTAGCGGGTAGGGGGCAGAGAGCTGGAGCATTGTGTGTGTAAGGCAGCATTGTGATGCAGGGGGAGGGGAGCAGAGAGCCAGAGCATTGTGTGTATAAGGCAGAAGTGTTATCCGGGGGGGGGGGGGGGGGGGGGGGGAGGGCCGGAGCATTGTGTGTATAAGGCAGCAGTGTAATCGGGGGGGGGGGGGGGGCAGAGGGTCTGAGCATTGTGTGTATAAGGCAGCAGTGTGATCCATAGGGAGGGGGAGAGAAAGAGAGTGTATAAGGCAGTGTGATCTGGTAGGGCGGCAGAGAGGCGAAGCATTGTGTGTATAAGGCAGCAGTTTGATCCACCTGGTGGGTGGCAGAGAGCCAGAGCATTGTGTGTATAAGGCATGATCAAACTGATCATTATAAGCACCCCTGCCAGTGTTGAATGGTTTGTTTCATCCCTGTAATTGATACATCTGCAAGACAGCTTATATTTTTGAAAAACAACAAACTTACTGGCCAGATCATCAGATAAAAATAAAAGAAAGAAAGCCTAAAAAAGAAAACGAATGCAGCCATCACATCTAAGAACTGGAAAGCGGCAAAAGCACCATTTACAATGTTTTCAGTCTGAAAAATGTCATAGATGCGCTGTCCAGATTCCCGCCATATATCTCCCCCATAAATTTTTATTATCCTAAACATACTTCCAAATAGGTTTCGACGACAGACAATATTTCTTCTCGGCTGATGTTAATATTAGACACACGCAATGCAAATGTTCCATCCAAGCTGTTTAGATGCACTAATTAAGCAGGAATCAAAGGCGGCTAATGAGAGGATAGGTAACTTGTGGCGGATATCTCAGAGTGGTCATAACAAATTACGCCGAGAAGAGGACAGGCGTCAAGATGTGCGTGGACTGCCAACAGGCGCACTTTCTTTTTATTACTTTGCAAAGTGCGGTAACTCAGGGATGTAGGAGCGATCGGCGCGTCACCCCGGCAGAATGTAATTATGCATGTCTGTTCCCTGAATAATGGACATTTGAAAAATTAACAGGTTGCTAACTATTTCATTCCTTGCACTCCTCGCAGTAGGCATTAATAAAGGATTCCTCCAAAATTAAACATTCATTTAACAATAAATTAGATACTTATAACATGAATTGTTAATCTCTAGCCGTGTAGGTTTTGCAGTTTTTTTTTTTTTTTTTTTTTCATCCCGGACGACATGAAAAATGTATGGGGAATTTAACCACTTCAGCCCCGGAAGATTTGGCTGCTCAATGACCGGGGCCATTTTATGCGATTCGGCACTGCGTCGCTTTAACTGACAATTGCGCGGTCGTGTGACATTGCACCCAAACACAATTGACGTCCTTTTTTCCCCACAAATAGAGCTTTCTTTTGGTGGTATTTGATCATCTCTGCGTTTTTTTTTTTTTTTTTTTTGCGCTATAAACAAAAGAAGAGCGACAATTTTGAAAAAAACACATTATCTTTAAAGCGGAGCTCCACCCGCACCAAAAATATTAAAAGTCAGCAGCTGCAAATACTGCAGCTGCTGACTTTTAAAGTGGTTGTATACCCTTTTAAACTTTTTTTTTTTTTTTTTTTAAACTCCCTGCAAGAGAAAGTCATAATGAGCTAGTATGACTAGCATACTAGCTCATTATGCATCACTTACCTTAGATCGGGGCCCCCCGACGCCGTCTTCTTCTCCCCCTCCAGCCGCAGCCATCGCTCTTCCGGGTATCGCCGCTCCGGCCAATCACAGCGCCGATGCGACGCTGTGATTGGCCAGAGCAGCGAAGGCGTCGCTCCGCGCATGCGCGCGGGGCACTTCAACTGCGGTGAGCCGCAGTTGGGAATGGGGATTAACCCGTTCAATGCACCGCTGTCTACGTCGCGCATGCGCCGTAGATAACGTCGTAAATCGTTCTTTGCAAATATCTCCTAAACCGTGGAGGTTTAGGAGATATTTCTTGTACCTACAGGTAAGCCTTAATCTAGGCTTACCTGTAGGTGCAAGTCTAAATTAAGGGTATACAACCTCTTTAATAAATGAACACTTACCTGTTCCAGGTTCCAGCGATGTCGGCAGAATGTGACGAGCGACCGATCGTCTCTCGGCTGCCCCGCCGCCATCCTCTGTCAGGGAATCAGGAAGTGAAGACGCAACGTCTTCACTGCCCGGTTCCCTACTGCGCATGCGCGAGTCGCGCTGCGCGTCTCTGTTGGTCCCCGTTGTGTCCTGGGAACTGTGTATTTCCCAAGACACAACAGGGCATCCTCGGATATGGGCGGGGCAGCTCCGGATATCTCATCCCGTAAGTGGGTGCAGATACCTGTATTATACAGGTATCTGCACCCCCCTGAAAGGTGCCAATTGTGGCACCGGAGGGGGGGAGAAATCCGATACGTGGAAGTTCCACTTTAGGGTGGAGCTCCGCTTTAACTTTTTGCTATAATAAATATCCAAATTTTTTTTCAAAAATAAAAAGTTTTCCTCAGTTTAGGCCGATACATCTTCTTCTACATATTTTTCGTAAAAAAAAAATGCAATAAGCGTATATTGATTGGTTTGCGCAAAAGTTATAGCGCCTACAAAATAGGGGATAGATTTATGGCATTTTTTTTATTATTTTTTTTTTTTATTATTATTTTATTTTTTTCTAGTAATGGCGGCGATCTGCGATTTTTATCGGGACTTCGATATTGCGGCGGACAAATTGGACACTTTTGACACATTTTTAGGACCATTCACATTTATACAGCGATCAGTGCTATAAAAATGCACTGATTACTGTATAAATGTCACTGACAGGGAAGGGGTTAACACTAGGGGGTCGATCAAGGGGTTAACTGTGTTCCCTAGGTGTGTTCTAAGAGTGGGGGGGATGGGACTGACTAGGGGAGGAGAGAGATAGGTGTTCATACTTAGCTCTCCTCCGACTGAAGACCTGAGACCTCCCCTTTCTGCAGCCCCACTTGCTACCGCCCACTCCACCAATCATATAAGTGCTATTTTAATAATGCTAAACTGCCCAGAAACACATACCAAACCCCTTTTTAACCCTCTCATGCTGGCCCTGCGTTCATTATTTTTATTTTCTGACTCCAGGCCTTTCTCAGTCGCTTTCCACACGGGGGCGATTAGTACTCACTCAAAGGTTCTGGTTCAACTTACAGATAGTCCCTCTGATATAGGATCACTGCAGACACCTCTAGCTAGGTTCACCTCTTCCAGGTCCTACATGAGAATAGCCTCCCTCCTGAGAATGCTCCTGAGCAAAAAGTCCTTTATAACCCACCCTAGCCTCCACTAGGAAGTCTACAGCTGGCTCTTCTGGGTGCAGGTCTACCTCTCTCTGCCCTCCAGCCCTGTCCAAGCCCTTCACTTAGCTGACTACATCTGCCCACTGGTGGGGTCTCTGGCTCTCATACCCCGACTGCCCTAGGGTTCCCCCCAACATTGTTTAGATGTAAGTACTAACTCACCCATTACAACACTACAGGAGGGCTCTAGCTAAAAGGAACCTAGCACCTGATGACACTATTCTCTGTAACCCAACACTATTCTGGAACATAGCCACCTAGTGGCATACTACCTAACTGCAGCTGCTTACAATAAAGGGAAGGGAAAAAGGGGTAACAAACCCCAGGACTTTAACGGTGTTCGATAAACAGGGTAAAGACACACCAGCATCAATAAAATTTCATAAGTTTTATTACAATTTTATAAAAAAACATGTCAAGATCATAGATTCCACTGGAAGGCATACATACAAAATATACCACTCAACATGTTTCGCTATTAGCAGCTTTTTCAGGAGTTTCTGGCAGCAAGTACGTTATGCTGGGAATAGCAAAGGACAAGGAAGGGTTTTTGCTTAGAATACAGTAAACTAAACAAAAATTATTGAAAATGTTATTAAATACATTTTGCCTGTTACAGCCTATGCAAGATATAATCAGTACATATAAACAATCATAAAAAGGGGCATATATGTGTAGTATACAAAAGCATATACATGCGGAGATGAAGTGAGTCTCATCTGAGTTGCCAGAGAGGGCCAAGCATAGATCTGATTCAATAATGAAGAAATTATAAATCACATATAAAATCAAAGCACCACCATCTGAGTATCATGTTCAAAAGTGATAGCAGAGGGAAATCATTTTTGATATCCCTAGAACATGGGGAAAATGAATCACACTTTAGAAGGTATATATACTTCCATATTGGGCTATCAGGAGTTAAAAACAAACCCCTAGAGCCCACAAATGAAGTTAAATAATTATAGGGTTAATTATACATCAATTTTTAGGAGCGACCCCGCCCCCTTGTGATATCATCAACCTAGCACGCCCCAGTTGGTGACATAACAAGTGCGCGGGGTCCCCCAATGACATCATCGGGTGACTGCCCCTTACCTATTTAAAAAATATCAGACGGAGGAGCAGGTAGTCGGTGGGGAGCCTTTGGCGAGGCCGGAGGTTTTTATTACTCTTTTTTCGGGTCCGCTGGTGTGGCAGGCGGCATGATTGACAATAGATCTACATCGGGGGAACATTGTTTTTGATTTTTTTAATAAAGGAGATGTCAAAAACTGGTGTACTGTCTTTATTCACGTTTTACAATTTTTGGTGAATGGGTAGGGGTAATATGTACCCCATACTCATTCACATATGGGAGGGTCGGGATCTAGGGGCCCCCTTGTTAAACGGGGCTTCCAGATTCCGATACGCCCCCTGCCCACAGACCCCGCAACCACAGCCCAGGGTTGTGGGGAAAAGGCCCTTGTTCCCATGAACATGGGAGCAAGGTGGTTTGGTGTGAGGGCCTTGTATGGTTCAGGAGGGGGGCACTCGCTTGTCCCCCCCCCTTTCCTGATCTGTTGGGCTGCATGCTTGGATAAGGGTCTGGTATGGATTTTGGGGGGACCCTACACCGTTTGTTTTTTAAATTTTGGCGTGGGGTTCAACTTAGAATCGGCACAAGACCTGAAGGGCCTGGTATGGATTGGGGGGACCCCAACTTATTTTTTCTTACATTTTGGTGTGGGGTCCCCCTTAGAATCCACACCAGGCCTGGTATGGATTGGGGGGGACACCACACAGTTTTTTTTTTAATTTTGGCCTGGGGTTACCCTTAGAATCCACACCAGTCCCAAGGGGCTTGGTGTGGAGGGGGGGGGGGGGGATCCCATGACTTTTCTATTACCGGCATTCTTTTGTTTACATTTCAGCTCTCAGCGGGGAAGCCTACTGATGGCTGATGAGTCATCAGTTGTTAAAGCGGAGTTCCACCCTAAAGTGGAACTTCCGCTCATCGGAAACCCTCCCCCCCTCCTGTGCCACAGTTGGCACCTTTCAGGGGGGGAGGGGGATGCAGATACCTGTCTAAGACAGGTATTTGCACCCACTTCTTCCTGTCCTGCCGCGCTGTCTGCTGGGACACACACAGGTCCCAAAGACAGCGCGGAGCATTCTCATTACGCTGCGCGACTCGCGCATGCGCAATAGGGAACCGGGAAGTGAAGCCGCAACGCTTCACTTCCTGATTGCCTCACCGAGAATGGCGGCGCCAGCAGCTGGGAGCCGAGCAATTGATCGGCCTCGGCTGCCGACATTGCTGGACTCCAGAAAAGGTAAGTGTCCATTTATTAAAAGTCCGCAGCTGTAGTATTTGTAGCTGCTGGCTTTTAATAATTTTTTTTCGGGTGGACTCCATCTTTAAGGACGCAGTGGCGGGCTTCCCGACCTGCTGCTTAACAACCAGCTTTTCTTCACACAGAATTTGAATCAGTCTTTAATTTTGCGCCTGATCTGTATTTGAATCGTTCCGAAAATTTTAAATTTGCTAGAAAATTAATAAACAAGGAAAAAATTGAATTAAACAAAATGAAACTAAACTAATTTCTGAAAAGAATCAAAGAAAGAAAATTTGTATCATAACTAATCTATCTGAAATGAAACAAAGCAAACTTTTCCCATCTGCGCATGTCTATTTTACTTCCTCCCAACCATTAGTGTAAACAAACCCTAATGCCTCGTACACACGATCGGACTTTCCGACAACAAAACCGTGGAATTTTTTCCGAAGGGCGTTGTCTCAAACTTGTCTTGCATACACCCGATCACACCATTGTTGGCCAACAATTACGAATGTAGTGACGTATATACGTGGTTTTTCAGTTCTTTAGCGCCAGCCTTTGGGCTCCTTCTACTAATTTCGTGTTAGAAGTTTGGTGAGTGTTGATTCGCTCTTTTAATTTAGCGCTTTTCAGTTCGCGTTTTTCATTTCGTGTTTTTCAGTTCGTTTTCGAGTGGCCATTCGTCAACCAGCCATGTTGCGGAATCGGAGGAAATAAAGTGTTATTTATTATTGGCCTTGGAGTTATTGCTTTGACAGAATTTTTTTTGGTTGAATAATGATTTGATTTGGTATATTTTCTCTATTTTTGGGTGCATAGAATGCACTTTTTGGTTGAGTTCTATTGGCAGATAGCATGTCTAATTTTATTTTTTTTATTTTTTTAATGCACAATAAAAAAATTGTGTAGAATAATACTTGGCTATGTGTTTTACTTCAAATGACAGTTTGGGAGTCGTCAGTTACATTTAAAAAAATACAATTTAAAATTGACAAGGGACACTAATATAGTTGTATATTTGATCTTAAAAACTACGGGATAATGGTGTTGTGGTAACTTGCACAAAAAAAAAAAAAAAAAAGCATAATAATATTATTCTTGATATCACTAGAAAAAAAAGCCTTTGAAACTTCGTTTGCAATAACTCCATCAGTATCACCAGCAAAGCAGCTTCATTATTATCCCATTAAAGAAGAAGAGAATTGTGCGCTGCATTTCGAGATTTCAGAATTTGCCGCGTCACGAATGTTAATTCTCCATTACGAGCGCTAGTTTACAAGACCGACCACTTCTGGCTCGTCCTTGCTTCCGAGCATGTGTGTTTGTACTTTTGACTTTTTCCGATGGACTTGTGTACACACGCTCAGAAAATCCGACAGACATTTGTTGGCGGAAAATTTGAAGACACGCTAGCCAACATTTGTTGACGGAAAGTCCAACAACAATTGTCCGATGGAGCGTACACACGGTCGGATTTTCCGCCAACAGCCTGACATTGAACATTTCGTGTCGGAAAATCCGATCATGTGTACGGGCCTTTAGGCAAGTCTGGTAACCACTAAGGCACTGAACTGCATCCACCTTATCTGTATTTTTTAACAATATTTTGATGAAGATCTTCATTAACCGCTTCCCGACCGGCGCACGATGATATACGTCGACAGAATGGCACGGACAGGCATAAGGGCGTATAAATACGTCCCCTTTAAGATGCCGCCGTGCCATCGCACGCTCGCGCCGGTTGGGACCCCCGTGAGGCCGGTCGCGGGTCCTGCGGACTCGATCGCCGCGGGGACATCCGCGATCGTCTCATGGGAAAGCTGAACGGGGAGATGCGGAAATAAACAACATCTCCCCGTTCTGCCTAGCAACTAGTGACGCCGATCTCTGCTCCCTGTGATTGGAGCATAGATCAGCATTCACTAGCTGACAGCCACAGTAAGAAACCCCCCACAGTAAGAAACACACCTCTAGGCATACTTAACCCTACACTGCCACCTATTGGTTAACCCCTTCACTGCCAGTGTCATTTACACAGGAATCAATGCATTTAAATAGCATTGATTGCTGTATAAATGACAATGGTCTCAAAAATGTGTCAAAAATGTCCGATGTGTCCGCCATAATGTCGCAGTCACAATAAAAATCGCTGATCGCCGCCATTACTAATAAAAAAAAAAAAAAAAATTATTAATAAAAATGCTATAAAACTATCCCCTATCTTGTAAACGCTATAACTTCTGCGCAACCAATCAATAATCGCTTATTGCGATTTTTTTTACCAAGAATACGTATCGGCCTAAACTGAGGGAAAAAATTTTTTTTTATATATTTTTGGGGGATATTCATTATAGCAAAAAATAAAAAAGAATGCGTTTTTTTTTTCAAAATTGTCGCTCTTTTTTGTTTATAGCGCAAAAAATAAAAACCGCAGGGGCGATCAAATACCACCAAAAGAAAGCTCTATTTGTGGGAAAAGAAGGACGTCAATTTTGTTTGGGAGCCACGTCGCAACGACCGCATAATTGTCAGTTAAAGCGACGCAGTGCCGAATCGCAAAAAGTGGCCCGGTCCTTTGGCTGCAAATTGGTCCGGTCTGAAAGTGGTTAAAGTTTATAAGGTTTATTTTTATTTTTTTAATTTGGCAAGTTTTTGAAGATAGGACATGAAATTTGCTGTTGTGTTTTTTTTATAACATAAACTCCTTTCAGTTCAGCTTTGTAACACTTCAGCCATTTAAAGCTGCGTAATTATATAGCTCTTCAATGTTCTATTTTTATTGTCATAAATATTATGTAAAAACACGGAAAAAATTACACTTCTAAGACACTTCTAACTGGTGAAGCTGCTGAAAATGAGGTTTATTTTTCTTAACGTCAGAAAGCCATCCTTCTAAATGTTTTTCCATAGAATTTGAAGCCATACTGCTGAAAGCATATTTCCCATGTTTTATTCATGCCGATAGTTCTGCTTCAGTGAGAACACAACTAATTATATCAATGTCAAAGTGAAGAAATTTGTTAAACAAATCTGTAAAATTAGATGCTCATTGCTTTTTTGTCAGTTCAGAAGTGGGCAGAATTCCCTGCATTTCTTGAAAGGACCGCATTCCTCTGCTCATAGATTTGGATGATGTGCCTGGAGGGGTTCATAGATCAACAAAAGTTTCCCAAAAAAGTCAACGGAAAAATGCTACTACTTGTTAAAACAGGGCTTCTTTTATTGGGCGTAACTACCACCCTTGGGGGTATGGGAACCCAATGATGGCGTTATGGAACTGGACTTCTGAATAAGGGTTAGTTCAGGGCTTGACAAATTTGCTTGGAATCTAGGAGCCAGCTAAAAAAGTTAGGAGCCAGGTTTTTTTCTTTATTATTGCATTGTAGTGTAAATATAAGATCCGAGGTCTTTTTGACCCCAGATCTCATATTTAAGGGGTATGAGATCTGGGGTCATACAAGGGGTGTTTACATTCCTTGTAATAGGAATAAAAATTACACCATTTTTTTTTCTAAAGGACAGTGAAAAAATTTAAAATAAAAGTTAAAATAAATAAGAAAAAAAATAATAATTTTAAATGCGTGTCATACCAACGGCCATCACAAAAGACCATATTCTAGAAGGTGCCATAGGACTGCACAAGGCCGCAAAGCCGCGGCCTAAATTACTGGCCAGCGCGGTCCATCGCGATCGCGCACGCAGGGGGGGGGGGGGTGCACTATGGAGACAGGATACCCCCAGCTGTGCTGCCCCGGGCGCCAGGTCACTAATTCTAGTCGCCAATGTGACCTGGCGACCGGGGTTTGTCGAGCACTGGGTTAGTTCATAGCAGTGTGTTGCAGTAATGCTTGGTAATCGCTTTACTATTGTAGTGACACTCCCATGCAGAGGCTTAACTACAACCTTCAGTGGCCCGGTGCAAGAAACCATAAAGGGCCCCCTGGGCCACGACAAAGACCCTTTCCACTGATCCCGGAGCCCTTTACTCCCATTGTAGGACCCTTTATTACGGTCCAGCAGCGGGCCAACTTCCTGCCATCTTGGGGTCCACCCCACGGTGGTGGAATGCCAGAGCCCAACCTTTGCAACCCTGGTAGTCCATTGGTGTTTTTTATTTTTGTTGTTTTATCATGTATTATTTTTTTTACATTTTTTTTTTATTTGTTTAGAGAGAGAGATCTTGCAGATTGTATTCCTCAGGTGAAGTCTCCGGTGTTGAAGATAACTTACACAAGCCTCCTAGTTCTGTCACATATGGGACCTTGATAAACAGCAACTGGACTTACATTGGATGGGATAGCCACCCCCCCCCACCATGGCAGGTGGAATCCCTTCCACGGGAAGACCCTGCTGTTCTAGAGTTCACACTATTTATTAGGCACCCCAGCCACCTACTGGGTCACCCCTACCTTCCCAGGCATTGGCTGGTGCTCAAAAAATAATAAGCTACCGATTTGACTCTCCCTGCCCTATGTTCCAGAAGCCTCTAGAAGGCAGGGGGATAGTCAAACCTGCACCCTGCAAGACCTAGAACAGCCTAAAGAAATCAACAGCCGCTCCACTGGCTACAGAGGACCCAAAAAACAATGAAATGTACCTAATTCATGAGCAGCCTATCTCAGTGGGTCCTACAGTGTGCCACAACAAATGGTAATGTATTAAACACCATGCCATACATTGGTGGGCTGTTGAATGATACCTTAGTTCACTACACAATGCAATGCAATGTTCTTGCATCATCTGTGCATTGTGTTGTACTGCATTCAAAAATTCCTTTTCATGTTTCTCCTTTTCCCCTTCCCTGCCTTAGTATAATGTGGATGTTTGGTAATTGTGTAATTTCCGGATGAACGTATTTGTTCCTTACATGGAACATGATTTGGCATTGCTGGAAGATTGGTCAAAGCAGTGCAAAATTTTGATAAAGTAAAATAATGCACCTAGGGAAAAATAATTCCATGATAAAGTACAGGGAGGGGGGGGGGGGGTTGTCAGCGTTGGCCAGATCTATAGAGAAAAAGGTTTAGGGATACTCACTTTAACAGTGTGTGAGGCAGTGGGAAAAGCAAAAATAATTCCAGGGTGTATCACTAGAGGGACCACAAGTAGGAGGAAGGAGGTCCTGATTCTCTTATATAGATCTTTAGTTATCAGTAGGGGGGATCAACAGCAGTAGGACAGAAGTTGATTCCCCTATATAGTCCTTTAGTTACCACTAAAATGATCCTCAGCAGTAGGGAGAAGGTCAGGGATCTTCTATATAGATCATTCGTTATCACCAGAGCAGGGGCGGACTGACAACTCATGGGGCCCCTGGGCAATAGGAGATTATGGGGCCCCCAGGCAATCAGAGATTATGAGGCCACACAATATACAATCACACAGTATACACATACATGTACACACAGTATACACAGACATGTTTCTATTGGCCGGGAAGGTACTGGAGAGGTGGGGCAGCTATAATCTCTGGATTTTTAGACCAAAAGGATGTCGGTAAGGGACATATCAGAGACAGATGTAAAAAAAACGCAGATTTTTTACATACTGTCCCCGGTTTTACTGAGGCTGGCAATGCTGATGGGGCCCCCTAGTGGCCCGAGGCCCTCAGGCAGTGCCCGAGTAGCCGAATGGTCAGTCCACCCCTGCACCAGAGAGACCACCAGTAGGAGGAAGGAGTCCTGATTCCTCTCTATATTTTAGTTATCAGTACAGGAATCCCCAGCAGGAGGAAGGATGTCACGATTCTCTTATATAGATCTTTAGTTATCAGTAGAGGGATCAGCAGCAGGATGTAGGGTGCCCTGATCCCCCTATGTAGCTCTTTTGATCTCACTAGAAGCTCTTTAGATCTCACTAGAGGGACCCCCAGCAGGAGAAAGGTTTGTATAGATAGACATTATATAGATCTTACGTTGTCACTGGAGGGGTCACCAGCAGGAGGTCCTAATTCCTCTATATAGACCTTTAGATATCACTAGAGAGATCACCAGCAGGAGGAAGAAGGTTCTGAATCCCCTATAGAGATCTTCATTCAGACCTCATTTTGAATACCGTGTCCAGTTCTGGAGACCTCACCCCACTTACAAAAAGATATTGATAAGATAGAATAAGTCCAGAGGTGGGCAACAAAAATGGTGAAAGGTTTGAGGGACAAAATCTATCGGGAGAGACTACAGGAACTTAATATGCACAGTTTTCGAGAAAGAAGGGAAAGGGCGGACATGATTGAAACCTTTAACCACTTGACATCCGTGCTATGGCCGAATGACAGCCACAGCGCGGATCTCAATTCCCGGTAGGACGTCATTTGACGTCCTCCCCTGTGCATGCTCCCTGCGCGCGCGGATCGCGCTGTGATCACCGATTCACTGAGACTCGGGTGATCAACGATCCGAGTAAGCGGTGGGTTCCGGGCCCTTACCATGTGATCAGCTGTCAGCCAATGACAGCTGATCACATGATCAAAACAAAAGCTCTGTGATCGTTTTTTTTTTCTCCTCACGCTGACAGCGAAGGAGAAAAAAAAAAGCCGATCACCGGTTCATCTTAAAGGGACATCGGTCCCTAAAAGTCAGAGGCAATTATGCCTCATGTATGCCACCTGTGAATGCCCACAAGTGCCACCTGTCAATGCCCAAAAGGGCCACCTATCAATGCCCACAAGTGCCACCTATCAATGCCCACAAGTGCCACCTATCAATGCCCACCAGTGCTGCCAATCAGTGCTACCTAAAAGTGCTACCTATCAGTGTAACCCATCAGTGCCCATCACTGTCACCTATCGGTGCCCGTCACTGTCACCTATCGGTGCCCGTCACTGCCGCCTCATCAGCGTCATCAATGACGGACAAAAATTACCCATTTTAAATTTTTATAACAAAATAAAAATAAAAAAACATTTTTTTTTTAATTCGTATTTTTTTTATTTTTTTTAACAAAAAATAAAAATCGCAGAGGTGATCACATACCACCAAAAGAAAGCTTGATTTGGGGGAAAAAAATGCTAAAAATTTAATTTGGGTACAGTGTTGTATGACCGCGCAATTGTCATTCAAAGTGCAACAGCGCCGAAAGCTGAAAATTGCTCTGGATAGGAGGGGGGTTTAAGTCCCCAGTAAGCAAGTGGTTAAATACATTAAGGGTGAGAATAAGGTTCAAGAGGGCTGTATTTTCAATATGAAGCTATCAAGAACAAGAACATGGGGGCATGACCTCAGACTAGCAGGATCAAAGTTCAATCAATTGCAAGAAATAATTAAACATAAAAAAGTGGGACAGACGGACATCATCCTTCTATGTTCCCTTTTTTTTCAAGAGAGCATGGGACCAGCGTTTTAGCATTTTAAAATGTTCTTACCTTTGTTACACCTTTGTGTTTTATCTATTAATCCAGGAGAAAGACAAAGACAATTTGGTTATGATGCACTCCGGAGACCTGTCAGGTTCTTTGGACTTGATGTACATCTCTCTGCTACATAACCATTGATTGTATGCTCTATTGATGACTTCTAACACTTGTTATACTGTTTATTGATGAACCTTTGGTCATCATGTTAGCTCAATTACTGCAGCTGTATGTTTCTCATCCTAAACCAATAAAATTTTTAGACATGTGCACAACAAAAAAAATCGTTTATTTTCGTTTTGTTTTTTTCGTTTCCGAAAAAAAATCTTTTTTTTCGTTTCGTTTTTTTCGTTTCCGTTGATTCGTAACGATTTGTACATTCGTAAGTCGTCTGTGTTTGTATTCGTAACGATTCGTACATTCGTAAGAGTTATTTTTTCGTTGATTCGTTTTTTCGTTAGTTTCATTTTCGGACGCATTCGTATTTTTCCGTACATTCGTAACATTCGTAACATTCGTAACATTCGTAGATTCGTAATCGGAGCATAATTCATAATTTTATGTAATGTGTATGCTATTATTACATTTTAATAATTTACGAATCGAAAAAAAAAAAGTTACGAATCGAAAAAAAAAAGTTACGAATCGAAAAAAAAAAAGTTACGAATGTACGATTTTTTTTGTTCAATAGAGACACGGAAAATTACAAATCGATAAAAAAAAAAAAAAAAAAAAAAAAAGTTACGAATCGAAAAAAAAAGTTACGAATCGAAAAAAAAAAGTTACGAATGTACGAATTTTTTTGTTCAATTTATTCGAAGCACGTTTAGCAGCACCATTGTAAGGGACACGGAAAATTACCAATTCAACAAAAAAAAAGTTACGAATGTACAAATTTTTTCGTTCGTTTTCGTTTTTCGGATTTTCTTCATTAGTACATTCGTTGTTTCTAATTAGTTTTTTTCGGATTTTTGTTGTTTTTCGGATTCGTTCGATTCGAATGATTCGTTATTCGGATTCGTACGATTCGAACGATTCGTTCATTCGTACGAAAACGAACGAACGAACGAAAATAACGAAAAAAAATGAAACTAATTGCACATGTCTAAAAATTTTGTGACAGAAAAAAATGCTAAAAGTCTGTTTTAGACATGTGCACAACAGAAAAATGTGTTTATTTTCGTTTCGTTTCTTTAGTTTCCGTTGATTTGTAACGATTCGTAAATTCGTAAGTCGTCGATGTTCGTATTCGTAACGATTCGTATTTTCTTAAGAGTTATTTTTTCGTTGATTCGTTTTTCCGTTAGTTTCATTTTCGTTTATCCGTTTATTCGAAATTCGGGCTCATTCGTATTTATTCGTACTTTCGTAACATTCGTAACATTCGTAGATTCGTAATCGGAGCATAATTCATAATTTTATGTAATGTGTATACTATTATTACATTTTAAGAGACACGGAAAATTACGAATCGAAAAAAAAAAGTTACGAATGTACGAATTTTTTCGTTCAATCCATTCAAGGCACTTTAAGCAGCTCCATTGTAAGAGACACGGAAAATTACGAATCGCAAAAAAAAAAGTTACGAATGTACGAATTTTTTCGTTCAATCCATTCGAAGTACGTTAAGCAGCGCCATTGTAAGAGACACGTAAAATTACGAATCGTAAAAAAGAAAAAGTTACGAATGTACGAATTTTTTCGTTCAATCCATTCAAGGCACGTTAAGCAGCGCCATTGTAAGAGACACGGAAAATTACGAATCGCAAAAAAAAAAAAAAAAAAAAGTTACGAATGCACGAATTTTTTCGTTCAATCCATTCGAAGCACGTTAAGCAGCACCATTGTAAGGGACACGGAAAATTACCAATTCAACAAAAAAAACAAAGTTACGAATGTACGAATTTTTTTCGTTCATTTTGATTTTCGTTGTTCCTGTTTTCGTTTTTCGGATTTTCTTCTTTCGTAGATTCGTTGTTTCTAATTTGTTTTTTCGGGTTTTCGTTGTTTTCGGATTCGTTCGATTCGAACGATTCATTAATCGTTAAAATTTTTAGCGAATCGTTCGTTCATTCGTACAATAACGAATGAACGAATATAACGAAAAAAACGAAAAAAAAAACGGAAAAAAAAAAAAACGAAACAAATTGCACATGTCTAGTCTGGTTTGAGTGCGTTTATCTCTTTGGTAGCTCCTTCAAAATTATTAGCCCACCTAATGCAATTTCTGTTAAACTTGTGATACCCAATGTTAAATATACGTGCGTTACTACAATGCATTGGTGTGAAATGGCCCTAATATAAAAGAAAATGAAACATGATTCTCTGCATTAGAGGTAATAAATAACTTATTTGTGCTCTTTACGGGTAGCTCTTGAGCCTCTGGAAGCTGTGACATTGTATGTAATTGGGCTAGGATTGTCTGTATTATTGAACCAGAAATCAATGTGAAGAAATAGACTTGATTGGTCAGATTACACATGAATAACACTGTCAGTAACAGGACCTCCATTCCATGTTTTGATTGCACAAAAGCAATTGCAAAAAATATAGTTCCAGCAAAACAGGAAGAAAACCCTTATGCGGCGTACACACGGTCGGAATTTCCGATGGAAACAGTCCGATGGGAGCTTTTCATCGGATTTTCCGACCGTGTGTATGCCCATCGGCCTTTTTCTGTCGGAATTTCCGACGGACTTTGGATTGAGAACCTGTTCTTAATTTTTCCGACGGAAAACCTTTCTATCGGATTTTCCGATCGTGTGTATGCAATTCCGACACGCAAAATTCAGACGCTTGCTCGGAAACTATTCGACGCATGCTCAGAAACATTAAACTTCCCTTTTATAGTGCAGTCGAACGTGTTGTATGCCGCGGTGTTATTGACCGTCGGAATTTGGTGTGACCGTATGTAGGCAAGACAGTTTGAGCGAAATTCCGTCGGAATTCCGACAGGAAAACCATCAGAGCTTTTTCCGACAAGAATTCCGACCGTGTGTACGTGGCATTCGTTTTTCTGTTCATAATGTAGCATTCTTTTGGAAGGGGTTAAAGTGGTGTTCCACCCAAAAAAAATAATTCATGAATGTGCCTAAAAAAAAAAAAAACATTTGGAAATGTTGTTTTTACGCACCTCTAAATGGCTGTTGCTAGGGGTTTCCTCGTAGTCTGCCTCCTTCAGTGCCTGGGCTATTGACGTCACTTCCCCTCAGCGCAGAAAGGGCTCAGCTCTGCCCCCTCCCTCTTGTCAATCATCTGGACACGTGAAAGGTCCCAGATGATTGCGCGGCCAATCACGGCACGTGGCGCCGCTCGCGTGGCGCCGCTCGCGCATGCGCAGTGGGTGCCCGGCTGTGAAGCCACAGCCGGGCGCCCACAGTTACAATGCCGACGCCGCCGAATGGAGGGGGAGACGAGCGGGGCTTCGATCCCCCACATCGCTGGACCCTGGGATAGGTAAGTGTCCGATTATTAAAAGTCAGCAACTGGAGTTTTTTTTTTTTTATAATGGGAACACCTCTTTAAGAGAAATAGTCCTCCCTGAACAGGATATTGCGCTACGCCTGTATTTAAGTAATTAAGAGACCCAGAACCTTTGACAAGTTGAAGAGTGGGTTTGATAATAAAGTTGGCAGTGCCTCCATCCAGGACAGGGTTTCTCCGAAGAGAGGGGATTCACTTCTTGGTTAATTAATCAGTAATTTAAGTAATTGAGAACAGAAGAACTACTGCAACCAGTATATAACATTGGAAAATATTGACACTTTGGGCCCAATTTGGACATTTTGACCTTGTAACACAAACGAGTCACGTGACACCAGGGAGGGAAAATGGCTAATTGGGCCCAATTTGGACATTTTCACTTAGGGGTGTACTCACTTTTGTTGCCAGCGGTTTAGACATTAATGGCTGTGTGTTGAGTTATTTTGAGGGGACAGCAAATTTACACTGTTATACAAGCTGTACACTCACTACTTTACATTGTAGCAAAGTGTCATTTCTTCAGTGTTGTCACATGAAAAGATATAATAAAATATTTACAAAAATGTGAAGGGTGTACTCACTTATGTGAGATACTGTAGATGCACTTGTGTATAGAAATAATACAAGCTTTGTATACAAAGAAGAGATTAATAGCCGTACATACATTCAATGCGTCTTGGTAGATTGTGGCAATAGAGTCTTGGTGGGTTGTGCACACATACCCGGATATATATATATATATATATATATATATATATATACACATACAGTATATTCATTAATAAAGATGTCACCAGATGAATGTTGCAGCATCTATCTTTGTGTCAGAGACCTGAAGAGAAGATCTGCAGTCATTGGGAGATCTTCCAATTGTTGTCCAACCAGCCTGGAATGCATTTTCTCACTGGCAGGAACTGTGATAGAGTCAGTCTATTTACTCTTTGCTGTAGACCTCCCCTAATAGTTTCTAATCTGACATGCAACCAGACCTCTAAGCATATGATCCTAACATAACCACTAGAAGCCTAACCTGGCTCTACCACATGCTGGTTATTTATTTATTACCGGTACTTATATTGCACCATCAATTTACACTCTAAGGTCCCTAACTCCAATTCACACACACTGGGGCCAATTTAAAGAGAAGTTAACCTACCAGCATGTCTTTGGAGTGTAGGAGGAAACCAGAGTACCCAGCGGAACCCTCACAGGCATAGGGAGAGCATGCAAACTCCAGGCATGTAGGTTCGTGGTTGGGTTCAATCCGATGACCCTAGTGCTGCTAAGCCGAAGTTCTCACCACTTAGCCACTGTGCTTCACTGTGCTGGGTAACGAGTAATAAGCTAAAACTAGTTATAGAATACCAGACCAGACATGGTTAGCTAGAATAACAGGAGCTGCATATAATTGCACTAATATACTGGAAGGTGACCACTACTTGTACAATAGCACAGACCTAACTATCTGGCACTGTGCATGTGAAATAATAACAAGGACGGGGCAAAAAATACTTTGTCTGTTACAAGGATTGAGATATACACTCAACAGCAGCAGTTAAAATATGAGATCATAGGAATACTTGCATAATAGTCCCTGCTAGTTTGGGGTTTTGAAGCATGAACAGGACATGTGGCTGAGACACTCTCTCTCTCTCTCCACTTCCTCCTTCTGGGGTTTAAAAAGCCAATGACCCAGGAACAGGAAGTGCATAGATTATATATTTACAGGCATTCACAAATCCAGACAGTAGAGGGCAGCAGATCCCTACAATAGCTATTAATGCGTAAAGTAAAGCCCATCTATTGGCTTCTATAGTCATACTGGTACCTTATAGGACTGGTGATGGTGATGGAATTTGACAGTCTGGTGAAGAAGATATTGGATCATCCAATGGGGTGTCTGGAACTGTAAATGTTTAAAACATATATAGGTAGAGGGTAGTTCTGTACAATAAGGAAAAAAGTTGGCGCTTTGCATCAGCCTTGGTGGGGATCCACCTGTCTATTGCACACCTTAGTATAAAAAGAAAAGGGGTAAGAGCATTTATGTAAATTATGACAGAATGCAGTCAATAAAGTCTGTAATAAAGCACTTGAAGATAGCTCAGTGGAGATTTAGAAGCGGAACTCTGTGAAATGGGAGAGGAAGCACAAAAGCGCCACTCTAAGTATTGAAAACACTTTATTCAAACACAGGATCTATTTTACTCACAAAAGTATGTGATAGGTCGGCATATCAGAAAGGTAATCCATGATTGCAGGGGGGGGGATGAGCCAGGACGTGCGGACGTAGCTACGCACGGGGGGAGGGGCCTGATGCAGCGGGCGGCCTGAGACAACGCTGACCGCGAGGAGGACAGACGCCGGCGCTCCATGGAAGGTACGCGCCGTGTACCTCCGAACGGCAGCTCTATGCTCAGGAGACGCATAACCAAGATCAGGGCCTGCTGACCGGCGCTTGGGCGACTAACACCGGGACAACCCCTCCTTTCCGCACGGCAAGCTCTCCTCCCCGCTGACCCCGACCTCCTACGCTCTCCTTTCCTGCCGAAAGCTACGCTTGGACCCAGGATGGGGCTCCCCCCAGGACCGTGAGTAAATCTGATTATCAAACCCCTCTAGGAGGGGGAAGGTTCTTTGATCTTACGGCGAGAGGTAAGCAGGACTTTTTTACATCTTACATAACCTGTCTCCCCTTAAAGGAGGAATTTGTCTAGGGATTCTCTATGCTCACAATTGGACCAGCAACATACAGGGGCCGGTGCTTGTGCTATACATTTGTTTCACAAGGATAGACGCTTATTTCAGCAGCTGCCAGCATATGTTCTCTTATTTTTTTTTTTTTTTTTTTTTCTCTTCTCGTGTTTTTTTTTTCCTGTTCCTTCCTTGTAGCAGGGGGCCTGCATTGTTTTTTACAGTTCACATACCGGTACGAGGGTTCCCCATCGGGGGCAGTCTAAGGACCCCCCCTTCAGCATGTACGGAATGTGATAGGAGAGCCCTGAGTTCACATTGGGCAATCCCCACACAACAATCTGTATTCACCCTGTGTATATCCACTAGTGCAAGGGGACCTAGGACCCCAGCCCGTCACGGTGCTGATACCACCTATCATCCCTAAGGGGGAGAAATGTACCCCCTTATAAATGGACGGATAGGAAAAAGACAGGGAAATTAAAACGGTGGGGATATTTTTGCTGCCTATAGACGCGGCAACTTCTGAAGCTGCTGTATTCGCTCTCCCTGCCCGATCCTGTCCCCCCCTCTCTCGGCCCCAGCGGGTGTAAATTTGCCTCAGCATATTACCCCAAATCGGCACCTTATTACCTACAACATCATTAACCTCCCTGGGGTATTTACCCCAGAAAACCCTCATGAGCCCCGGGCAGCCTCTGTAGCTTCTTTACTCCCTGGGGGTTCAGGTTGGGGAGTGGCCGTGTGGGGCTGCAGGGGAGAAGGGGTAGACCCCCTGTCTTTTGTGTCTCCGTCTAACGGGCACGTCCTATCCACCCCTGGGGTATTGGACGGGGCGCATTATTCGGACAAAGGAAGTCTTGGACAGTTATACAGGGGAGCGCCCGCCCCCCCACAGCTTGAAACCCACAAGGGCCGAAAGGCAAACCCTCGGCTGAAGACGTTCGGTCTCAAGGGTAACTACAAAACAGCTGGGATAGATCCCCACTCACAGGAGTTAGAAGAAGAGGAGACGGGTCAGGCGGAGGCAGGGTGGAAACAGGAGAGTAATCTGGAACATCTCGGGGAAGTACCCCCTCCAGCAAGCTGGGGAGGAGATTTAGAAAATCCCTCAAAGGAAATATGAGTAAACCATCTAAAAAAGCCCCCCCCAAAACCCCCAAACCAGCGGCTAGCGACATAAAACAATATATGCGATCTGGGTCTAGCCCACAACCACATAACTCGGACCATCAATTAAAAGCTATGACGGATAAAAAGAAAGTCAAAGATAAAAAAGCGGATTTGACTCTTGATCAGACCCTATCAGAACAGGCGGTGGAAAGCGAGACGAATGGAAGTAGACCCTCTGAACAGGATGATGGGGGACAGTGCCCCACTAAGAGAGATATGGAGGAAATGCTCCAGAAGATGGAAAACTCCATCAAAGGGGAATTCCTTCTTCTCAGAGAAGATTGGGGCCACCTGCTAGGGAGGGTTGAAACGGTCGAGAAGAGGGTGGAGACCCAGGAACACGAAACTCGTGAGTTAAAGGAGCAAATAAGAGCATTACATCTGAATCATCGGGACACTCAATATAAGTTGGAGGATATCGAAAATAGAAACAGGAGACAGAATATCAGAGTGAAAATGGTCCCGGAGAAGGTTGGAGAGGATTTAAGGGACACTATATTTTCAATATTTAACCCGTTGATAGGAAGAGGACGGGAAGATTTCCCCAAAATCGAGAGAGTCCACCGACTCGGCAGAAGGGAGACAGCAGGATCTGGCAGACCCAGAGATATTATCGTTAGGTTTCGATATTATGAGGACAAGGCCGAAATATGGGCAAAACTATATCGAAGCCCCCCTTTGAATTATGAAGATGCTGAGGTCCAAATCTATTCGGACCTATCCCCTCAGACATTAGAAAGGCGCAGGCAGCAGAGACCCCTATTAGAAGCTCTGCGATTGGCGAACATAAAATACACCTGGGGGTTCCCTGCATGCCTGATCGGGAACAAGGACGGGCGCTCTGCCAGACTGCGTTTTCCGGAGGAGCTGTCAGAGTTTTGCAGTAAAATGGGCATTCAGGTCCCGGACCTGCCAGGATGGGCAGATAGGGGGGAGAACGGCTAAATCCCCTTTTGGGGAGATTGGGAAGGAGCGGGGGGGGGTCGCGGGGGGTGTGAGCTGTGGGGGGGGGGGGGGTTTTTTTTTCTCTTTCCCGGTGCGAGTCGAGCGAGTGTCAGGGCAGCAGGGAACCGCATGCTTATCGCTCGCTGCTCCCCGATTATATAATACCATCGGGAGAATGGCTGGATTCACCAGTCATTCAGTGCCCCACCCCTTCTGGGATGGCAGGAGAGTCGCGGAGGCCCAGGCATTTGAATGGACCCCAGCGACTCCAAGACCCTAGAGAGGGTTAGGGTGGGATGGGAGGGGAAGGGTGGAGGAGGGGGGAGAGGAGAGATGGGGGTGGGGAGGGGGGAAGGGGGGTAGGGGGGGGGAGGGGAGGGAGGGCGGGTGGGGGGGGTGGGTCTCGTCTGCGTCACCCCGACACCGCGTGAACACTGACATTAAAAGCCACGTTATTGTGACAGGATGACCTTGATTAAATTTGTATCCTATAATGTAAAGGGACTTAATCTCCGGGCTAAAAGACAAAAGATTCTTGAGGAGTTGAGGGCTTACGGGGCTGGTGTGGTCTTCCTCCAGGAGACACACCTGTCCCGGATGTCCAATATTCAATTAGCCTCGGATCATTACCCATCTTGGTATTATGGTGACGCCATTATCAATAGGGCAAGGGGGGTGGCCATCGGATTCTCTAGAGATATACAGTTTCAAGTCGAGAGTAGGGTGGAGGACCCAGAGGGTAGATTTTTGTTTCTGAGAGGTTCGCTTGGCGGCAATAAATATACTTTCGCAAACATATATGCCCCCAATATTAAACCGATTAAATTTCTGAAAGAGATTTTGTCCAAATTAAGAGACTTTAGACAAGGGTATGTCATCTTGATGGGGGACTTCAACTTTTGTATGGACCCGGACCTCAATTGTACGTCCCGTGCTCGTGGGATATGTAAGGAACAACTTAAAATGATCAAGCAGAACTTGAGGGCCAATCAGTTGGTTGACGTCTGGAGGATACAACACCCTGGAGACAGGGATTACACCTTTTATTCCCACGTACACGGGACGTACTCCCGATTGGATCATATTTTTATTGATCATGCCCTCCTAGAACGAGTTAAGGGCACGAAGGTGGAGATTGTTTCCATATCAGACCACGCCCCAGTTTCAATGGTTCTGGATTGCCCCGAACTACAGGCCCCCTCATCGAGTTGGAGACTGAATGAGGAACTCCTCCACGATGAGGAAATAGTTGAGCAAATTAAAAACGAAATAAAATTTTTTTTCGAAATCAATGACAACGGGGAGGTATTGGGGTCAACTCTATGGGACGCCCACAAATCCTACATAAGAGGGATCTTAATTACAAAGGGGGCTTGGAAAAAAAGAGAGAGTAGGAAAAAAAAAAAATGCCCTGGTAGAAGAAATAAAAACTGCGGAGCAGATCCACAAATCCACTATCACACCAAACAGGGATCTTTATTCAAAAATTATCTCCCTTAGGGAAGACCTAAAAGACCTGATGGAACAACAAATAAAACAAACATCGGATTTAGTGGCTAAGGAGAGGTACATTTGGAGTAACAAATCCGGAAAATATTTGGCCAGAACTCTTCGTAATAAAAAGTCCCGTAATTACATCGAAAGAATTAGAAACAAAAAAGGAGACATTAGGTACCCATCTAGAGACATCGCCGAATCTTTTAGAGCCTATTTCGAAGATGTTTATTCGGCGGAACCGCAGGGGATCAGACCTGATAGGGCTCTGAAGGGGGAAAGATTTCTGAACAACGCAGGTCTCCCAAAGCTCCCAACGGAGGTAAGTGAGGGGCTAGATAGTCCCTTTACGGAAGACGAAATTAAAAGGGCCCTGATGGGATCCCCCAAGGGTAAGAGCCCCGGCCCGGACGGGTTTACTAATCTGTACTACAAAACTTTTCAGGAGGTATTAATCCCCAGAATTTGCGCATATTTTAATGGACTTGGTCAGAGCTTTGGAATGTCGACTGAGTCTCTGGCCGCGGACATCACCATGATCCTGAAGGAGGGGAAGGATGGATCAGTGTGCTCGAGCTACAGGCCAATCTCGCTCTTAAATGCCGATACCAAATTATATGCTAAGGTTCTGGCCGAGAGGATTAGGGGCCACTTGAGCACACTGGTCCATCCCGACCAGGTGGGATTTGTCCCGGGTAGAGAGGGACGGGACAACGGAATCCGAGCGCTGCTGGTAATTCATAAGATCAGGAAAGCAGGGTCCCCAGGCCTACTCCTGTCGATAGACGCCGAGAAAGCGTTCGACAGGGTAGACTGGGGACTCATGTTCCAAACCTTAACCCATATGGGTTTTGGGTCCAAGATCATTCAAAAAATTGCAGTACTGTATGCCCACCCAACAGCTAGGATTAAAATAAACGGAACAACCTCCCGGCCGTTTCACATGAAAAACGGTACCAGGCAGGGATGTCCGCTGTCCCCCCTTCTATTCATTTTGACCCTGGAGCCTCTGTTGTCCACAATAAGGGGACACCCGGGAATACACGGGGTAACAGCAGAAGACGAGGAACATAAATTGGCGGCATTCGCAGATGACGTTTTGTTCTTCTTGGGAAACCCACAGACATCCATGCCACTCCTGATGAAAGTCTTGAGACAATACGGGGAGATCTCTAATTTTAAAATCAACTCCTCCAAGACATTTGTTTTGAATGTCAATGTATCAAGTTCGGCTCAGCAGAGCCTGGAGGGGCGATTTGGGTTTCCCTGGAAGCAACAAATTAAGTATCTGGGAATAACCCTATCTAGGTCCTTGAAGGTAATGTTTAATATTAATTACCTCCCCCTATTAGATGATATCGCTAAAAAATGCAAAGAATTCAATAATAGACCTTTGACGTGGCTGGGGAGGATCAACTCCGTAAAAATGATGATCTTACCACTAATTTCTTATAAATTCCAGATGCTCCCAATCCCCCTATCGGTAAACTATTTAAGAAAGTTAAAGTCCCTAATTATGAATTTTATTTGGAGACATAGGAAGCATCGTATAGCACTGCGTACCTTAAAGCAAGAAAAAAACAAGGGTGGCTTAGCGGTCCCTGATATTGAAAATTATTATCAAGCAGCCGTCCTCTCAAGAATCCCCGAGTGGGGGGCAGATCATAGTGACAAAAGATGGGTAAAACTAGAAAAATCACTAAGCAATTTACAATTGGGTACCCTTATATGGAACCCACCTCATCACAGGTCTTTGGGAGAGAACACGCACGCCATAACCACTAATACATTGCGCATTTGGGACAGGGTTTATAAGCACTTAAACGGAGAGTTTAATTCACCACTAATAGCACTTAGAAACAATGAATATTTTCAGCCAGGGAGGGTAACGGTGGGAGGGGGATGGGTTAAAAAAGAGGGCACACGTTTGAAAGACATAATGCAAAACGGTAGGATACTATCACTCACAGAACTTCGTAAAAAAGGTGACATGTTCAAGATGGATGAATGGAGGTATTTGCAATTATGCCACTTTCTAAGCAGCCTTCCCCAACCGATTAGGGCCGCGGACGATCTGACCCGAATGGAGCGGGTTTTCACGGCCGTTAAGGGGAGGAAAATGATCTCCAAAATATATAAATTACTAATAGAGGGGAGCGACAGGGGAATACCTCCATTCATCCAAAAATGGGAGAGAGATTTGGGCACTAAAGTAGATGCACTCACGATAGGCAAGATAATGAAACTAACCCATAGGTCCGCTATAGATACCAGGTCGGCTGAATCAAATTATAAAGTCATGTCTCGGTGGTATATTACCCCGGCTAAGTTAAGCAAGTTTCTCCCGGGGTCTTCGGAGGCCTGCTGGAGGGGATGCCCCGAGAAAGGGACCATGGCCCACCTGTGGTGGGACTGCAGTAAAATTAAGATCTACTGGGCCAAAATTATAGGCTACGTGAAGGAAATTACTGGTAACGAACTCGATAACGATCCGTGGGTTATTTTGCTGCATGGCACCAGAGAAGGGATAAAACAATATGAGAGGTCACTGGTCCCTCACCTTCTAAATGCTGCCAAGCGAACGATAGCTAGAAACTGGGGCAATCACGATAGCCCACATGTCTGGGAATGGATCGATAGGGTTGAAGATACACGCCAGATGGAGATTTTAAGGATTAGGGCTGAAGAAAGGATGGGGGATATGGAAAAAATAAAATGGGAAGGTTGGCTGAAATTTAAAAAAACCTGGAGCTTTGTAGAAGCAGTTAGGATTCAGCTATAGCCATTGAGGAGACGGATATCCTGTTGCAAAAGAAAGGTAATCCATCCAGGAGGGAGTCCATCAGGGGGTCCATCAGGGGGTCCATCAGAGGCAGAGACCTGGGAACCGTGGAGCGGGTTGCGCCGGTGGATGCCGGCGTTTTCTGGTCCTCAGAAGCATGGGATGCCGATGGATGACTCACTCCCGGTCGGACGGGTTGTCAGTAGCAGGCGACGCGTTTATTTACACCTATATTAGCCAATCGTTTTCACCCCCCCGTTCTTCTAATGACCAGGAAACGGCGCAACCCGCTCCACGGTTCCCATGTCTCTGCCTCTGATGGACCCCCTGATGGACTCCCTCCTGAACGGTTTACTTTTCTGATATGCCTACCCATCACATACTTTTGTGAGTACAATAGATCCTGTGTTTGAATAAATAGTTTTCAATACTGTACTTAGAGTGGCTCTTTTGTGCTTCCTCTCCCATTTCACGGTAGTTCTGTACAGAATGCCATTTGGAAAGTCTGCCAATTATACTGACCACACACCCTGCTATATGTAGGAAATTTCAACCATCTTTGACTACAAAAATAGCCAAATAGATGAATGAAATCCACCATCAATGGTGCTCTGCAGGAGAACTTGTTGCTCTGCAACTTCCTGTGAGCTCTTGCAGTCATGGACACACCTCCTTGGGAGGGCATCATCAGGCTGGCCTGGTCTTACAATAGTACAGCACATGGGAGTGCTTACAAGTCAATTAGTGACGTTCAGGGCTTTAGTTAGGACCAACCATCATTGGTTGTGAGCAAGAAGAGGGAGGACCTCGCGGGGTGGGTGGTTCTGAAGAGTGGAGATGGGTTTTAAGCATCACTTGGTATTTGTTACATAGTTAGATAGTTAGTCTGGTTGAAAAAAGACACAAGTCCATCTAGTTCAACCATAAAAAAATAAAAAAATAAAATAAATAAAAAATATCATACAATCCCATATACCCAATCCTATACCCATAGTTGATCCATAGAAAGGCCCCCCCCCACAGAAAAGCATGATCCAATTTGCTACAGCAGGGGAAAAAATTCCATCCTGATCCTCGAGAGGCAATCGGATTTTCCCCAGATCAACTTTACCTATAAATGTCAGTACCCAGTTATATTATGTACATTTAGGAAAGAATCCAGGTCTTTCTTAAAGCAATCTACTGTGCTGGCCAGAACCACCTCTGGAGGGAGTCTATTCCACATTTTCACAGCTCTTATCCCCCGTACACACAGTCGGATATTCCGATGGAAAAAGTCAGATCGGATTATGTTGTCGGAAAATCCGATCGTGTGTGGGCTCTAGCGGGCCTTTTCCGTCGGAATTTCCGATGGAAGAAATTTGAGAGCAGGACCTCAAATTTTCCGACAACAAAATCCGATCTGACTTTTTCCGATTGTGTGTAGGGAATTCCGACGGACAAAGTGCTACGCATGCTCAGATCAAATTACAAGACCAAAGCTATTGGCTACTAGCCTCTACGTAGTTCTGTAGTACTCAACGAACGTCACCACGTTCGGAACGATCGGATTTTCCGCCAACTTTGTCCGACCGTGTGTATGCAACACCAGTGTCGGACAAAATCCATCCGAAAAAATCGGACGGATTTTGTGGTCGGAATTTCCGACCGTGTGTACGGGGGCTTACTGAGAAGAAACCTTTCCGTATTTGGAGATTAAATCTCTTTTCCTCAATTTCCTCAATTCCAAAACTTTCTAAATGTTGTTAATAAATTGGTGATAAGACAATATTAAAATCTTGGCGAACCCAACCCTTTCTAAGAGTCGGGTGCTGTCCCTTTAAATATTGCAGCAGCGCTAAATACAGTCCTTTTAAATCAAATTAAAAAGAGTTCATAAAAGACCATCATGGTAACCCGGAATAAAGTCTGTATTGGTGCAGTGAAAAAAACTTCTTGTAATACAGTGACACAACTTCCACCGGATAATCGCTTTTTTCACCACGTGCAGCTCACACTCCCCTTTGGGGATGCACTCACCAGAATTACGATCAATATAAGCATTTCAATCAAATCCCCTGTTCACTGCCATCTCCTCAGCATGTCCACCTCTCCACCGCCTGCAGGTACCAGAGCAGATCCACTCCAACCCAGCATATGAAGAAACAAATAGTGCGGATAGCGTAGTACAGTTTGATAAAAAAATGCTTTATTAAACATCCAATATTCCCCCACTTAATATCTGCGTACCAAAAAATAGATGATAAAACGCCTTGTATAATAATAAAAGGTGTGCACTCTGCCTGATAAGCCCTTCCGTCCACTGGAAACTGGGCGTCAAAGCCATGTGTAGAATGATCTCCTCCACTTCCTGGTTCGCTTGGTATGGCTGGAGTGCACCCTGGAGCGCATACGTCACTTCCTGCGAGGTCACGAAGCTGACGCGTTTCGTCACTTCCGGACGTCGACACCCTCAGTCGACACCCTCAGACGACGTCCGGAAGTGACGAAACGCGTCAGCGTCGTGACCTCGCAGGAAGTGACGTATGCGCTCCAGGGTGCGCTCCAGCCATACCAAGCGAACCAGGAAGTGGAGGAGATCATTCTACACATCGCTTTGGCACCCAGTTTCCGGTGGACGTAAGGGCTTATCAGGCAGAGTGCACACCTTTTATTATTATACAAGGCGTTTTATCATCTATTTTTTGGTACGCAGATATTAAGTGGGGGAATATTGGATGTTTAATAAAGCATTTTTTTATCAAACTGTACTACGCTATCCGCACTATTTGTTTCTTCATATGCTGGGTTGGAGTGGATCTGCTCTGGTACCTGCAGGCGGTGGAGAGGTGGACGTGCTGAGGAGATGGCAGTGAACAGGGGATTTGATTGAAATGCTTATATTGATCGTAATTCTGGTGAGTGCATCCCCAAAGGGGAGTGTGAGCTGCACGTGGTGAAAAAAGCGATTATCCGGTGGAAGTTGTGTCACTGTATTACAAGAAGTTTTTTTCACTGCACCAATACAGACTTTATTCCGGGTTACCATGATGGTCTTTTATGAACTCTTTTTAATTTGATTTAAAAGGACTGTATTTAGCGCTGCTGCAATATTTAAAGGGACAGCACCCGACTCTTAGAAAGGGTTGGGTTCGCCTAGATTTTAATATTGTCTTATCACCGATTTCATTGTATTACATAGTAGCTGCTTTTATAAGATCAATAGTCATCATTTGATACTTATATTTATTTATTTGTCATCTGGGCTTAAGTGAATTTGAATCCAGGAGCGCGGAGTGATAGTCCCAAAGGGCGGCATTTTTTGGCACTATCTTTTTACATTTTACGTTGTTAATACATTACATTACTGCGTAATGGGTCAAGTCCATGAAGTCACGATCAAATGGCCGGAGAAGTGATTTTTATCATTTCTCATCCGAGCGTTCAAACAAAAAAAATACTACACCTGTAAAGTTAGCTTGAGATGAACGAGGTCTATGGAATTGATAGGGCATCACTTGTTTTTCCCAATTCTAACCCAAATAGACTCCTTCAAGGTAAAAAAAAAAAAATGCTGAAGCCCAAAAAGGACCACTGTCTTCTTACATTCAAGCCTGACAAGAAATACAGCCTGAAATCTAAAAAAAAATGTTCAGTGATATAAAATCTGTCTGCTTGTTTCTTTGATCTTTTCTCTGAAATGCGTTAGTCCGTGCTCTTCTGTAGACAATCCGAGATTTCCTCTAGACTTCATGCAAGGAGCATTTTCTGTCTCCCGTTCACATTCAAAGTGCAAAGTGCCGATGTCACACACTGTGACATGAAAAATGGTGCTAAATCAATCCCCTGGGTGTTAACAGAATCTATTTTTTGTACGGAGTAGGCAATGACAGAAGCAGACGTATCAAAGTTTTTTTTGAAGAAGGCATGTCAGAAAAATATTTCAGAAAACTTTAAAGGGAAAGAAGAGAGTGTCCTTGGTGAGCGCATATTTTCGGTTATCATTGATGTGGTTTTCTTACATTAAAGTACACTCTCCGGCCACTTTATTAGGTACACCTGTTCCATTGCTTGGTAACACAAATTGCCAATCAGCCAATCGCATGGCAGCAACTCAAAGCATTTAGGCATATGGTGAAGACAACTTGCTGAAGTTCAAACCGAGCATCAGAATAGGGGAAAAATGAATGGATGGCGGCACACCGAGGTAGTGATGAATCTCTTTATTGTGAAATCCGTAACATGAATGACATCACAGGACAAACAGGTACAGGTAGATTTAAACAGTGACGCTGCGCTTATTCATTACCCTGAAATGTTCCACTGACATCCCTTAACCACTTTCCGCCCGCCGGCCATCAAATGACGGCTGGGCGGCTCTCGTACTGGGTGGACGTCATATGACGGCCCTCCATAGCAACCACTCTCGTGCGCCCGTGGGGGCGCGCATCGGGGCGATCGGTGGTTCGGTGTGTCAGTCTGACACACACCGCTACACCATTCTCGGTAAAGAGCCTCTAACGTAGGCTTTTTACCACGTGATCTGCCGTGTCCAATCACGGCTGATCAGAATGTAAACAGGAAGAGCCATTGATTGGCTTTTCCTCACTCGGGTCTAGACGCGAGTAGAGAAGAGCCGATCGGCTGCTCTCCTGAGAGGGGGATCTGCCAGGGGTGCCCCCTCTCACCTTTAATATTCACCCTGGTTATGGAGCCCCTGGCGGAGGCCATTAGATCTTGCGACTCGATATCAGGTATCAAGGTGGGTGGATACTCACATAAAATAGGATTATTCGCTGACGATGTGGTTCTAACATTGACTGATCCGGTCTCTTCCCTGACCAACCTCCAGAAAATCCTGGACGAATTTGGGGGGGCCTCATATTATAAACTAAACTCCAACAAATCTTCTATCCTCCCAATTGGTCTCTCGAAGTCAGCAAAGAGCACCATAAAAAAAACCTTCCCGTTTCAATGGGCCCCAAATACTTTAACTTACCTAGGGGTAAAACTGGCATATCCCACTGAGACCACTTATGATGCCAACTTTACTAAACTACTTGAAGTAATAAAGCATGATCTTCAGCATATAGCTAGCTTTGAACTTTCCTGGATAGGTAGAATAGCAGCTATTAAGATGACCTTGTTACCCAAGATAATCTATTACTTTAGAACAGTTCCAATATTAATCCCAGATAAGTTCTTCGCAGAAGTGGATAAGCTATTCAGGAAGTATATATGGGGAGGGAAAATGAGCAAAATAGCATATCCCATGCTATCAAAACATAAGAGAAATGGAGGAGTTAATCTACCGAATGTGAAGCATTACTATTACGCAGCACGCCTAGACCAAGCTATGGCATGGGCAGAAGGAGCACCAGAGAAGTTATGGGTGGGAATCGAGAGGAGCATGGTGGGGAATGGTAATTTGCCCACTCTGCTCTTAGCGACATTGACAGGCAAAGTATTAACCAGCCAATTTATTCCCGCCATAGAGGCTACCCTCGTAGCATGGTCATACCTACACAAAACAGTCCCACAAGACACAATGGACAGGTGTACAGACCTGCCACTGCCAATATATGATCATATTATACCCAACCTCAAAACTCAGCATTGGACAAGGGAAGGCATACAAACTTACAAGGAATTAAGGCATAAACACCCACACCCCGATACATTCGCACATATACAACTGAACTATTTCCAAAGAGACAACCCCGACATATCTTACCCTTTGCATAGGGAATCTTGGTCACGCTTGCGGTCGGATCAGGAGAGTACAAAAGGACTGTCCTGGTTCTACGGGAAGCTTCAATTTAGCAAAGCCTTTCAGAAATCCTCAAATATGCATAACTGGGAAAAAGAACAAGGAATCACGGTCACCCAACTGGAATGGCAACAGGCCCTGCAATCATACCATAGATACTCTCACTGTGTAAATCATTGGGACCTAATGTTGAAAGTTCTCTACAGGACATATCTTACACCCGTCAGGTTGGCGCGGATCTACCCACAGTCCTCTCCCGATTGCTGGAGGGGATGTGGGGGGAGAGGTGGCATCCTCCATATCTTATGGCATTGTAGCTATCTTAAGGTTTTTTGGAAAGATATTTCTTCCCTCTTAAGCAGGGTGGTTGAGAAACCACCCCTGCTTAAGCCCCAGCTAGCTATCCTCAATATTGGGATAGGATCCATTCATAAACAGCGTAGAGCTCTGATCACCCATATTCTGATTGCAGCAAAACTCACCATAACATCTAAATGGAAATCTAAATCCATTCCTACTATCGCAGAAGTAGTGCAGAGGGTCCAAATGCAATACAGTTATGAAAAATATTTTGCTATTAAACATAATTCAATTCACGCATTTAACGTTGACTGGGACACATGGACCAAACTTTATCCTACCTGAGTAGCAGTAACTGGGCGGCCCATCAAGCTTTCAATAAATAAGTGTTTATATATCAGGCACAAGGCACTATTAGTCATGAAGATCTCATATTGTTTTTTCTGTATTTAAGTTAATGTTTTTCTTTTTTCTGTATGATTTAAATTAATTTACTTTATATTTTATTTTGTGAATTCATTTGATAAGGTACGACCTCTGGTACTCCCTACCAATCTCATGGTCAAAGGTCACAGGTAAGACTTGGAACAAGGCGAGACGTCGCTACGGGCACAGTTTGTTCCCAAAAGGGGTGCCCGGGGCGCCGGATCGCCACCTAAGTGATGCATAGAACCATTAAGCATGTGACCATCCAACAATTATTAACAATATACATATAACCAGAGGTTTGTTTGAAGTTTGGATTGCATTTATACATACACTGATGTATAACAACAATGGTCAAGGTCAATGTTTACGACCTATATGTTCTGTATGTTCTGTTAAAACCTAATAAAAACATTTAAAAGAGAGGGGGATCTGCACTTATTGTTTATCAGCGCAGCCCCCCCTCGCATGCCCACCCAGGACCACCAGGATGCCGCCAGGATCAATGCCACCAGGGAAATGCCAATCAGGGACCAGACAGCTGCCAATCAGTGCCCATCCCCAATGCCTACCAGTGCCAGTGCCATCAGTGATGCCTAACAGATGCCTAACAATGCCATCTATCAGTGCTGAATATCAGTGCCCATCAGTGCCATGTATTAGTGCCCATCAGTATCCAGCAGTGCCGCCTATCAGTGCCCATCCGTGCCGCCTATCAGTTCCATCCATAAGCACCCATCAGTGCAGTCATTCATTGCCCACCAGTGCCACCCATGAGTGCCCATCAGTTCCGCCTATCAGTGCCCATCAGTGCTACATATCAGTGCCACCCATCAGTGCTGCCTACCGGTGCCCATCAGTGCCGCCTACCGGTGCCCATCGTCAGTGTCTGTCAGTGCCACCTCATCGGTGCCGCCTTATCAGTGCCCATCAGTGCCGCCTTATCAGTGCCCATCAGTGAAGGAGAAAACTTACTTACCGTATTTATCGGCGTATAACACGCGCCGGCGTATAACACGCACCCCAAGTTTAAGAGGGAATATTAAGGAAAAAAACTTTAAGGAGGGAAGTTTAAGGAAAAAAAACTTACATTTAAATGCCCATCATTGCAGCCTTGTCCAGTGTCCATCTGCAGCCTTGTCCATCCTTGCAGCTTTGCCCAGTGCAGCCCTGTCCATCCTTGCAGTCTTGCCCAGTGCAGCCTTGCCCAGTGCCTTTGCAGCCTTGCCCAGTGCAGCCTTGTCCAGTGCTATTGCAGCCTTGCCCAGTGCAGCCTTGCCCCGTGCAGCCTTGCCCAGTGCCTTTGCAGGCTTGCCCAGTACATTTGCAGCGTTGCCCAGTACATTTTCAGCGTTGCCCATTTAAAATTGGCGCCGTGTGGGGAGGACGAGCCCCGCGTGACATATTGAAAGCCGCGTGTATTTTCGGCTATTTTCGGCTCCTCTCGCAGTCCCGCCCACCTCCACTGATTGCCAGAAGGAGCCGAGCGCTGACAACATACAGAGTTCGGCTAGTCTCGGCTCTGCTTGCAGACAGGGGCGGGACTGCGAGAGGAGCCGAAAATAGCCGAACTCGTATTTCTTTATGTTGTCGGCGCTCGGCTCCTCTCGCAATCAGTGGAGGTGGGCGGGACTGCGAGAGGAGCCGAAAATACACGCGGCTTTCGGAATATCGGCTCCGCTCGCTCCCCTAAAGAAAAAATCAGCGGGAGATCGCCGGGTATCGGCGTATAACACGCACCCACGATTTCCCCCTGATTTTAAGGGGAAAAAAGTGCGTGTTATACGCCGATAAATACGGTATTTACAAAATTTTATAACAGAAACAAAAAAAAAACCTTTTTTTTTTCAAAATTTTAGGTCTTTTTTTATTTTTTAGCAAATTATCAAATACCACCAAAGGAAAGCTCTATTTGTGGGTACAAAATGATAACAATTCTGTTTGTGTACAGTGTAGCATGACCGCGCAACTGTCATTTAACCACTTCCGGCCCGGCCTATAACAGATTGACGGCCGGGAAGTGGTTCTGTTATCCTGACTAGGCTTCATATGACATCCAGCAGGATAACATGCCGGCGCGCGCCCACGGGGATGTGCAGCGCGGCGAGTACGGCGTGTTAGTTTGACACGCCGCATCTCCAATCGTGATAAGAAGCCTCTGACAGAAAAGGGAAATAATTATTGAATAAAATGCTAAATGCATAGAATTTAATTATATTGTTGAAAATCACACGCAAAATGTGTCAACATAAAATTGTTATAAAAGAAATAAGGAAAAAGATTTGTGGATAAAGAAACAAAAATAGAAAAAACACACACACACATAGTATGTCTCAATTACTAAATTATCATAAATTAATTTGTAATCTATGTGTGTATTGAAACAAACCTTGAAACAAACCTATCAGAATAGGGAAGAAAGGGGATTTAGAAGACTTAGACATGATTGTTGGTGCCAGATGGACTGGTCTGAGTATTTCAAAAATTGCTGGTCTACTGGAATGTTCATACACAACCATCTCTTGGGTTTACAGGGAATGGTCTGAAAAAGAGAAAATATCCAGTGAGCGGCAGTTGTGTGGAGGAAAATGCCTTATTGATGTCAGAGGAGAATGGGCAGACTCAAATAACCACTCGTTACATCCAAGGTATGCAGAATACCATCTCTGAATGCACAACACATCAAACCTTGAAGCTACAACAGCAGAAGACCACACCGGGTGCCACTCCTCTCAGCTAAGATCAGGAAACTGAGGCTACAATTCGCACAGGATCACCAAAATTGGACAATAGAAGATTGGAAAAACATTGCCTGGTCTGATGAGTCTCGATTTCAGCTGCGACATTCAGATGGTCGGGTCAGAATTTGGCGTAAACAACATGAAAGGCATGGATCCATCCTGCCTTGTATCAATGGTTCAGGCTGGTGGTGGTGGTGTAATGGTTTGGGGGATAATTTTTTGGCACAATTTGGGCCCCTTAGTACCAATTGAGCATCGTTTAAACGCCACAACCTACCTGAGTATTGTTGCTGACCCATTTTGTTTAAAGTGGTAGTAAACACAATATTTTTATTTTAGAATAAAGCTCATCTGTCGGTTAAATGAATTACCTCCTAAACGGTGCACCATTTAGGAGATATTCTAGGGAGCACCAGCCGGTGACGTCACCGGCCCATGCGCTCTAAAGGAACGGCATCCCCGCTTGAAGAACGCCTCAGTGTGAAAATAGTCTAATGCCACGTACACACGAGCGGATTTTCCGTCGGAATAATCTTTCATGGTTTTTCCGAAGGAATTCTGCTCAAGCTTGGCTTGCATACACACGGTCACACAAAAGTTTGCTGAACTTTCGACCGTCAAGAACGCGGTGACGTACAACACTACGACGAGCCAACAAAATAAAGTTCAATGGTTCCGAGCATGCGTCGAATTGTTTCCCAGCATGAGTAGGAATTTTGCGTGTCGGAATTGGTACAGACGATCGGAAATTCCGTTTGAAACTTTTTCCGACTGAAAAATTAAGAACATGCTCTCGATCTTTTGCTGGCTGGAATTCGTCAAGCAAAAGTCTGATGGAGCATACACACGGTCGCATTTTCCAACCAAAAGCTCACATCTGTCTTTTGCTGGTCGAATTTCCGATTGTGTGTACGCTGTACGGGGCATTAGTTGTCTCCAGAACAAGGGTTCCCTTTGGAAGATGTTCACTCTATTTCTATTCTGGTGGCAACCAAACATTTTAGATCTTCCTTAACTGAAAGGAGTCACCAGGACACATACAGAAGGTGAATCTCCCCACCGGCAACACAGACGGCTATAGAAGCTTGATAAAGGTTCTAACCACTCCTTACTCTACCCAAAATGTAAAAAAAATGGCCTTAGATTCATTTTAGGGCTCATGCACACTGGGCATCAAAAACACTGCTTTTAAGGTCTTTTGGAAGAAAAATAATTCTGCCTCTAAACAGACTCAGAATACATTCTTCATTCTTTTATTTTGGGTCAAAAACCTCTTTGAGCTGCTCTTACAAAATACTGTATTTATTGGTGTATAACACGCACCTTTCACCCTGAAAATCTGGTGTGCCAATACTTCAATTTTAGCTGCCTCGGGGTGGTGGGGGACACAGCGCTGTCAGATTACATACAGTGAGAATCTCCTGTTTACTTGGCGGCCTCTGTAATAAGAAGTCCCCTCTCCTGGGAAGCCATTGGACCACTGTTCTGTCTATCATAGGAGATTCTCACTGTATGTAATCTGACGGCGCTTGTCCCGCCCTCGTCCCTGTCTCCTCTAGGCTGCAGATGGGTATCGATCAGACTGCGCTGATGGCAATGGTGAGGCTGCTGCATTGATGGCAATGGTGAGGCTGCTGCATTGAAGGCAATGGTGAGGCTGCTGCATTGATGGCAATGGTGAGGCTGCTGCATGGAAGCCAATGGTGAGGCTGCTACATTGATGGCAATAGTGTGGCTGCTGCATTGAGGCAATGGCGAGGCTGCTGCATTGGAGGCAATGGTGAGGCTGCTGCATTGATGGCAATGGTGAGGCTGCTACCTTGATGGCAATGGTGTGGCTGCTGCATTGAGGCAATGGTGAAGCTGCTGCATTGAAGCCAATGGCGAGGCTGCTGCATTGAAGCCAATGGTGAGGCTGCTGCATTGATGGCAATAGTGTGGCTGCTGCATTGAGGCAATGGTGAGGCTGCTGCATTAATGGCAATGGTGAGGCTGCTGCATTGATGGCAATGGTGAGGCTGCTGCATTGATGGAAATGGTGAGGCTGCTGCATTGATCGCACTTGTGAAACTGCATTGATGTGGACTGATGAGGCTGCATTAATGGCACTTGTGAGGCTGCAGGTGGGCACTAACCCTTATTTTGCTTCAAAGTTCCTTATTTAAAAAAAAAAAAAAATCCTGAAACTTCCCTCTTAAAACCAATGTGTGTTTTATACGCCTGTGCATGTTATATGCCGATAAATACGGTAATTAAAACAAGGTGTCAAATGTGTTAATGCGGCTTTTTATTTTTAGCTCAGTTTACCTATTTTTCTTATTACATTGCCATAGGGGTCAGTGTGATTCTTTCACGGGTTTTGCTGAAAGACTAATGAAAGTGACATTAATAGAGATGTCGAAATGTGTCACAGTGACATGCTAAGCTTATGCTCTGAGACAGCCGCACAAAGGAAGCGCCGATCACCTGCCAGGTGGTGATGCTTTAAAAGTCACAAAGACACTAACGCAAGCCAAGAGTTCGGACACTTTCATCCATTCATTGTCGCCTGGACGTGATTGTGACCACTCACCACCAGCGAATCGCTCCAGATACCGCCGGACAAAGATGAGGCGTCTAGAGAAAATTACCGCATTTAATGGAAATGCTAAGCACAGAAAGTCTTCATTCCAAACCTTCTTCTTTATTCAACGACAGAAAAAGGAAGCGGGGATGTTGGACTGCTGAGTCTTTATTATACTTTAGTATCTCCAACTTGTCTCATGAATCATCCTAAGAAAAGGCTGTCCATGACTCATCCATAAATTTTTCCTTGAAAAATTTTCCTGCATATATATTTAAAGGGGGTCGGGTCCACCCAACGCTGACAAAGTGGTGTTTTAGGTTGGTGCGTAGAGAGTAAAACCCATTAGCGTTTTCGCATATCTTTGCACACATGTTGTGGCCAGCCATTAGGAGTGGTTCCCATCATTGGGCTGGATTCATTGTTTTTTTAGGGCTTTTTTGTTTGCAGGAACATGCTAACCACTTGCCACCCGAGCCAATTCTGACACTTCTCTCCTAAATGTAAGAATCATAATTTTTTTCCTAGAAAATTACTCAGAACCCCCAAACATTAAATATATATTTTTAGCAGAGACCCTCAGGAAATAAAATGGCCGTTGTTTCAGTTTTTTATGTTACATAGTGTGACGGGAGGGCACATGGAACCCAGAATTCCTTGGAAAGGTTGGGAAACCCATGTTTCAGCTCCCCATACACCTATTATGTCTAAGTCACCCTGTGCCACCCTCTCTGATGGTTAGATTGGAGGAAGCGGGATATACTGACGGAAGCACTCAATCGGAGTGTGGGATCGGATTTGTCACACATGGTATTTGCACAATTTTTCTGGAAAAAAAAACACTTTCATGAATTAAAACAAAACAAAATATTTACCCAATTTTTTAGGATAATGTAAAAGATGATGTTACGCCGATTAAATAGATACCTAACATGTCACACTTTAAAATTTCACACACTTGTGAAATGGTGCCAAACTTCGGTACTTAAAAATCTCCATAGGCTATGCTTTAAATATTTTTACAGGTTACCAGTTTAGAGTTACAGAGGAAGTCTAGTGCTAAAAATATTGCTCTAACTCTAAAGTTCGCAGTGATACCTCACATGTGTGGTTTAGGCTTTACCCAGTGGCAGCTAGTGCTGTGTTCAATATTTGGGGGGAGTGGTGGAAAACAAACCTGCCCCCCCTCACTCGCACTATCGTGACCACTGAAGCTACAGCTTGCTCCAGCTTGTCGCGATAAGGGCTTTGCAGTTGCTTCTCCTCCCAGCCGAACAGGAAGTTAGTCCCGAGACCCGATTGGCCGGGAGTTCTAAGAGACCCTGGCCAATCGGGTCTCAAGACCCGTTTCCTGATTGGCAAGGAGGAGAAGCAGGAAGACATGTCACACACCTAGGTGGGCACAGGGTGCAGTGCTCTGCGCCCCGAGCCCACCCTTTTTGAAGCCAATTAGAACCCCAGGCTCTAATCACGTGCTTTAAGAAAGAAAAACCCCACTGAAATCCATGTATCTGGTGCCCTGCATGTAGATTAGGGGCTGGGCGCATTTATTAGGGGGGGGGGGGCGGCACCCCTGTGCCCCTAATGGAGCGGCTGCCACTGGCTTTACCCATGTTTCCGATTAAGATTCATTCGCTTTTCTGGATCTTGAATTGTGCCACGACAACAGTGCTATATATGCTAAGAATTTTGTAAAACCCACTGCAGGGGACTCCTTTATACACTTCCATAGTTGTCATCACCCCATGTGGGTTAGTAACATCCCTCTGAGTCAATTTTGTCGTTTGCAGAAAAACTGTACACATGATTCTGACTACACTGTTCATGGGCAATTACTTGCCAAAAAATTCTTAGAAAAAGGATACCCCGCGCCACTGGTTGATGAAGCCGTCCAACGCTATTGGAACCCAGCCTCCTGTTACCCCAAAAATCCAACCTCTTCCAATACAGTGCAACCCATCCAGTTTACTACTCAATTTCACACCAAATGCAAGAAAATAGAAAATATTCTATCAAACCACTGGTCAATACTACTAGAAGATCCCCATTTACATGCCTCCCTGACCACCAAACCCAAAGTATCATACAGAAAAGACAGAAATAAGAGTAAATTTGCCCCAAGAAAAATCAAAGCCACCCCTGCCAATTGACCCCTACCTAATGACCCTTATCCCATTGGTGGGGAAGTATCAGTGCAAAAAGGGTCTCTATCCTGTTCCTTTATACAGCATGGCCAAAAAAAACTTCTCTGTAAAGGGCAATACCTACAACATCAGGGAGTTTTATAATTGTTCTACCAAATTCGTAGTTTATTGTCTAACCTGCCCGTGTGGACTGTTCTACATTGCTAGAACATATAGAGCCTTAAGAAAATGCTTTGGTGAACATAGGAGGCTTATTGAAGGTGGTAGTGACCAACATAGTGTTCCGAGGCATTTTTTTGCAACATCATGACAAATCCACCGTTGGCCTAAATGTCTAGATCATTGAGGCTTTACAAGACTTTTCCTCGGTTGAAACATTTTAAACGTTTATGCCAGCAGGAAACTTTTTGGATTTATTCCTTGGGTACCCTTACGCCTGGAGGCTAAAATTAGGAAATTGTGGTGCACTTTCTATTTTAATTCTACAAACAATTTCGTTTTGGGCATTCACATGTTACTGTGACCTGTGTTGTTTTTGATTATGGTCACGTATTGAAAAAGTAAATTGTGCGGGGTCAGTCCTTTTCAGCCATAGTAAGTACTATAGTGTCCCATATATACAGTGCCTTGATAAAGTATTCACCCCCCTTGGCATTTTTCGTGTTTTGTTGCCTCACAACCTGGAATTAACATGGATTGTTTAAGGATTTGTATCATTTAATTTACAGAACATGCCCACAACTTTGAAGATGTTTTTTTTTTTTTTATTGTGAAGCAAACAACACATAGGACAAAATAACAGAAAAAGTCAATGTGCATAACTATTCACCCCCCTAAAGTCAATACTTTGTAGAGCCACCTTTTGCGGCTATCACAGCTCCAAGTCGCTGGATAAGTCTCTATGAGCTTGCCACATCTTACCACTGGGATTTTTTGCCCATTCCTCCTTGCAAAACTGCTCCAACTCCTTCAAGTAGGATGGTTTTGCGCTTGTAAACAGCAATCTTTAAGTCTGACCACAGATTTTCTATTGGATTGAGGTCTGGGCTTTGACTAGGCCATCCCAACACATTTACATTTTTCCCCTTAAACCACTCAAGTGTTGCTTTAGCAGTGTGTTTGGGGTCATTGTCCTGCTGGAAGGTGAACCTCCGTCCTAGCCTCAAATCACACACAGAGTGGTGCAGATTTTGCTCAAGAATATCCCTGTATTTAGCACCATCCATCTTCCCTGTACAGGTACATCCCTTTAAATTTGCCGCCGCGCCATCGCGTGCGCGCGCCGGGCCGGGACCTCCGTGAATCGGACTCGATTGCTGCGGGGATACCCACGATCGTCTCAGGAAGAAAGGAGAGATTCCAAAGTAAACAAGCATCTCCCTGTTCTGCCTAGCAACAGTGTCACTGATCTCTGCTCCCTGTGATTGAAGCTAAGATCAGTGATGTGTAAAACACAGCCACGCCCCCACAGTTAGCAACACGCCCCTAGGACACACTTAACCCCTACGCTGCCACCTAGTGGTTAACCCCCTTCACTGCCAGTGTTATTTACACAGGAATCAGTGCATTTGTATAGCACTGATTGCTGTATAAATGACAATGGTCCCAAAAATGTCTGATGTGTCCACCATAATGTCGCATGACCGTGCAATTGTCAGTTAAAGCGACGCAGTGCCGAATCGCAAAAAGTGGTCTGGTCTTTGGTCAGCAAAATGGTCCGGTCTGAAAGTGGTTAAACCCAATAAGTTATTTTGCATTTAGACATGAGTTCTTTTCAGGGATTTAGTAAATTCTATAAATATTTGGACAATATCTGATCTCTCTTGAAAAGATAGTTGCCCCGACTGTCATGCTGATCCATTGACTTCAATGCTTTTTGACTTGCTGACCTGCAATGAGTATGCGGATGAGGTGCAACCGTTTTATTTCAATCTTCAGTAACTACAAAAGTCAGAGAGCCAGGCAACTAGCATTTACAACAGAAGGGTAGCAAAGGCATCCAGTAAATTTCCCTCCAAATACATTTACTACCAAATACCTCTTTGGTGGTATTTGCATTTGGTGGTATTTGGTGGTATTTGCATTTGGTGGTATTTGGTGGTATTTGGAGGCTGCCGAGAAGTATATTACGCTAAAACTATAAATTATACTTCTCCACCAAAGAGAAAAAAAAAACTCTTTAATCCTAAATTAATCTCGGGGAAGTGTAAGCAACGTTCGGTATTTCAATAAATTCAATCTGCTTATGTTAATGCATGGTGGTTTTTTTTTTTTTGAGGGACTGAATCTGCACCTAAGCCGATATGTATAAATCGTCACGTTTTCTTTCAATCACATCAGGCTGTAATAAAACCCTCTCCTGGCAAGAGCCCTCGCCTCTATCCCCATTCCCACGCATGCAAATAAGGCTTCAGGATGCCTTCCCTAAATTCGGCACGTCACGGCCGTTGAAGGAGTCGGCTAATGACATTTCCACGACAGTATTTGTCCAAATTGCACCGTCTGCTAGTAGTGTATCCGGCGTCCCTATCTCCACAATGCAAGCCAGGCTTGAAACATTTGCTTTAATTAATTAGCATATTTATAAGCAGAGGCAGTCTGGGAAGAGCAGATAGGAATATATACCGAACGAGACAGCGTACTATTAATATATAACCCGGCCAGGTTCATGTCTCTAGTGGTAATGAATTCCTTATTTTTTCTTTTTGCTTTTTTGCTTCTCCTGTAAATTCTCAATTTGCTTGGAGGGATTTACATCATATATCGTTTTGTGTGTGCAGGTGAGTGTATATGCTGTACAGTATATACAAAAATATATATATTGTGTGCCTATGTGTGTATATATATACTGTATATATATATATATATATATAACTGTATATATATATATATATATATATATATATATATATATATATATATATATATATATATATATATATATATATATATATACTGTATATATATATATATATATATATACTGTATATATATATATATATATATATACTGTATATATATATATATATATATATATATATATATATATATTGTAGCAGAGCGTCCCAGAGAGAGCCAGGAGAAGTCCTGTTCGGGGTTTATACATCTCCCAGGCTCCTCTCATATACATTCAGAGGTCTCTGAGACATGATCCAGTTCGGATCTTAGTCTTTTTCCCCAGGCTAATTTAAGCTCACCTGAGCAAACAGCCTTTGCTCTCTGCCTGGGACACACAAACAGGGATGGTTTGTGAGGAGCCAAAAGGTTGGTAAAACCCTTTAAAAACTCTTTACAGAAACTGACAAGCGGTAGGCTTGCTCAGCCTGATAGTTAGAGACGGTGTATGTTATAGTTAGAGCCGAGATACGGCTAGGACTTTTGTTTGTTTATTTCTGTTTTGATGTGTTTTCTGGAAGACTGTGCAGCACCTGTATATGGACTTGTATTTAAACCAAATAAACCCAGCACTGTTTTCACTACCGCAAGTGGATTTGGTATCTGTGCCTTACTAAACAGCCCATCCCAGTGAGCTTTGTACCTGCTACCTGTCCCCCAGGTTACATATGGTGGATTTCAGCGGGCAGCTGTAGTAAGTTACTACTTAAAAGGCCAGTACCTAGAGTAACTAAACATGGAGGAAATCCTAAAACAGTTGATGATATCCAACGCTGCGCAACAGCAAACAAACGCTGCACTTCAAGCTGCACAACAGCAAGCAACCGCTGAACAGCAGAAAACAAATGCTGCGCTACAGCAAGCAAACGCTGCACAGCAGAAAACAAACGCTGCACTCCACGCTGCACAACAGCAAGCTAATGCTGCAATCCACGCTGAACAGCAGAAAACAAACGCTGCACTCCACGCGGCACAACAGCAAGCAAATGCTGCACAACAGCAAGCTAATGCTATCGCACAGGAACAAACGCAGAGGCTGTTTGAACAGCTAGCCACTGATGCAAAAGCAGATAGGAAAACCTTGTCTGAGGTTGTGGAGACAATAGCACAGAGGTCACCTGCTAACGTTGATAATGTTGGAGACAAGCCCTCAGCCATCCATGTGGCTCGCTTTTTGTCTAAGATGACTACAGATGATGATCCAGAGGCCTTTCTGCTAACGTTTGAACGGACCGCTGAGAGGGAAGGTTGGCCTAAAACCCAGTGGGCAGGACTGGTCGCCCCGTTGCTTACTGGGGAATCGCAGAAGGCCTACTATGATTTGGAGTCAGCAGAAGCAGCAGACTATGAAAAGGTCAAACAGGAAATACTGGCACGACTTGGTGTCACTTTGGCAGTTCGAGCACAGCGGGTCCACAGCTGGTCCTTCCAAGACGAGAAGCCTCCAAGATCGCAGATGTTCGACCTAATTCACCTGGTGAGGAAATGGCTACAGCCGGAGTCCCTGTCTGGGCCACAAATAGTGGAGCGTGTGGTCATGGATCAGTTTCTGAGGTCACTACCCATTTCCCTGCAGGAGTGGGTGAGTCAAGGAGACCCCAATTCGGCAACCCACCTGGTGGAACTCGTTGAAAGGTATTTTGCTGCAAAGAACCTGGTCACCACCCCTACAGCCGCACGGACTTTCCGCCCAAAGCCACGGTCTCCCCAGGCAACCGGTAAGACTGTTCCAGGGGAAGTGGGTGGTAAGCATGGCAAGGAAATAGGGGGGAGGATTTTTGGCGCCAGGACTGAAGCTTGGCACCCCAAACAAGGGAAGCCAGTGCCTGTCAGCAAACCAAACTGGGGAAACGTCAGGTGTTTTCGTTGCCAAGAAATGGGACACGTTGCCGCAAATTGTCCATTGACAGATGAACCAATGCAGTGTGATTTATCTATTAGAAGGCAGTCTATGTTTGCAGCGGTTTCATGCACTGCAACCCCAAATATGAGAAAACCAATGTGCCAAATGACTGTGAATGATAAGCCTATTACAGCCTTGCTGGACTCTGGAAGTCTAGTGACTTTGGTTACAGCTGAAATGATTGAACCTGTGAATTGGATCAAGAAAAAGATTGCTGCGTCCCAAGGTGGCAATCTAAAACACCTATCATATATGTGAGTGCCACATCCTACATATTGTCAAGAATTGTTGGGCCTTTTCCAAAGTAGAAAAAGGAGAGAAGAATGGACTTTATAGGCACTTGTTTTGAGAAATATTTTTTGTAACAAAATTTATTGAAAAATATATATAATTAAACAAAGAAACACACAATACATAAATAACACCAATATTGACAAAGAACAATATTTGGAGCTAAAAAGGGTGAGAGATCCGAGAGACTGCCCCTATGGGTGTTACAGTACCACACAATGATTCGCTAGACGTGGGGTCGGTGTATATATAGTTGACACCATATAATTCTCCCACTGGAATGTGGACTTGCCCTGAAGAGGGTTGGTCGTCGGTCCCACCGATTAAAAGAAAAAACTTGTGCTCGACATGTTTCGCGACTACTAGGTCGCTTCCTCAGGAGCTTTTGTTCTAGTTAGAGAAGACAATGTATTACTTTATGCCACTTTTGCACATCTGTATCATACATACATATTTTTTAGTTTACATAAACATTTGCATGGATAAAGATGAAGCACACTTACTGATGCAGAGCCCCGACCGAGGGTCTCTCCACTCGCTCACGCCGGTGGACCCCCAAGATGGCTTCACGTGTACCCCCCTGGTGGATAGGGGAAGGAGGGGATATGGACACCAAAGGCCGCCAAAAGGCAGCGTCACCACCTCTATTGGGTGTGCTCACCAAGGGTGAGACCCTAGAGGTTGGGCACTGCTGTGCGGGGAAAGGTTATGGGGACATAACTGGTAACTGGTGGTAAGAAGGGGACGGAAAAGGACAAAAAAAGATAATAATGAAGAAAAGTATGATAAGTATACAAGAAATGATTAAAACATCATATATTCAATTTAGCTAGAGAGTAACATCTCTGCATGTACTCCAAGGTACTTACTGGGGTAGATATTGGTGGAGGGTGTAGTGGCTAGCTTTGCACTTTACTCTGCTGGAGACCCGGAGCCTTGATGCTCAGATGGAGGGATCCACACTATGGGGATATATATAATAATACTTGTGTGTTCTTTTTAATGCGTATGTAATTATTATTGCCATTGTAATAAAGACCAACATAAAAAGAAGACTGTTGGTATGACCATGAGGGAAGAAGTATCTCCAGAGGGCCATATCTTGGTGTAGGTAATTTAACACCAGTACTTTAGGCTTGTTATAATAGCAATAAGGACCAAACTATTGTTTCCCCCTCTTTTTTTGTGTTTGGTGGAGCCCCTACACATCTAGACGGCATCAAAAGACAAAGGGTACTGTACCTTGCAGAGTGAGTGAGTTGAGGATATACGTCCAACAGGAAGGTGGTGCGGCTGCCTGACAGGAGTACGACTGCCACTCTCACAGGGCATCTGTGAGAAGAGGCAGCCGAGAAGCCGCTTCTTATGTCCCGTTCGGATGACGTCAGAGCACGTCCGACGTCTATCCGAACCAGCCAAAACGTCATCCAGAAGGCCGTGGGTGCGCGCGCATCGCAATATGCATCGCGCTGGAACCCGGCGTGGATGGCGTAGCGGAGGACGTTGCTTAGCAACGTCGTCCTAGCCGCATAGCGCCGCAAACATGCAGCCACTGTGTCCCCAATGATGGCGGGGGACCGGGGCAGCACGGAAGTGAGGCGCTTGCGGCTTGGGAGGCTGCATAGCCTTGCCGCACTTGTGGCCGCGGGGTGTCAGCCCTCAACGTACTGAGGAAGACCTGGGGGCCATCGCGCTAGGATGGAAAAGGGGGGAGGATAAACACATATATGATGTACATATAGGTAAATCCTGGCGAGAGGGAAAAAGACAGACAGGGGGCAATGCATCAGAATGGTGCCACATATTATTAAAGGAAAGAGACATAAAGTAACATGCAGTAACAGGCAATGAAACATTACATGTATTCGTGAAAATGATTTACAGTAAATCTTAAAGGACTAAACTTAGTACAGAACCTAATGGTATCCTATGAGGTTAATCTCACTATTCAAAAGGGGGTTGACAATAAAGGGAGGGGAAAAACTATATATATAGGGACGGGGAAAGAAGGAAACAAGAAGGATGGGAAAAACAAAAAGGGGGGAGGGGAAAAGATGGGAATGATAGAGGGGGAGGGGAAAGAGGAACGTGGGGAAAGAGAAAGAAGAAAAAAGAAAAATTGGAAAGAAGGGGAAAGGGAAAGAGAAAACATGAAAAAACATGAAAAAATTCCTCTGACTTTACTCTCCCCGCCGGGCACCAGAAGGGAAACATCCCCCGTCCGTAATCTTATAGAAAAGGGCGGTAGGATATCACCTCATTGATGCCAGGCGGGGTAGTGGCCTCCAAACGCTCGATCCAATATGTTTCTCTTTGTAGGATCTTTTTATCCCAATTTCCACCTCTGGGGTCTTGTTTGACCACTTCTAAAACCGTGAACATAATCATAGAGATGTCAAATTTATGATATAATCCCAGGTGTCGGCTCACGGGAGTTAGCATCTTGGCCCATTGGGAATAAAAGAGATGGTCGTATATTCTCTTTTTGAGGGGACGTATGGTTTTCCCCACATAGAAGGCTCCACACCTGCAATTCATAAGGTATACCACCCCTGGGGTGTCACATGTGGCATTAAACCGAGGATAAAATTTCTTTCCATTAGGTAGGATAAAAGAGGCGCCCACCTGTATGTGTGGGCAATAAGCACAATGGCCGCATATGTACATACCCCTGGCTAAGTCATCGGTTTGGTCTATAGGCTGATAGAGGCTGGCCGTGAGTTTATCGCCCAAAGATGGTGCCTTTCTAAAGACGATTTCCGGTGTGGCACGGACGTATTGGCGAAGCACTGGGTCCTCACTGAGAAAATGCCAGTGCTTCGCCATACATGCGCGAAGTTGTGGATGTTGAGCCGAATAACGTGTAATGAATTTAGTTGTTTGTTGTTCTTCTGTGATTTTTGGTTTGGGTTTTGGAAAAATTAACTGAGTTCTGTCTCATAAGTCTGCTTGTCGATGAGAGCATCATTGTAAGCTGTGTAGATTAGAAACTTGAATTCTAACCCATATTTTGAAATCAGATCTAGTGTGATCGGTCTGTACCAATCCACATTCTCCAGAACATCGAGGCACATCCTCTCATATTGTTGATTAGTTTGTAAAACAATGTTTCCCCCTTTATCTGAGGGTTTTATAACTGTGTCTTTTCTGGTATATAGTTGTTTTAAGGCTTCCTGTTGGTGTGCTGTCATGTTCGGGGGACTAAATGATGTTGGTATGGATTTTGCATGCGGAAAGTGGCCATCCGAAATCCCTGGTGCATAGCATCCCATATGCACAGTATCTCCGCCTCAGGCGTAATTGCACGTATGACGAGCAATTCATTCATCAAGCAAAGGAGCTACGGAGCCCTCTTAGCGAACGGGGGTACAGCAAAAGCCTCCTAAGACGGGCCTATAATAAAGCACTGTGCTTAGACAGAACTCAGTTAATTTTTCCAAAACCCAAACCAAAAATCACAGAAGAACAACAAACAACTAAATTCATTACACGTTATTCGGCGCATGTATGGCGAAGCACTGGCATTTTCTCAGTGAGGACCCAGTGCTTCGCCAATACGTCCGTGCCACACCGGAAATCGTCTTTAGAAAGGCACCATCTTTGGGCGATAAACTCACGGCCAGCCTCTATCAGCCTATAGACCAAACCGATGACTTAGCCAGGGGTATGTACATATGCGGCCATTGTGCTTATTGCCCACACATACAGGTGGGCACCTCTTTTATCCTACCTAATGGAAAGAAATTTTATCCTCGGTTTAATGCCACATGTGACACCCCAGGGGTGGTATACCTTATGAATTGCAGGTGTGGAGCCTTCTATGTGGGGAAAACCATACGTCCCCTCAAAAAGAGAATATACGACCATCTCTTTTATTCCCAATGGGCCAAGATGCTAACTCCCGTGAGCCGACACCTGGGATTATATCATAAATTTGACATCTCTATGATTATGTTCACGGTTTTAGAAGTGGTCAAACAAGACCCCAGAGGTGGAAATTGGGATAAAAAGATCCTACAAAGAGAAACATATTGGATCGAGCGTTTGGAGGCCACTACCCCGCCTGGCATCAATGAGGTGATATCCTACCGCCCTTTTCTATAAGATTACGGACGGGGGATGTTTCCCTTCTGGTGCCCGGCGGGGAGAGTAAAGTCAGAGGAATTTTTTCATGTTTTTTCATGTTTTCTCTTTCCCTTTCCCCTTCTTTCCAATTTTTCTTTTTTCTTCTTTCTCTTTCCCCACGTTCCTCTTTCCCCTCCCCCTCTATCATTCCCATCTTTTCCCCTCCCCCCTTTTTGTTTTTCCCATCCTTCTTGTTTCCTTCTTTCCCCGTCCCTATATATATAGTTTTTCCCCTCCCTTTATTGTCAACCCCCTTTTGAATAGTGAGATTAACCTCATAGGATACCATTAGGTTCTGTACTAAGTTTAGTCCTTTAAGATTTACTGTAAATCATTTTCACGAATACATGTAATGTTTCATTGCCTGTTACTGCATGTTACTTTATGTCTCTTTCCTTTAATAATATGTGGCACCATTCTGATGCATTGCCCCCTGTCTGTCTTTTTCCCTCTCGCCAGGATTTACCTATATGTACATCATATATGTGTTTATCCTCCCCCCTTTTCCATCCTAGCGCGATGGCCCCCAGGTCTTCCTCAGTACGTTGAGGGCTGACACCCCGCGGCCACAAGTGCGGCAAGGCTATGCAGCCTCCCAAGCCGCAAGCGCCTCACTTCCGTGCTGCCCCGGTCCCCCGCCATCATTGGGGACACAGTGGCTGCATGTTTGCGGCGCTATGCGGCTAGGACGACGTTGCTAAGCAACGTCCTCCGCTACGCCATCCACGCCGGGTTCCAGCGCGACGCATATTGCGATGCGCGCGCACCCACGGCCTTCTGGATGACGTTTTGGCTGGTTCGGATAGACGTCGGACGTGCTCTGACGTCATCCGAACGGGACATAAGAAGCGGCTTCTCGGCTGCCTCTTCTCACAGATGCCCTGTGAGAGTGGCAGTCGTACTCCTGTCAGGCAGCCGCACCACCTTCCTGTTGGACGTATATCCTCAACTCACTCACTCTGCAAGGTACAGTACCCTTTGTCTTTTGATGCCGTCTAGATGTGTAGGGGCTCCACCAAACACAAAAAAAGAGGGGGAAACAATAGTTTGGTCCTTATTGCTATTATAACAAGCCTAAAGTACTGGTGTTAAATTACCTACACCAAGATATGGCCCTCTGGAGATACTTCTTCCCTCATGGTCATACCAACAGTCTTCTTTTTATGTTGGTCTTTATTACAATGGCAATAATAATTACATACGCATTAAAAAGAACACACAAGTATTATTATATATATCCCCATAGTGTGGATCCCTCCATCTGAGCATCAAGGCTCCGGGTCTCCAGCAGAGTAAAGTGCAAAGCTAGCCACTACACCCTCCACCAATATCTACCCCAGTAAGTACCTTGGAGTACATGCAGAGATGTTACTCTCTAGCTAAATTGAATATATGATGTTTTAATCATTTCTTGTATACTTATCATACTTTTCTTCATTATTATCTTTTTTTGTCCTTTTCCGTCCCCTTCTTACCACCAGTTACCAGTTATGTCCCCATAACCTTTCCCCGCACAGCAGTGCCCAACCTCTAGGGTCTCACCCTTGGTGAGTACACCCAATAGAGGTGGTGACGCTGCTTTTTGGTGGCCTTTGGTGTCCATATCCCCTCCTTCCCCTATCCACCAGGGGGGTACACGTGAAGCCATCTTGGGGGTCCACCGGCGTGAGCGAGTGGAGAGACCCTCGGTCGGGGCTCTGCATCAGTAAGTGTGCTTCATCTTTATCCATGCAAATGTTTATGTAAACTAAAAAATATGTATGTATGATACAGATGTGCAAAAGTGGCATAAAGTAATACATTGTCTTCTCTAACTAGAACAAAAGCTCCTGAGGAAGCGACCTAGTAGTCGCGAAACATGTCGAGCACAAGTTTTTTCTTTTAATCGGTGGGACCGACGACCAACCCTCTTCAGGGCAAGTCCACATTCCAGTGGGAGAATTATATGGTGTCAACTATATATACACCGACCCCACGTCTAGCGAATCATTGTGTGGTACTGTAACACCCATAGGGGCAGTCTCTCGGATCTCTCACCCTTTTTAGCTCCAAATATTGTTCTTTGTCAATATTGGTGTTATTTATGTATTGTGTGTTTCTTTGTTTAATTATATATATTTTTCAATAAATTTTGTTACAAAAAATATTTCTCAAAACAAGTGCCTATAAAGTCCATTCTTCTCTCCTTTTTCTACTTTGGAAAAGGCCCAACAATTCTGAACCTGTGAATTATCATGCTAAAAATGTTGCTGTGATCTGTATACATGGGAATACCCGGGAGTATCATGTAACCACTGTTCAGTTTAAAACTGGTTTAGGTACGGTGACCCATCCGGTTGGACTTGTTCCCCACTTGGTGCATGAGGCCATCATTGGTAAGGACTTCCCTAAGTTTTGGGAACTGTGGGATCATCCCAACTCGGTCGCAGTACCTGACTCAGTCGCAGAGCCAGAATTCCTGGCCACTACTGACAATGTGGGTTCAGGGGACTCTTCTCAGGGCTCCCCCGCTTTTCCTCTATCGGTTATGGCAGGAGAGCTGGAGGACCCTGAGGAGGTCCCCACTACCAGTAGAGCCGGACAGCCGTCTGCTGACCCCGAGCCTATGTTAGAGTTTGATGACCTTAATGTGCATAAGGAAAATTTTGGTACTGAGCAGAGAAAAGACCATACCCTTTCCAGGGCCTGGGAAAATGTAATGGTGATTAATGATGTACCTGTCGAACCCAGGGACAGGCCCTGTTTTCCTTATTTCAGCAGCAATGAGGATTTACTGTATCGTGTATGTAAAATGAATGATGAAGTGGTTGAGCAGTTGGTGGTCCCTAAGCCATACAGACGGCTGGTGTTGGAACTTGCCCATGGGCACTTGCTAGGAGGCCATTTAAGGGTTGAAAAAACTACTGAAAGGGTGTTGCGCAGGTTTTACTGGCCCGGGATACAGAAAGATGTTAAGAATTACTGTCAATCCTGTCCTGTGTGTCAGATGTCAGCCCCACTATCCCACTTCCGAAGTCCTTTAGTGCCCTTGCCTGTCATTGAAGTGCCCTTTGAGAGGATTGCCATGGACCTTGTGGGCCCACTTCCCAAGTCTGCCCGGGGTCATCAGCATATCCTCGTAATCATGGATTATGCTACCCGTTACCCTGAGGCGGTTCCCTTACGTGCCACGTCTGCTAAAAACATTGCCAAAGAACTGTTTATGGTGTTCAGTCGGGTTGGCATCCCGAAAGAAATCCTTACAGACCAGGGCACCCCGTTTATGTCGCGAATAACTAGGGAGCTCTGCAAGTTATTTAAGGTGACGCAGCTGCAAACCTCAGTGTATCATCCTCAAACAGATGGCTTAGTGGAACGCTTCAATAAGACGTTAAAGAGCATGTTAAAAAAGGTTGTGGACAAGGATGGGAAAAAATGGGACTTCCTGATACCATACTTGATGTTTGCCATCAGGGAGGTTCCCCAGTCCTCTACGGAGTACTCCCCATTTGAGTTGCTTTATGGGAGACACCCTCGGGGACTCTTAGACATAGCCAAAGTAACTTGGGAGGGAGAACAGACACCCCATAAAAGTGTCATTGAGCATATTGCCCAAATGCAGGAGAGGATGGCAGCAATCATGCCAGTGGTAAAAGAACACTTACTGCAGGCCCAGGCAGCCCAACAGAGAATATAACAGGGGGGCACAACTCCGTGTTTTCTCACCTGGTGACAGGGTCGTTCCTGGCTAAGTGGCAGGGTCCCTTTGAAGTAATTGAGAGAGTTGGGGAGGTCAACTACAAGGTTTATCAACCAGGAAAAAGGAAGCCCGAACAGGTTTACCATATAAACCTGTTAAAACCCTGGAAGGATAGAATGGCGTTAACTGCGAGGCCTCTCCCAGTAACGCCTACGGGTACTGAGTCCCCTCTCATCCCTGAGGTCACGATTCCAGACACCCTCTCATATTCCTAAAAACAGGACACTAGAGAATTCCTGATAAGGAATAGAGAGAAGTTTTCAGAGTTACCTGGCACGACTTCAGCAGTTCAGCATGATATTGTTACTGAACCTGGGGTACGTGTCAAGCTCAAACCTTACCAAATTCCTGAAGCAAGGAGAAAGGACATCAGCAAGGAAGTTAAAAAAATGTTGGAGCTAGATGTCATTGACGAATCCAATAGTGACTGGTCTAGCCCCATCGTGTTAGTCAAAAAAAACCGGATGGCACGTGGAGGTTCTGTAACGACTTCAGGAAGCTTAATGCGGTGACAAAGTTTGACACATACCCAATGCCCAGAGTAGACGAACTTATAGACCGACTTGGCAAGGCTCGCTATCTTACCATGTTGGACTTGACAAAAGGGTATTGGCAAATACCCCTAACTGGTAGCGCCAAAGAGAAGACTGCGTTCGTGACCCCAGACGAGTTCCTTTCAATATAAAAAAATGCCTTTTGGGTTGCAAAATGCCCCCGCGACATTTCAGAGGGCCATGGACAGGACCCTAAAACCCCACCGACGATATGCAGCAGCCTATCTAGATGACATAGTGGTACATAGTACTGATTGGGAGTCTCACTTGCCTCGTGTCCAGGCTGTTCTTGATTCCCTCTTCAAAGAAGGTTTTACGGCAAATCCCAAAAAATGTGCCATTGGTCTAGAGGAAGCCAAGTATTTGGGCTACACTATTGGCCGTGGTGTCATAAAACCACAAGTGAGTAAAATAGCAGCCATCCAGGAATGGCCACGCCCTGCAAACAAGAAGCAGGTCAGGGCCTTTCTTGGTATTGCGGGGTATTATAGAAGATTTATCCCAAATTTTGCAACTATAGCTGCCCCTCTGACAGACCTTACGAAAGGGAAAGATTCTGTAATGGTGAAATGGTCCCCAGTAGCAGAGGAGTCTTTTCAGGTCCTGAAGAAGGCTCTGTGTGCACAGCCAGTACTGTACTCTCCCGATTTCTCCAGAGAGTTTTTGGTTCAGACGGATGCGTCTGATGTTGGTATCGGGGCGGTACTGTCACAGGTATACAATAGGGAAGAACACCCTGTCGTGTACCTAAGCAGAAAGCTCAATGACCATGAGAAAAAGTATGCAGTCATTGAAAAAGAATGTTTAGCCATAAAATGGGCCGTGGATGCACTCAGATACTATTTATTAGGGCGCCAGTTTGACCTAATAACTGACCATGCTCCCCTGAAATGGATGGCCCAAAAGAAGGAGACTAATAGACGGGTGAACCGGTGGTTTTTGGCTCTACAGGATTACTCCTTCACTGTAAAACACAGGCCAGTTGTGGAGATGGGAAATGTAGATGCCCTGTCCCGTGTTCACTCCTGTTGGGCCACAGGTGTTCCAACCCTGGGGTTGAAACAAGGGGGGAGGATATGTAGCAGAGCGTCCCAGAGAGAGCCAGGAGAAGTCCTGTTCGGGGTTTATACATCTCCCAGGCTCCTCTCATATACATTCAGAGGTCTCTGAGACATGATCCAGTTCGGATCTTAGTCTTTTTCCCCAGGCTAATTTAAGCTCACCTGAGCAAACAGCCTTTGCTCTCTGCCTGGGACACACAAACAGGGATGGTTTGTGAGGAGCCAAAAGGTTGGTAAAACCCTTTAAAAACTCTTTACAGAAACTGACAAGCGGTAGGCTTGCTCAGCCTGATAGTTAGAGACGGTGTATGTTATAGTTAGAGCCGAGACACGGCTAGGACTTTTGTTTGTTTATTTCTGTTTTGATGTGTTTTCTGGAAGACTGTGCAGCACCTGTGTATGGACTTGTATTTAAACCAAATAAACCCAGCACTGTTTTCACTACCGCAAGTGGATTTGGTATCTGTGCCTTACTAAACAGCCCATCCCCGTGAGCTTTGTACCTGCTACCTGTCCCCCAGGTTACAATATATATATATATATATATATATATATATATATATATATATATACACACACACACAATATATATATATGTGTGTAAAATCAATAAAAATACATACACATACAGCGAGTAAAATAAGTATTGAACACGCCACCATTTTTCTAGGTAAATACCGTATTTAGCGGCGTATAACATGCACCCCAAGTTTAGGAGGGAAGTTTAAGGAAAAAACTTACATTTAAATGCCCATCAATGCAGCCTTATCAGTGTTCATCTGCAGCCTTGTCCATCATTGCAGAATGATCAGTGTTCATCTGCAGCCTTGCCCAGTGTCATTGCAGCCTTGTCAGTGTCATTGCAGCCTTGCCCAGTGTCATTGCAGCCTTGCCCAGTGTCATTGCAGCCTTGTCAGTGTCATTGCAGCCTTGCCCAGTGTCATTGCAGCCTTGCCCCAGTGTCATTGCAGCCTTGTCAGTGTTATTGCAGCCTTGCCCCAGTGCCATTGCAGCCTTGCCCAGTGTCATTGCAGCCTTGTCAGTGTTATTGCAGCCTTGCCCCAGTGTCATTGCAGCCTTGCCCAGTGTCATTGCAGCCTTGTCAGTGTCATTGCAGCCTTGCCCAGTGTCATTGCAGCCTTGTCAGTGTTATTGCAGCCTTGCCCAGTGTCATTGCAGCCTTGCGCAGTGTCATTGCAGCCTTGCCCCAGTGTCATTGCAGCCTCGCCCAGTGTCATTGCAGCCTTGTCAATGTTATTGCAGCCTTGCCCAGTGTCATTGCAGCCTTGCGCAGTGTCATTGCAACCTTGCCCCAGTGTCATTGCAGCCTTGCCCAGTGTCATTGCAGCCTTGCCCAGTGTCATTGCAGCCTTGTCAGTGTCATTGCAGCCTTGCCCAGTGTCATTGCAGCCTTGCCCAGTGTCATTGCAGCCTTGCCCAGTGTCATTGCAGCCTTGCCCAGTGTCATTGCAGCCTTGTCAGTGTTATTGCAGCCTTGCCCCAGTGTCATTGCAGCCTTGCCCAGTGTCATTGCAGCCTTGTCAGTGTCATTGCAGCCTTGCCCAGTGTCATTGCAGCCTTGCCCAGTGTCATTGCAGCCTTGTCAGTGTTATTGCAGCCTTGCCCAGTGTCATTGCAGCCTTGCCCCAGTGTCATTGCAGCCTTGCCCAGTGTCATTGCAGTCTTGTCAGTGTTATTGCAGCCTTGCCCAGTGTCATTGCAGCCTTGCCCAGTCTCATTGCAGCCTTGCCCCAGTGTCATTGCAGCCTTGCCCAGTGCCATTGCAGCATTGCCCAGTGTCATTGCAGCCTTGCCCCAGTGTCATTGCAGCCTTGCCCAGTGTCATTGCAGCCTTGTCAGTGTCATTGCAGCCTTGTCAGTGTCATTTCAGCCTTGCGCAGTGTCATTTCAGCCTTGTCAGTGTCATTGCAGCCTTGTCAGTGTCATTGCAGCCTTGCCCAGTGTCATTGCAGCCATGTCAGTGTTATTGCAGCCTTGTCAGTGTCATTGCAGCCTTGCCCAGTGTCATTGCAGCCTTGTCAGTGTCATTGCAGCCTTGTCAGTGTCATTGCATCCTTGTCAGTGTCATTGCAGCCTTGTCAGTGTCATTGCAGCCTTGCCCAGTGTCATTGCAGCCTTGTCAGTGTCATTGCAGCCTTGTCAGTGTCATTGCAGCCTTGCCCAGTGTCATTGCAGCCTTGTCAGTGTCATTGCAGGCTGATTGTTTAAAATTGTCGCCGCCGAGATACACAGAGCTGGATGTCCTCGGCTCCTCTCAGCTTCTCTCGCAGTCCCGCCCAGTCCCGCCCCTTGGCCCGGCTCCTATGATGGACATAACGAAGGTCCAATGGCGGGATTGGGCGGGACTGCAAGCGGAGCCGAGAGGAGCCGAGCCTAGCCAAGTACACTCGGCTATGTGTATATCGGCGGCGTTGGCTCCTCTCCCCTCACAATCAGCGGAGATGGGCGGGGATCAGTGTATAACACGCACCCACGATTTCCCCCTGATTTTAAGGGGGGAAAAGTGCGTGTTATACACCGATACATCCAGTATATTTCTAAAGGTGCTATTGACATGACATTTTCACCACATGTTGGTAACAACCCATGCAATCCATACATACAAAGACACCAAAACAAATACGTTCAGAAATTAAGTTATGTGTAATAAAATGGAATTATACAGGGAAAAAGTATTGACCATGGCGGGGGCGTGCATTACTTATTGTTTTCTTCGAAACAATTGTAGCTGCTAATTCCAGGTCTTCCTGAAGCTCTCCACAAGTGGTCCTTGGCTCTTGGACAACTTTTCTGATAATGCTCCTCAATCTTGTGAGGAGCACCTGGTTGCGGATGGTTTATGGGGAAATTATGTTCTTTCCACTTCCGGATTATGGCCCAAACAGTGCTCACTGGAACATTCAGAAGTTTAGACATTTAGAAGTTTAAAAATCCTTCTGTAACCAATGCCATCAGTATGTTTTTCACCAATAAGAGGGCTCTTTGCTTTTACCCATCATGAGATGTTTCTTGTGTGACACCTTGGTAATGAGACACCTTTTTATAGGCCATCAGTTGAGACTGAACCAGCTGATATTATTTTGCACTGACAAGGGGCAGGATTGCTTTTTAATTACTGATAGATTTCAGCTGGTTTCTTGGCTTTCTATGCCTTTTTGCCCCTCCCTTTCTTCACAGGGTGCGAGTGACGTGGCAGCCGCGCTCCTTCTTCAAGCTCAAATAAGGTGCTTGAAGAAGGAGCGCGGCTGCCACATCACTTGCAGCCTGTACGCTCAAGAAACGTGTCGTTTTCCAGTGACGTCATCCCTCCTCGTCTGCAAACCTACTACGCCTCAAGCCTCTGTGGCCGGCTTTTCTCGTTTATCGAGCACAGAGCGACTATCAAGCAGGAACGGACCGTGTGCCCACAATGCATGAGCCGCCACTGATACAGACTGATTTTACTGTTGTGGGTTTAGTAACACTTTAATACTGTTTTAAGGTAAATAGACTGAGCTGAATTTAGCGCAGTTGCAGTGTTTGCCAGATAGCATTAGCAGCTCACTGACCGCTTTCCTTTGTCGCATGTCTAATATGGGATTCAACATCGCTGTGGACGTGCAGGGTCAGCCGCTCAGGTGCCCCGCCACCCCCCTCCCTGGCACAGACTGCAACCTACTTTTGTGCGCTGAGCCCATTATGACAGCCACTCTGCGCTCCACATTCAAAAGGCAGCAGATTTAAATGTTCTCTGAACAAAACACATCCCATCTGGAAGCAAACAGGCAAAAAATGATATTAATGCTCTCCTCGGTGTATCGGCCTCATACTGAGAATACCGAACAGCTGCCACTGGGATAAATAAAAGGTGTATTACATCAAAAAAAAGGGGGGTTTTGTTCGAGAAATCTGCCTGCTTTACAAACAACACAATGCCGACTTCAAAATGCAAAAAATGCAAACCGTAGGACGTCCTCCCAGAACCTTGCTCCCGCGCGCCCCCTGGGGCGTGCACTTGGGAACATCCGTGACCCGGCGCATCACGGATCACGGTAAACGCCTGCTGATAGCGCCCGTTTACCACGTGATCGCTCCATCAAATGACGGAGCGATCACATGTACACAAACTGGAGTCACGCCATGACGCCGGTTCCTCCCTCCCCTCTCTGCACCGATCGGTACAGTGAGAGGGGAGAAGCAGAGAGGGGGAGAGATGGGACCAGCGCTGTGGGCTGTATGTGTAGTGCCCACATCGCTGGTCAGTGACAGCAATGTGCAATACTCTACCACCACTGTGCAATACTTTGCCACCACTGTGCCAATACTCTGCCACCACTCTGCCAATACTCTGCCACCACTCGGCCAATACTCTGCCAATACTCTGCCAATACACTGCCAATACTCTGCCAATACTCTGCCAATACTCGCCAATACTCTGCCAATACTTGCCAATACTCTGCAATAAATTTTAATAGAAATAAATAATTTTTTTTTTTTTTTTACCAAATTTTCAGTATTTTTTGATTTATATCGCAAAAAATAAAAAACCCAGCGGTGATTAAATACCACCAAAAGAAAGCTCTATTTGTGTGGTAAAAAAGGACAAAAAATGTATTTGGGTACAGTGTTGCATGACTGAGTAATTGTCATTCAAAGTGTGAGAGCACCGAAAGCTGAAAATTGGTCTGGTTAGGAAGGGGGTTTAAGTGCCCAGTGGGTAAGTGGTTAAATACATCCCCTTTAATTTGTACATGTAGAGGTACCTGTTTCCCTATTCTCATTTATCTTTTGCATACGCTTCTTAATAAACCCGGAGAACCAGAGGCATGGCTTTTCCCATAAACCACATTCTGTGTTTTTATCATAGAGTACTGCTCCTCCACCTCTAAAGAATAGATAAAGGCACACAGCTGCCTTTCCAGGTGAAGACGGTAAACAGATAAGCCTGTCTTCAGTAGAGAAGTGACCATCAACGCAAAGCAATCGGCAGAGGACTACTATATTTCTGCATGAGTGAGATGCATTCACAGAGCTGGCATCAATCTTCCCTGACACTGCTGTAAGCAGACAGCCACATTACTTGAAATCCCAGGAAACCACCATGCTAGACGTGTCTCCCTCGACGCTCTCAGCTCTGCATGCTAGCTGTGTTTTTCCATCTGAAACATGTGAAGATGGGTAGGCATAAGCCCTGTGCAGAAATATACACAAGAGGAGGACAAAATAACAGAAGGGCGAAAAAGGGAATTAAATTTTATCGAAATCCCGTGCAGTGCTGGAACAAGATCATCCAGTGCCCAGGGCAAAGATGCCAAACTCTGCCCCCCTTGGTGGTCTTCTGCAGCTGGGATTCCACTCCCACTGCGCTGGTATCAGTGGGTTAAGAAAGGATCACACGAATATTTCACCACTCAATGGTCTGCTAAACTGCTCCTCAGGTCCTATTGTTGCATCGTCCTGTCTGGCATATGTGTGGGCGGAGCCTGCTTGTCCAGCACGTGGGGGTACCTTTCACGCGGATCATATTTATCAATACCCAGGACCAGGAGAAGACTGTGGTCATGTGAAAAATCTAACACTAAGGCAGTTCCTCGACCCAGAGGTGAGCCTTCACACCGTGTGCAGTAAAAATACATAATTCATCTGAAAAGAATTGTCCCATGTCACTACCAGTGCTGGGACAAGGTCATCTAGAGCTCAGGGCGAACATGCCAAGCTGCATCCCCCCTTAAGATGTATGAGCATTACAGTGGAACCTTGGATTACGAGCATGATCCGTTCCAGGAGAATGCTCGTAATCCAAAGTACTCGCATGTCAAAGCGAGTTTCCCCATTGAAGTCAATGAAAACGACATGCAATACCACATGCGGCCAGAGCGCGGTGGGGGGCGCCGGAGAGCCTCGGAAACGTCCGGAAAGGACACCTTGGCTGACCTCGGCAAACCTCTGGGCTTTCCATGCATTTCCGAACGGCGCTGATCAGTGATGTTCGGCTCGACTCCGGTGCCCCCCCACCTCAGGCCAAACGCGGTACTGCACACCGCTTTGGCCTGAATCGTACTGGTTTTGCAAGACAAACCGAGTTACGATTTTTAAAAATACAGTGCTCGTATTGCGAAATGCTCGTTAACCGCGTTACTCGCAATCCAAGGTTCCACTGTATGTGTCTGTAAAACCACCCCCTCCCCCCAAAAAAATAACATTTATTTCCATGCTTACCGAATAAGAAAAAACTTCCCCCTCCTTCTAGTACAATTCCGCCCCACTGCTGAAACTCTCCTATACCCCCGACTTATAAACAGTGGTGTGAGAAACGTAATTATATGTTAAAAAGAGAAAAGTTGACGTATAAACACAGGGGATCCCCCCAAAAATTTTAAAAAATATGGTCCTATTGGATAACTCACAGTAAAGTATTATATAATGCTCTATTCAGTGTTCCAAATGAATGAAATTAAAACTCAAGTGAATGATTTCAGTGTTTAATAGGAGAGAAATACGTTTGCTGGAGAGGGTTAATGGGAGCCGCCTTAGGGGAGCTGTTATAGCTCGACTACAATGAATGGTGTCTATTAACCAGGGTTAGTAAAGTCAATCCATAATATTTCTCTAGGCCCCTGTGTACGTTCATATTTTGTCTATTCTAAGTATATGATTTTACGTTGAGCCCGAGAAGCGCCATGTTTGTTTGTTTTTGTCTTGTTTTTTTATGGATTTTGTTTAGTTTAATTTGATTGAAATTATGTAAGTTAATGTATATTTTGGAGAGCTTCTTTTGGGGTTGTCCCTACAATGATTTATATGTGTTTTTGTAACAATAAAAAAAGGACTTGATAAAAAAAATATATATTAGCCCATAAAAAAAGTCCATGTTTATTGTTAGGAAAATGGAACGTGAAGTAATGCTGCGCGAATATATAACAAATGAAAATTAAAGTGGTTGTATACCCGCTGACATTTTTATTTTATTTTTTTACACACCTGTAAGGCAAAAGGCATAATGAGCTAGTATGCACCGCATACTAGCTCATTATGAAATACTTACCTTAGAACGAGGCCCCGACATCTCACGCGATCCACGCCGAGGGAGCTGACATGTTCCCTCGGCGTGTCTTCCAGGTATCGCAACTCCAGTGCTGTGAGTGGCTGGAGCCGCGATGTCGTCACTCCCGCGCACGTGCGGGGGAGATTTCCTCCCGGCAGGGCCCGGCGCCTGCCGGGCTTTCACCCGAGAATCACCTGTCCACATGCGCCGCTGCAGTCAGCGGCTCATTGCGAGGGGAATATCTCCTAAACCATACAAGTTTAGGAGATATTTTTTTTTTACCTACAGGTAAGCCTTATTATAGGCTTACCTGTAGGTAAAAGTTCAAATTATGACTATACGACCACTTTAAACTAAAATATACCAGCAGCTACACAAGAACGTGACAAATATTCAAATACAAAGGGTTCAAAAAGTGATACGTGCAAATGATCAAGGAATATAGAATAAATGTTCCAAATGCAAAATAATAAGATGAATGGATATATAAGAAAGTGAAAAAAAAGCTATGTGAATCCCATAACAAAAATCCAAAAAATAATTTTTTTTTATAGAAGTCCACAACAATGAAGCGATGATCTTCCAACGTGCAGAGTGCAATATGAAACATCAACAAAGGTGAACCCTGAAGGTGAATAAGATTGGACACTCTTACCAGAGCAGGTGGACCCGGATGTCAGTGACAACGAATCATAAAAGCCTAAATATCCAAATCAGTGGCTCTCTCTGAAGGATGCAGGTTGCAGAAACCCAGAGTCTCCTTTGATATCTTCAAACTACCTCCTTGGCATTGATCAAACTGGAAAGGCAACTATTCAAAAGGAACACCACAACAGCTCTCATCCAAATACAATATATATATAAAAAAGAGAAGGGGGCTCCGATAGTGCAGGTCAAAAAAAGTAGGTTTAATAAAACCAACATATATGGGATAAAAGTGATCACGATAGGTAAAAGCAATGTGGGGAGCGGTGAACCTTTCCCAGCACGTTTCGTCCTAATAGGACATCTACAGGGGCATCTCCAGTTTGGTCGATACCGACAAGGTCCTTTGAAGATATCACTGGAGACACTGGGTTTCTGCATCCTTCCGAGAGAGCCACTGATTTGGATATTCAGGCTTTTATGATTCGGTGTCGCTGACATCCGGGTCCACCTGCTCTGGTAAGAGGGTCCAATCTTATTCACCTTCAGGATTCACCTTTATTGATGTTTCGTATTGCACTCTGCATGTTGGAAGATCAATGCTTCATTGTTGTGGACTTCTATACATTTTTAATTTTTTGGGGATTTTTGTTATGAGATTCACATAGCATTTTTTCACTTTCTTATATATCCATTAATTTTATTATGTTAGATTTGGAACATTTATTTTATATTCCTTGATCGTTTGCACTTATCACTTGTGCATATATTTTGTTAGCGCTACATTTTTTGCACCCCTTATTATTAGGAAACACAAAAGAGAAGTGGCTACATTTTACAGGGGGGAGGAGACCCCCCCCCCCGGAGAGTCGGGTTGCTGAACCATAACTATTGACAGCTGTTTCAGCCACCAATAACTTTCTGCATGCTTCCAATCTCAATGTTTCTGTACCCTACAATATTTTTTCTCTCTGTAATTGGTGTGTCCTGCACCTCATTGATCATTTTGATGCATGGCTAACATTGGGAATTGATATAGACCTCTATCTTTACCTTCACAGGCAACATCATTTCCTTCCCAGCAAGTTTAACCCTCCCACCCCTGCAAGCTCTAATCTAGCCTCGCCATGTGTGGAGCTCCATCCATCTTTCATTCATTCCCCCCTGTGACATTGTTAGAGTAATTTTCCAGTTTTCATACCCATTAAATATTTCTACTGTCACATGGATCTTACACCGGTGAATCAGAAACTATATTGGATTTCAAGCAGCCGACTTCATAAATTATTAATATTGCGGCTGACAAACACAGATTGCTGTAGTAAAGCTTATGTCCAAGACTATTTCTCAGCTATGCCTGAAACGCCTCCCAATAGTTTGAGGAGAATTGCAGGAAGGGTTTATTATAGAAGCCAAATACAGACAGCAATCACCTTTAATAAATAACTCAGCATTAATAAATAAATCACCCTTTATAAAAGAGCCCTAACAAGGAAAAAAATTGCCTCCAATGTGCACTAGTGTCACTAATCTCTGTCCACGTTCGCTGAGCTATCTTGCTCAGCCTCAAATCTCTGAATTTCCCTTTAATGCCTTGATCATACACTGGTTGAAAGGTGGGATATGGTCTAATTGTTCCCCTAATACAGACTGTAGAAGGTAGTATGAAGTCAAATAGCTCAGTGCATACCAGTGGCAAGGTGTATTGGGGGGCGCTATGGTGGGCAAAGGTCTTAGCAAGGGATTATGGGGGAGCATCTGCAGCAGATGTGGAAGGCTGAAAAATGTGAAGTCGGCGCTTAGTGGAAATAGTAAAGAAAACAGCATCTTGCACTAAAAGGTCAATAATACAAACCTTCCCCGTAAAATAGTAAAAACAGTGCTGCGCTCAAACACAACAATACATAAAATCAACAAAAACAATGTCAAAAAACATAAATATACCAAGTAAAAATCCAGGTTCCTCTAGAGATTGCTGGGGACCCTATGGCGCAGCTGTCTTCATCTCATAAATCCATCAGGTCTCTAGGCTGGACACCTGCCTACATTTATAAGAACCCCTCCAATGTGGGTCTATGGTATCCATAACACAGAATAACAAACCTTTAGGATTCTTGTGGTGGCATTTGCAAAAATGGGCAGATAGACTATGTGCTTTGATACCACGTAGTGTATCTGTCACAATTGCACTAATACGGCTACAATCACTTCAAGTTTGATACCACGTGTAATAAACACATTCTCTCAATCTGTCCCTCAGTCTGCATGTTGTCCTACCAACATACTGTTTGCCACAGGGACATTGGAGTAAATAAACAACACATTTAGTGTTACATGTAAGGAAAGACATAGTTTCATATTCTTTCTTAGTGCTGGTGGAGTGAAAATTAGTAACCTTTTCCACCGCCCTCAACTTTTCACATAACACAGTTGTTACATGGGTAGAAACATTTTAAATGAGAGACCAATTAAACTCTTTTAGGAAGGTCTACCAAGTTAGGGGCCAAGCAGTCCCTCAAATTAGGCAGTCTCTTTTATATGACTTCAGGATTGGTGGGTACAATATCCTTCAAGGTTGGATGCCTAAGACGACTCCCCCAGTGTTTCTTAATGATCTGTTTGGCCTGTCTAAGTTGCAAGGAGAATTTAGTGATACAAGGGAATATTTTACCTTAGCTAGAACCATTCTCCATTTAAAGGAGTAGCAGCTCTAGTCTAAAGCTGGCCATACGTAGATTGAAATTGGGACAGTTCAGCAGGGACTAGCCGAGTTTTGATCCATGTATGGGCAGGGAAGTTGTACGAAAGTCAATCTACTGATCGACTTCTGTACAACCACCCTGTTGGATTTTGCCAGCTGGATGAGCACTGCAGGCTATTCCTGCTGTCAGAATACAAAGGCTCAGTGGGAGGATTTCCCCATTCACATCGAGTGTGTCGATGGGGAAATAAAGTCAGTTTTTTTCATCAAACCCACTGGTTAAATAAAAAAAAAAAACTCCTCTACGATCTATGGGCTACGTTTATTTACTTCCAGCTGGCCTGGCAACTCAAATTGTGCTGTTATATTTGTTAAAAAAAGACTTATGCTGTGACTTATGTATGACAGAAAGCTGGATCCTTTGTTTTAGTTCTGTAGATCATTAAGGAAGAGTGAGAGTGCACTTCTTTGCCAAGAAGACTGAGGGTGTGCTTCCTGGCCAGGAAGAGTGAAGGTGTGTTCCTGGCAACAAAGAGTAAGGGTGTGTTTTCTGGCCAGGAAGAGTAAGGGTGTGTTTCTGGCCAGGAAGAGTGAGGGTGCGCTTCCTGGACAGGAAGAGAGATGGTGCACTTCCTTGTTAGGAAGAGTGAGGAGCGCTTCCTTACCAGGAAGAGTAAGGGATCACTTCCTTGCCAGGAAGAGTGAGGGTGTGCTAACTGGCCATGAAAAGCAAGGGTGCGCTTCCTCGCTAGGAAGTGTGAGGGTGAGCTTCCTGGACAGGAATAGTAAGGGTATGCTTCCTGGCCAGGAAGAATGAGGTTGCACTTCCAGGCCACGAAGAGTGAGGGAGCACTTCCTTGCCAGGAACACTGTGGGTGAGCTTCCTGGCCAGGAAGAGTGAGCGTGTGCTTTCTGGCTAGGGAGAGGGAGGATGCACTTCCTGGCCAAGAATAGAGAGGGGGCTTGTCGTGGCCAGGAAAAGTGAGAGTGGGTTCCTGGCCACAAAGATTGAGGGTGTGCTTTCTGGCCAGGAAGAGTGAGGGTGCGCTTCCTGGACAGGAAGAGTGAGGTTGCACTTCCAGGCCACAAAAAGTGAGGGAGCACTTCCTTGCCAGGAACACTGTGGGTGAGCTTCCTGGCCAGGAAGAGTGAGGGTGTGCTTTCTGGCTAGGAAGAGTAAGGATGCACTGCCTGGCCAAGAATAGAGAGGGGGCGCATTGTGGCCAGGAAGAGTGAGGTTGGGTTACTGGCCAAGAGGAGTGAGGTTGGGTTCCTGACCTGGAAGAGTCTGGGTGCATTTCCTGGTAACCACTCTGTGCCACAGTTTTACCTGACTTGGAAGCAACAGGTGTCTTTAACAGAAAGTTCTTGTATAGACTTAGGTTGTGGTGCTGTGCAAGTGGACTGTGAGGATAAGTAGTTCAGGGCAAAATTAAGCTTTACCTGGGCTGGACAACTAACATTGGTGAGAAGAAACTGATCTAACCCTGCACAAAATTAAAAGCTGGTAGGACACCCTTTAATTGACATTTGATTGCCATTAGGCACTTGCTCCCCATGGCTAAGCTCACAATGTGCAAAGTTCTGGTTTGATGTAAGCAAAGGATGAACTAAGAGAATCTAAATAAGAAGGAACCCCAGAGCAAGACCATAATACATTGGACAAATTTAATATTAGAAAACGTAAGTATGTGTCTCAGAATCCCCAGGAAGATCTGGATTTCATGGTTGCATACATACAAAATCAAAAGACATTATTGCAAAAAGAAAGCTGAGTTCTCCTAAAAAATTGTATCAAGAGCAATTGCAAGTTACTCCTGAAACAATAGGCCTATAGCTAAAATATAAAACGATCTTGTCCATAAAGCGATTGCAGGCACAAGAATCCAAAAATGTTGAATTTCTCATTTACATTTTGACATATTCAATGCTCTTAGTAATAGATCTAGAGGAAGAATGTAGGTTAAGTGCCCATTCACACTATGCTTTGCATTAAGGAACATGTATGTATAATAATTAATGTGGTTCGCGTTAAGGCAATCTTTTCATTTTGAATGAGCTGGCGGCCCACCTTAATGCACAAAAAAAAATGGACACATTTTATTTTTAACAAGCACACCACAACATACTGTTTGTGTGTTGTAGTGTGGGCAGGGGCGGACTGACCATTCAGCCACTCGGGCACTGCCCGAGGGCCCCGGGCCACTAGGGGGCCCCATCAGGGTTGCCCGCCTCAGTAAAACCAGGGACAGTATGTAAAAATCTGTGTTTTTTTTTACATCTGTCTCTGAAATGTCCCTTACCGACATCCTTTTGGTCTAAAAATCCAGAGATTATAGCTGCCCCACCTCTCCAGTACCTTCTCAGCCAATAGAAACATGTCTGTGTATACTGTGTGATTGTATACTGTATGTGTGTATACTGTGTGGCCCCATAATCTCTGATTGCCTGGGGGCCCCATAATCTCCTATTGCCCGGGGACCCCATGAGTTGTCAGTCCGCCCCTGAGTGTGGGTATGTTGCTGCCTTCTATAATAAATTGTTGGGGAGCCATTCATATTGTTGTTCATGTGAAACATGGTGTAGCGCTAAGAAAACAATAGAATGAATATCATGTGCAATAAATCATAAAGTGCATGTGATCAGACAGCAGTGCTGAATGATAAAGTGCTAAGTGCAAATGTGCAAATTCACTGGATGGAACCAGGTGAAATAAGAGTCACTGGATGGTTAAATTCAGTTAAGTTCAAAAGAAAATGAATTGATAATAAAATATGCTGAAACAGTCCATAACAGGAGAAGGACTCCGAGATGCAATCCAATTCAGATACAAGGGTAAATAGGATAACCACAACCGCAAACAGGTCACCAGGGATGGTGCGTCCTTCACCCGGGGTAGGGGGTAAACACTCTTACCAGACGGTGTGGACTCACATGCCAGCGGCAGTGGGTAAATCAAGCTAAAGAACCCAGGAAATGGAACTTCGGTGTTGAATACCGGAACTCCCACGGAAGAAGAAGGAACTGGAACTCAGGCAAAAGTCACTCAAAATTCAGGCAGTGTGTGCCAACACTCTCATCCGGTGAAAATATGGGGATCATGGAAAGAAAAATGCCTCCATATAGTCGAGGTCAAATGGATGGATTTATTAAAATTAGGTACAAACTTCAAAGTAAGATGTGTACATGAATTTGTGATCACAAACCCATAAAGTGCCCCAGTTGAACTCCAGTGGGACGAAACGCGTCAGTTTTGCTTGCACAGCTCCTTACATTGCTTTTATATTGTGATCGCAAATCCATGTACACATCTTACTTTGATGTTTGTACCTAATCTTAATAAATCCATCTGTTTGACCTACACTATATGGAGGCATTTTTCTTTCCATGATTCCCATATTTGTGTGGCACACACTTCCTGCATTTTGAGCGACTGAACACAGTGAACGATCAGTACCAATCACTCCTGTGTCCATCTATCACTGACTCATAAGAAACTGTGTTTACTATTCTTCAGTTTGTGAATGAGCAGGAAGCCTCAGAGCGCATACTATTCATTCACCTGTGTAGCAGAGGCTGTAGAGAAAGGGACTGATAAATCTATGTCCTCCGGGCCGGGTGGGCCTGTCAGGTAGGCTGTGTGGGGCCCCCGTGGTTTCTACCAGCTGCCCTGCAGTCAAGAAACCAGCATTTTTCAGAAGGTCAACAATAAAACAACCTACGCATTCCTCTATTAGGTTTATAATATATTTTTATATTATTATACCAAACATGATGTCTCTGCCTGGATACAAAGTGATTTAGTAAATACAATAGTAATCCTTTGCACAGAACATTGATATAATTCCAGTATAGAAAAATCTGTGGTATCTATAAATCCTTAGCGTTTTATTTCCACATGGCTGTTTCCCAAGCTGTCTTCATTCACACGTAAATTACATTGTTCAACAATGCGCTAAACCATTCCGCAAGCTATTCAAATCAACTGTGACAACATTATTAGTGGGCTCTAAACATACTCGTCTCACAGTTTAATGGAATTGATATACTAGGGATTGTAAAGCATATGATACATATATGTTCCACAAGAACAAGAAATAATTATATGCCAAGTGACAATGATCCTGCAGGACAGTCCCAGGGTTGTGGACAATGTCCTGTACTGAACGCATCCTGCAGGATCCAAAACACTTTGCAGAATGGCAGGGTTCCAGCATTAGGCACTGTAATGATTCTAATTACGTATGATACGAATGAGCAGCGTTTCCTCAGCCCCAAACCGTGACCAAAATAAATGAAAACTTTGGACATAAATATATATGCAAATTCAAAAACAGGACTCCCAAAAAAAGTTCCAGTGCTCCAATGTTAATGTCCATAAACAAAATCCTGTGCTCTAAATGCCTACAAAGTGCCAAACTGTCAGGAATTGGCTCACCTGTTGGCAGCACTGTGGCTCCCAGACCTATAGGCTGCAGTTCTGGTGTCCATCAGCGGGTGTCTCTCAGAAGCCAGAGGCTCATACTAATCAGTCATTGCCTGATGCTCATTGCTGAAAGAGTATTTAGTATTTCCTGTGCTACTTCCCCTTGCCTTGGTGTTTTGCCCATGTGCCCCTGATCTGCAAACTGTGTACCTGTACCTGATCCTGATCTTGGTCCTGCTCCTGTTTCTGTTCCTGATCCTCCGCCTGCCTCCTTGTTCCTGTTCCTGTGTACCCTCTCCCTGTTCTGGCTTGCTCCTTGTTCCCTCTGCCTGATCTTATGTGCATGACCCTGGCTCTGATGTTTCATAGTTTCATAGTTTCATAGTTAGTAAGGTTGAATAAAGACATCAGTCCATCCAGTATAACCTGAGCGAGTGTCTACAATTGTCCCCATCCCTGTACATTGCACACTCACATCAGTCCCTACCCTCAAGGAGCCCACAATCCAAGGTCCCCATTCAAATACTAGGGCCAATTTTTGGACAGAAGCCAATTAACCTACCTGCATGTCTTTGGATTGTGGGAGGAAACAGGAGTACCCGGAGGAAACCCACGCAGGCACAGGGAGATCATGCAAACTCCAGGCAGGAAGTGTCGTGGTTGGTATTCGAACCAGCGACCCTTCTTACTGCTAGGTGAGAGTGCTAACCACTACACCACTGTGCCGCCCATGTTGACAGTGTTTCTCAGGCCATATCCTACTGTCCAGTGACGGCCCATCCATATGGGGTGCAGGGGTGCCGGCCCCCTAAATCATGTGTACGGCTCCTAACGCATTGGATTCCAATAGAGTTTTAATTTTTTTGTATTTTTTTAGAAGCACATGATTAGAGTCCGAGGCTCTAATTGGCTTCAAAGAAGGGTGGGCTTGGGGTGCAGAGCACTGTGCATTGAGCCCACCCAGTTATGTGACAATAACGTAATAATATTTGCTATTGTCTTCCTGATTCTCCTCCCTGCCAATCCTGGCCGGGAGAAAAAGCAATCCTATTGGCCACGAGGAGGAGGAGACGCAGGGGAAGCTGCCGTGAAGCCGAGGAGGAGGATATCCTGCCCGAAAGAAGGGCTGGTCACGACCTAGATGAAGTAAGTGCGGGGCTTGTAAATGACTGACCGGGGGTGGGTGTATTGTTTGCCGCCCCCCAACCAAAAAATATTACTCACGGTCTCTGCTTGCTCTTGCCACTGGCAGTTCAACCTCACTGCTCCTCCCATCTTTCCAGAAGCTTCCAGCACATTCTGGAAATCATTGGGAGGTCTCAGTGATGCTGCCTGTGAGTCATCCAGCTCTCCCTGGGTCACTCAAACCCTGACCCAGAAAAAAAAAAACACACAGGCTTGGTTGGCAGCCAAGCCTGAAAATTTACCTACACTACAAAAAGACTCTTTACACTTCTAGCACACTAGAGGGTGCTACAGTTGGATGATTGTACACCAATTCCATATAAAAAGCATCTTCTTTATTCAAACTGTTAATAGCATTATAATGTTGGACCAGATCACAAAGAAACTCCAGGGAAGCCTATTGATGCATTTGATGCCTCCAGGGCCCTTAACCATAACTTTTATTTGCATGTTTTGGCACCCAATGAATGGAAGGCTAAAGAGTTTTCGCAAGCCCTGGGCTATGAATCAATGTTTTGGGAACAGGTGGCGATCACCATGCTTTGAATGCAGTAGAACTTTTGTAAAAGAATTTCTTGTATATATTTGTTGTTTTATTTTTCCTATGTTACATATATGTTTTTTGTATAGCCTGTCCGCTAGTCTATGGTTGATGCGTATATCCCCTGATGAAGCCGTGAGGCGAAACATGTCGGGACAATATACAATCATGCAATCTCTATAAAATCTCCTTTAAGAGAAAGTCGAAATCATCATAATTGGAGATGTTTTGTGATATTTAGACATGTGCAATTCGTTTCGGTTTTTTTTTTTTTTCGTTTTTCGTTTTTTTTTTTTTTTTTTTTTCGTTATTTTCGTTCATTCGTTATCGTACGAATGAACGATTCGCTAAAAATGTTAACGAATCGTTCGAATCGAACGAATCCGAAAACAACGAAAATCCGAAAAAAACAAATTAGAAACAACGAATCTACGAAAGAAGAAAATCCGAAAACAGGAACAACGAAAATCAAAATGAACGAAAAAATTCGTACATTCGTAACTTTTTTTTTTGTTGAATTGGTAATTTTCCATGGCGCCATTACAATGGCGCTGCTTAACGTGCCTCGAATGGATTGAATTTGTACATTCGTAACTTTTTTTTTGTTTTTCGATTCGTAATTTTCCGTGTCTCTTACAATGGCGCTGCTTAATAGGGTTCGAATGGATTGAACGAAAAAATTCGTACATTCGTAACTTTTTTTTTTTTCGATTCGTAATTTTCCGTGTCTCTTACAATGGCATTGCTTAACGTGCTTCGAATGGATTGAACGAAAAAATTCGTACATTCGTAACTTTTTTTTTTCGATTCGTAATTTTCCGTGTCTCTTAAAATGTAATAATAGCATACACATTACATAAAATTATGAATTATGCTCCGATTACGAATTTACAAATGTTACGAATAAATACGAATGCGTCCGAATTTCGAATAAACGAAAATTAAACTAACGGAAAAACGAATCAACGAAAAAATAACTCTTACGAAAATACGAATCGTTACGAATACGAACACCGACGACTTACGAATTTTACGAATCAACGGAAACGAAAAAAAAAAATGAAACGAAAATAAACAAATTTTTTTTGTTCTGCACATGTCTAGTGATATTCAACGATCTAATGGATTTTGCTATTTGTTTTAATCTCTGCTTAAATAAAGTATATTTTGTATTTTATTTTATATATTTGATTATTGGTTTCTCATTATTTTTTAAGCACCGCTATAGTCCCCTTCCCCTTTTTTGGGGGGGGGGGGGGGGAACAGGTGGCGATCACCATGCTTTGAATGCAGTAGAACTTTTGTAAAAGAAAGCTAAAAATCAAAGAAGCCTAGCGAGGCCCCAGAAGCCATATTAGTCAGATCAACAGCTTCCATGCTAAGGAACCATTCCAGGCCTCGGCGTATTTGTGAATATAGCAGAATGCGGGCTCTTTGAGACTCCATTATTTTTTTTAAGGAGATGCAGCAATCCAACAGCTCATCAAATAGAGTTAGTGCACCTATTACAGCAGCCGTGAGTTCTAATACCTCAGGATGTGACACGGCTCTGCAGGGAGGGAGCCGCGATGATGGCGCCTGGTCTACCCTGATAACACCTCCGGGATTCTGTTCAGGCAAGCAGATGTATAAGTAGCCGCAGAAACGCTGATAAAATATGGCTGGCTCGTTTCCCTGCCTTGGTCTGGGGACTGCTGTTTAGCAAAAGGCAAATATTGGTGTTTTCTCATCTGACACATAAGCGGGAAACGAGTGGCTCTCCAAATGCCGCTTTATGTTTTATTAAAACTGTGTCTTTACGGCGAGCATAAAAAAGCCGACTGCAATATCCCACGGAACGACATCCTAGGAGAGCTGCTACTTTAAGGCATAGAATTTTATGCTTGAAAAAATAAAAGATGCTGCCGAAGGGCCCCTACATGTTATCGGTTTTGTTTCTGAAACCAGAAGGGGGCGCCGATATGAAAATAATATGAAATTGATATGATCTCCTAAGCCAGGTGCCCAGTTCATTTATGGCCTCCGCCGGCCTGGATTTAGGCAGAGAGCCTAACACCAAACGCAGCATGCTTTACAGCAGGGGTCCCCAAATTTTTCACTATAAGGGCCACATTATATATTGTACAATATTTGTGGTCCGAAAAAACTGTTCTATAAATGAATAGCTAAAATTTAAATACATCAATAAAAAAACAATCTCTAAGAAATAACTTTACATCATAACATGAGAGCCCCCTTTCCATCAGAGTCCCCCCCCCCTTTCACATCCAAGTCCCCTCTTTCACGTCAGAGTCCCACTTTCACATGAGAGGCCCCCGAAGTCCTCCCTTTCATGAGTGTCCCCTCTTGCATCAGAAACTCCCCATAACATCAGATCCCCCCTTTCACATCAGAAGCATCCATAACATCAGAGTCCCCCTTTCACATCAGATATCCCCCTTTCACATCAGATATCCCCCTTTCACATCAGATATCCCACTTTCACATCAGAGCCCCCACTTTCACATCAGAGCCCCCACTTTCACATCAGAGCCCCCACTTTCACATCAGAACCCCCACTTTCACATCAGAGTCCTCCCTTTCATGGGCGTCCCCTCTTGCATCAAAAACTCCCCATTACATCAGATCCCCCCTTTCACATCAGAAGCCCCCCTCCCTTTTCAGCAGCCCCCCTGTTCACATCAGGGTCCCTGCTTGAGCATTAGCATTTCCCCTTTCACATTAGAGTCTTCCCTTACAAGTTGAAGTCCCCTCTTGCTTCCAAAGCCCCCATAACATTAGAGTCCCCTTTTCATATCAGAAGCCTTCTTCCCTTTTTAGCGGAGCCTCCCTATCACATCAGAGTCCCCCTTTCCCATCAGAATCTTCCTTTCACCAGAGCCCCTACCTTTCACGTCAGAGCCCCTCACCCCTTTTACATCAGAGCCCTTCCCTTGTACATCAGAGTTCTCCTTTTGATATGAGTGTCCCCTCTTGCATCAGAAACCCCCCCATATCCTCCCTTTTACATCAAAAGCCCCCATAACATCAGAAACACCCCTTTCACAGCAGAAGCCCTCCCCCTTTCCAGCAGAGCCCCCTTTTCAGAGGCACTTTTTACATCAGAAGCCCCCTCTATTTCCAGCAGAGCCCCCTTTTTACATCAGAGTCCCTGCTTGAACATTAGAGTTTCCCAAGTTTCACTCTGGAGTCTTCCATTTCACATTGAAGTCCCCTTTTGCTTCCAAAGCCTCCATAACATTAGAGTCCCCTTTTCACATCAGAAGCTCCCCTCCCTTTCCATCAGAGCCTTCCTTTACCCCCAGAGCCCCCCCTTTCACTTTAGAGCCCCCCCTTTCACATCGGAGCTCCCCCCTTTCACATCAGAGCCCTCCCCTTGTACATCCGAGTTCTCCCTTTCATTTGGGTGTCCCCGCTTGCATCAGAAACACCCCATAACATCAAAGTCCCCCTTTAACATCAGAAGCCCCCTCCCTTTCACATCGGATCCTCCCTTTCACATCAGAAGCCCCCATAACATCAGAGTCCCCCTTTACAGCAGAAACCCTTCCCCCTTTCCAGCAGGGACCCCTTTAACATTAGAGTCCCTGCTTGAACATTTCTCCTTTTGACATGAGAGTCTTCCCTTTCACATTGAAGTCCCCTCTTGCTTCCAAAGCCCCCATAACATTAGAGTCCCCTTTCCACATCAGAAGCTCCCCTCCTTTTCCATCAAAGCCTTCCTTTCACATCAGAGTCCACCCTTCATATCAGAGCCCCGCTTTCACATCAGGGTCTTCCTTTCACATGAGAGCCCCCCCTTTCACATCAGAGCCCTCACCTTGTATATCAGAGTTCTCCCTTTTTATATGAGTATCCCCTCTTGCATCAGACTCCCCTCATAACATCAGAGTCCCCCTTTCACATCAAAAGACCCTCTCCCTTTCACATAAGATCCTCCCTTTCACATGAGAAGCCCCCATAACACCAGAAGCACCCCTTTCACACGATAAGCCCTCCATCTTTCCATCAAAGCCCACTTTTACACCAGAAGCCCCCCTTTTACATTTGTTTCTCCCCTTTCACATCAGTGTCTTCCCCTTTTATCCAAAGCCCCCATAACACTAGAGTCCCCTTTTTGCATCAGAAGCCCTTTCCTTTTCCATTGGACTCTCCCTGTCACATCAGAAGCCCCCCAACACATCAGATTTCCTACAGGTTGGGTAAAATCTTGTAGGGGGCCAGATGTGACCCTCAGGCCTTAGATTGGGTACCCCTGCTCTTTAGTAAAGAGATAACTAGTCAAAAGGCATTTTTAAAACAGTAGATAGACAGGGAACTTATCGGCTCTTCAGGGGTGGAGCTTCTGGCAGTATCAGAGTCCCCCTTTCACATCAAAAGCCCCCCTCCCTTTCACATCAGATCCTCCTTTTCACATCAGAAACCCCCCATAACATCAGAGTCCCCCCTTTCACATCAAAAGCCCTCCCTCTTTCGATCAGAGCCCCCTTTTCACACCAGAAGCCCCCCTTTTACATTTGTTTCTCCCCTTTCACATCAGTGTCTTCCCCTTTTATCCAAAGCCCCCATAACACTAGAGTCCCCTTTTCGCATCAGAAGCCCTTTGCTTTTCCATTGGACTTTCCCTGTCACATCAGAAGCCCCCCAACACAGGGCCGATCCTAGGGTCACAGACGCCTGGGTGCAGAAATATTTCTGGCGCCCCCACGTGGGCGTGGTCATCTTACCAACTCCTCCCCTTTACAAATGTTTCTATGACAACGACTTCAACACAAAGATGTTCCCGTAAGAAGTCTTCGTTACCCTGGGATCCTCCCATGATCTTTTACCAATAAATAAAATACAGGAAAAGCGTACACTAATGAGACCTGGAGGGGAGTCTCTCTGATGCCCACAGAGGGGGCTTCTGTTAGAGAGTCTATTAGAAAGAGCCCCCAGACATAGTACAGGAGACGGTCAGAGACTGTAGACATGATACTAGAGACAGTCAGAGACTGCAATCATAGTACAGGAGACGGTCAGAGACTGTACACATGATACTAGAGACAGTCAGAGACTGCAATCATAGTACAGGAGACGGTCAGAGACTGTACACATGATACTAGAGACAGTCAGAGACTGCAATCATAGTACAGGAGACGGTCAGAGACTGCAGACATGATACTAGAGACAGTCAGAGACTGCAATCATAGTACAGGAGACGGTCAGGCTGCACACAATACGGGAGATGGTCAGAGACTGCAGACATGTTACAAGAGATGGTAGTAAATAATGGCCGATCGGCCCTCTCACCTGACCCAGCGATACAGCAACAACGGTTCCTCTGATCAGGAGTCTGCTCACTCTGAATTACCCGTGGCGACTCCGCTGGGTAGAGCCCAGATCTGTATTCCTGCAATGACTCCATTCCTTCCTCCACCAGGGATGGCGCCAGGCTGTGTGGCTTTCTCTCTCTGATGGTGTTCTCTCAGCACTGCCCTCTCCCTCTGGAGTCCTGGGTGCCCTTCCCTGAAAGCTTTCCCGGGCTCCTGGCTTTCTCTCTCCCATTCAGCTGAACATGCTGTTTGGGCTGCAGTTTCCGTGTTACAGTGGGGCTGCCAGTCCTTGGGACCACATGTCCCACAATACTTTTCTTTGCTCCTTTGTTTTTTCTTCCCTGGCCGTTATGAAGGCGGGGGAAGAAACATAGTGCGCCGCTCATTAGTACAGCAGCGCACGAGGAGGTGAGGGAGAGGGGAAATAAGAGCCCGCAGCTGCAGTGGCATCACTAGGGTTGGTGTCACCTGGTGCAGTAAAACATGGTATCACCCCCTCCACCAACTATAGTCGTCCCTCAGTACAGACCCCACTCCATTAAGTATAGACCCCCCCCTCCGTCAGTGCAGACCCTTCACTAAGTATAAATACCTCCCTCAGGACAGACCCCCCCATTAGTATAGACCCCCCAGGACAAAACACCCCCCTTTATCAGTATAGACCCCCCCTCAGGACAAACCTTCCCCCCCTACATTAGTACAAACCCCCCAGAACAAAAACCCCCCCCCCCCTCCATTAGTACAGACCCCCCAGAACAAACCACCCCCTCCATTAGTACAGACCCCCCAGAACAAACCACCCCCTCCATTAGTACAGACCCCCCAGGACAAACCAACCCCTCCATTAGTATAGACCCCCCAGGACAACCCCCCCCCCCCACATTAGTACAGACCCCCCCCCCACATTAGTATAGCCCCCCCAGGACAAACCCCCCCATTAGTATAGACCCCCCAGGACAAACCCCCCTACATTAGTATAAACCCCCCAGGACAAACCAGCCCGCCACCCACATTAGTATAGACCCCCAGGACAAACCACACCCCCCCACATTAGTATAGACCCCCTCAGGACAAACCACCCCCCCACATTAGTATAGACCCCCCCAGGACGAACCCCCCACATTAGTATAGACCCCCCCAGGACAAACCACCCCCCCACATTAGTATAGACCCCCCAGGACAAACCACCCCCCCCACATTAGTATAGACCCCCCAGGACGAACCACTCCCCACATTAGTATAGACCCCCAAAGGACAAACCAGCCCCCCACATTAGTATAGACCCCCAGGACAACCCCCCCTACATTAATATAGACCCCCCAGGACAAACCACCCCTACATTAATATAGACCCCCCAGGACAAACCACCCCCCACATTGGTATAGACCCCCACAGGACAAACCACCCCCCACATTAGTATAGACCCCCCCAGGACAAACCTCCCCACATTAGTATAGACCCCCCCAGGACAAACCCCCCACATTAGTAGACCCCCTAGGACGACCCCCCCCCCCCCCACATTAGTATAGACCCCCCCAGGACAAACCACCCCCCCCACATTAGTATAGACCCCCCAGGACAAACCACCCCCCCCCCACATTAGTATAGACCCCCCAGGACAACCCCCTCCCACATTAGTATAGACCCCCCAGGACAAACCCCCCACATTAGTATAGACCCCCCCAGGACAAACCACCCCCCCCACATTGGTATAGACTCCCCCAGGACACCCCCCCCCCCCACATTAGTATAGACCCCCCCAGGACAAACCCCCCCACCCCACATTGGTATAGACTCCCCCAGGACAAACCACCCCCCCCCCCCACATTAGTATAGACCCCCCAGGACAAACCCCCCCACATTAGTATAGACCCCCTAGGACAAACCCCCCCACATTAGTATAGACCCCCCAGGACAAACCAACCCCCCCCCCACATTAGTATAGACCCCCCCAGGACAACCACCCCCCCCCCCCCCCACATTAGTATAGACCCCCCAGGACAAACCCCCCCCACATTAGTATAGACCCCCCCCAGGACCAAACCCCCCCCCCCACATTAGTATAGACCCCCCTAGACAAACCACCCCCCCACATTAGTATAGACCCCCCCAGGACAAACCACCCCCCCCACATTGGTATAGACCCCCCTCTAGACAAACCACCCCCCACCACTAGGCTAATTAAAACCACCCGGGCGGCAGCTGGAGAGGACAGTGTGCAGCAGCGCCGCCCGGGTGGAGAACAGAGCGTGTGTGATGCTTGTGCTGGTGGGCAGAAGGCGGAAGTTAAACACAGGACTCCTCCTGTGTTTAACTTCCGCCTCCTGCCCACCAGCACCAGCATCGCACACGCTCTGTTCTAAACAAGTCGGGCTCGGCCACGGAGCGCCCAACCCCCCCCCCCCCCCGTGGCGTCACTGCGCGGCCGCGGCTGTGACAGGCGGAGAGAGCCGCGCCGCCTACGGACAAGGAGAGGAGGAGGGAGCGGAGCACTCTGGCGCTCCAGCGCCCCCACCTCTGTGGCGCCTGGGTGCACTGCACCCCGTGCACCCCGGGACGGATCGTCCCTGCCCCAACACATCAGATTTGCTACAGGCTGGGTAAAATCTTGAAAGGGGCCGGATGTGCCCCTTAGGCCTAAGTTTGGAGACCCCTGCTCTTAAGTAAAGAGATAACTAGTCAAAAGGCATTTTAAAAACAGTAGATAGACAGGGAACTTATCGGCTATTCAGGGGTGGAGCTTCTGGCAGTATCAGAGTCCCCCTTTCACATCAAAAGCCCCCCTCCCTTTCACATCAGATCCTCCCTTTCACATCAGAAGCCCCCATAACATCAGAAGCACTCCTTTCACAGCAGAAGCCCTCCCTCTTTCCATCAGAGCCCCTTTTCACACCAGAAGCCCCCCTTTTACATTCGATTCTCCCCTTTCACATCAGTGTCTTCCCCTTTTATCCAAAGCCCCCATAACACTAGAGTCCCATTTTCTCATCAGAAGCCTTTTCCTTTCCTTACATCAGAAGCCCCCCAACACATCAGATTTGCTACAGGCTGGGTAAAACCTTGTAGGGGGCCAGATGTGACTCTCGGGCCTTAGTTTGGGGACCCCTGCTCTTTAGTGAAGAGATAACTAGTCAAAATGCATTTTTTAAACAGTAAATAGACAGGGAACTTATCATCGGTTCTTCAGGGGTGGAGCTACAGAAAGTATATATACCCTTTTCTTGCACTCTGAAAAATAATTTAAAGCTCTTTTCCAAAGATCTAAAAAGACTGTGAAGCAGGGGACTTTTCTATGATCTTCTAATAAGGGTCTTTTCTTTCTTGGACTGCTTTTGGGGCACAAAGGGGTCAAGAAATGTGTCTTCAGTCTTCACCACTTGCTTACTGGGCACTTAAACCCCCCTCCTGCCCAGACCAATTTTCAGCTTTCGGCGCTGACGCACTTTGAATGACAATTGCGCGGTCATACAACACTGTACCCAAATGACATTTTTATAATTTTTTTCCCCACAAATAGAGCTTTCTTTTGGTGGTATTTAATAACAGCTGGGGTTTTTATTTTTTGCTAAACAAACAAAAAAAGATGGAAAATTTAGAAAAAAAAAAATCATGTTTAATAGTTTGTTATAAAATTTTGCAAACAGGTTATTTTTCTGATTCATTGATATGCGCTGATGAGGCTGCACTGGTGGGCACTGGTAGGCTGCACTGGGGGGCACAGATAAGGTGGCACTGATGGGGACAGATAAGTCGATACTGATGGGCACAGATAAGATGGCACTGATGGGCCCTGATGGGTGGCACGGATGGGCACTTATAGGTGGCACTGATGGGCACTGATAGGTGGCACTGATAGTTGGCACTGATGGGCACTGGTAGTTGACACTGATGGGCACTGGTAGGTGACACTGATGTGCAGCACTGTTCAGGCACTTATTGTGGGCACTGACAGGTGGCACTGACATATGGCACTGTGGGCACTGACAGATGGCACTGTGGGCACTGACAGATGGCACTGTGGGCACTGACTGGTGAAGCTGGTGGGCACTGGTAGGCGGCACTTGTAGGGGGCACAGGTGGGCACCGTGGAGCCAGGGCACATCGTAGTGATCAGGACTAATGTCCCTCTCACTGCCGCCGGTGGTCGGCTTTTTTTTTTTTTCTCTTCACGCTGTCAGCGCGAGGAGGAAAAATAGCTCATTACCGGCTCTGTTGATATCACATGATCAGCTGTCATTGGCTGACAGCTGATCACATGGTAAGGTGTCGAGATCGACCCCTTACTTCAGGGGGCATGCCAGCCGCGCATGAACGGGGCGACGTCATATGACGTCGTCCCGGCAATATAGATCCGCGCTGTAGCCGTCATTCGGCTATAGCGCGGATCTCAGGAGGTTAAAAATTCATCCAAGACTTTAACATTGGATAATTGATTATGCTGTAAATCTACTCTGCATGCATGAATAATATTTTCCTCACTTCAAGGTGCATGTAAATGCGTACTTGTCCCTGCCACTTTAAGATGGAGATGACTGACCTCAGCCAATCACTGGCTGAACAGCCGGCCTCTTGTTTTGCCGATCTGCCAAAAAAAAAAAAAGAAATAGGTTTCTTATCCTGACCTTAACTTGGGAAGGAAAAAAAAATATCTCTCACCTCTCCTTGGTCTTTTTGAAAAGTTTGAAAAGAGCAGTCATTAATCTGCAGCAATGACTTTCCGTGACTCAGCAGAATGTCAAACTGTCAGTCTGGATAGGTAACTTGTCTTGTTGGCTTTCCAGCTTGTAAAGGATTCGGAGATTTGTGACACAGAAAGATCCGACTTTAAATTGCACTGTATGTCTAAAGGTAAAATTTCATTACCTGAGGATGTTTTAGTGAGCGTGAAGTGTGCACACATCTATTTCCAGAATAAAGCCGTGAGGGTGAAACTTATTTTATAAAATAAACAACAAAAAAGAAAAGGGAATTAGCTGTACCGTGATTCTGCTTACTTCAGTGCCAAGACAATTTGGAAAAGTGCTGCTAAAACACTAAAGCCCCATACACACGGTCGGACAATCCGCGGACCAGGTCCGTCGGATCATGTCCGTCGTACTTTGTCCGATGTTGGTTTTGCGTACACACGGTCGGACAAAGTTGTCGGAAAATCCGATCATTCTGAACGTGGTGACGTTTGTTGCCTACGACGGGACAACGTAGAGGCTAGTAGCCAATAGCTTTGGTCTTGTAATGTGATCTGAGCATGCGTAGCACTTTGTCCGGTCGGACAACCGTACACACGATCGGGTTTGGTGTGATCGGACCGGGTTGTCGGCAAATCTTTCCAGCAGGAGATAAGACTTTGTCCGTCGGACAAACCGACGAACACTGTCCGATGGTGCATACACACGGTCTGATTTTTCAACAACATTGTCCGATCGGACAGAATCCATGAAAAAGTCCGACCGTGTGTATGGGGCTTTACTTGCTTTAACCACTTCAGCCCCGGACCAATTTGCAGCCAAAGGACCAGGCCCCCTTTTTGCGAATCGGCACGGCGTCGCTTTAACTGACAATTGCGCGGTCGTACGACGTGGCTCCCAAACAAAATTGGCGTCCTTTGTTTCCCACAAATAGAGCTTTCTTTTGGTGGTATTTGATCGCCTCTGCAATTTTAATTTTTTGCGCTATAAACAAAAATAGAGCAACGATTTTGAAAAAAAATATTTTTTACTTTTTGCTGTAATAAATATCCCCAAAAAATATATAAAAAAAATTTTTTTTCCTCAGTTTAGGCCGATACGTATTCTTCTACATATTTTTGGTAAAAAAAAAAATCGCAATTAGCGATTATTGATTGGTTTGCGCAAAAGTTATAGCGTTTACAAAATAGGGGATAGTTTTATAGCATTTTTATTAATATTTTCTTTTTTACTAGTAATGGCGGCGATCAGCGATTTTTATTGTGACTGCGACATTATGGGGGACACATCGGACATTTTTGACACATTTTTGGGACCATTGTCATTTATACAGCAATCAATGCTATTTAAATGCATTGATTCCTGTATAAATGACACTGGCAGTGAAAGAGTTAACCACTAGGGGGCGGGGAGGGGTTATGCTCTGTGACGTGTGTGTTTTTTTTTACATTAGGGGTGTGGCTGTACGTCTGACATCACTGATCTGCTTTCCCGATGACCAGGAACAGCCGATCAGTGACAGGCAGTGTAGGAAGCGCGGGGAGAGGTTTGTTTACACAGATCTCTCCCCGTTCTTCAGCTCTGTGACCCGATCGCGGGACACCAGCGGCGATCGGGTCCGCTGGTCCCGCGGCTGTGGTCACGGAGCTCCCGACCGGGTCGCGAGCGCCCCCCGCCGGCGGCGCGCGCGACCCCGCGGATAGGCAATTAAAGGGGGCCAGGGGCGGGCTGGGCCGGGGGGCAGGGATGCAAATGCCCCCTGGGCCGCTCTGATTCCCCAGAAAAAAGGCCGAAGCGTTGCCAGCGCTGCGGTGCACATCGCATGTGCAGTTCCGCAGTTGGCCGAGTGTTACTGCTGGTGCCGTTGATAGGGCAGTACAACCCCATCAGGTGGCAGCTATATAGTCCACGTCTGCCCCCCCACCCCCCCCCTCGGACATACCACCAGCCGCCGCTGTCACAGGATCCACAAGGCAGCGGCGCTGACACTGACAAGCTAGGTGAAAGCAAAGCATAGCCTTCAGCTGCGGGGGATTTCCTCCCCCTCCCTCTCCTCTTCACACAGACACTGTCTTTCGTCCGCTCTCTTCCTTTGCTCATTGGCCGTGGCCAGAGCCAATGAGAGGGAGGAGTCAGAGCAGGAGAGGATCATGGGACATGTAGTCCCGAGTACCAGTGGAAAAATGGTGATTGCCTGGGAATGGACTGTAGCCCGCAGCATGCACAGGGGGAGGGGAGAGAACACCAGGAGGCTGCAAAGAACATCAAGGGAGATAAGAGGGCATCATGAAGGGATGAGTACGAGTTGGAGGGAGCCTGAGAGGGAAGAATTATTTCCCTTTTTCCTGCTGGGAAGACACTGCAGCTGAGCAAGGTAATGACCCTTTCCTGGAAGCAGCAACATGGTCGGTCACAGGTTACTTGTTGCAGACCCCCCCCCCCCCCCCCATCTACTGTGTGTGGCAACAATACAAATGTGGCAGCCCATGCATTGTGGGCACCGCCCCCCAAAATCCCTGCTGCCGCCACTCATCCATGCACACGACCCCTTTCAGGATGTCGGGTGCATGGATTCCAATGGGGTTTAAGCACCTGACTAGAGCCAGAGGCTCTATTAGGTTTCAAAATAGGGTGGACTCGGGGCACAGAGAGTGCGCCCTGATCCCACCCAATTGTGTGATGATAGCGAGTGAATTTTCGCTATTTTCACACTAACGTTCTTCCTCGCCAATCAGGAGGCAGGTGGTGAGACCGGTTTCCCAATTGGCCAAAGCGTCAGGCAATCATATTGGATGCCTACGCTTTAGAATAACAGAGAGGAGGCGGACACCAGAGCCACTGCCTGCACAAATGGAGAGAACACCACAGCCCCAGGCCTGGATCGGATAGGTTCCAACATGCTGGCAGCATGAGGGGGGGGGGGGGGGGATTTGTTAGTCCCACGCCACTGGCCGGGGGGGTTGGTGTTTGGGTGGTGTGAGCTATATACCCTGAGGCTATGGAAATAAGGTGGAGTTCAAAGTGAATTTCTACACCCAAGTGGAGCACTTTACAGACGATTTGAGGATTTTGTTAACCACCTGATTACTTTGCACTTAAACCCCCCTCGTGACCAGACCAATTTTCAGCTTTCGGCGCTGACGCACTTGGAATGACAATTGCGCGGTCATACAACACTGTACCCAAATGAAATTTTTACCATTTTTTCCCCACAAATAGAGCTTTCTTTTGGTGGTATTTAATCACAGCTAGGGTTTTTATTTTTTGCTAAACAAATAAAAAAAGATGGAAAATTAAAAAAATAAATAAAATCATGTTTAATAGTTTGTTATAAAATTTTGCAAACAGGTAATTTTTCTGCTTCATTGATATGCGCTGATGAGGCGGCACTGGTGGGCACCGATAGGTGGCACTGGTGGGGACAGATAAGTCGGTACTGATGGGCACAGCAAAGATGGCACTGATGGGCACGGATGGGTGGCACGGATGGGCACTGATGGATGGCACTGATAGAGGGCACTGATAGGTGGCACTGGGCACTGGTAGGGGACACTGATGAGCACTGGTAGGGGACACTGATGAGCACTGGTAGGTGACACTGGCACTGTGGGCACTGACATATGACACTGTGGGCACTGACATATGGCACTGGGGGCACTGACAGATGGCACTGGGGGCACTTTTATTAGCACAGGTTGGGCACCATGGACCCTGGGCATATTGCAGTGAGAGGGACTGATGCGCCGGTGATGGGCTTTTTTTTTCTCCTCGCGCTGTCAGCGCGAGCAGGAAAAAAAGCCGATTACCGGCTCTGTTACTGTCACATGATCAGCTGTCATTGGCTGACAGCTGATCACGTGGTAAGGGGTCGGGATCGACCCCTTACTCGGATCTGTGATCCAGCGAGTCTCACAGACTCGCGGATCACAGAGCGCACCGCGCGCGCCCTTCAGGGGGCGCGCAGGCAGCTCGTTGCCGGGACGACGTCAATAGACGTCGTCCCGGCACAACAGATCCGCGCTGTAGCCGTCAGTTGGCTATGGCGCGGATCTCAGGCGGTTAAACACAGAGACATACGGACGTAAGCCACTATAGACAGATCACCATTTCTGCTAAACCAACTGATCTTCTATCCATGTATGGACAAGCTGGCTGTACTGAAGTTGATCTATCAATTGACTTCAATACATCCAGCCTGTCTTTTTTTTTTCTTCCAATCACTGCTGGCTGCAAGCACTGACCGGAGTGAACTGTCAGGGCAGTCCCCCTGTCAGAACACAAAATAACAGCAGGGGAGATTGCTGTACTAACATTGGATCGTTAGTACAGCGGCTCCAACCGGAGCTGTCTGTTTTTTTTCCATTCAACTCACTGAGTTGAGCAGAAAAAAAAACTAGTGGTGTGTACAAGGCTTTACTATGTTGATATGGGAATCAAGCGATTTTCTTGAGGAGTGGTCTCTCTGTGCAGACAATTGGAGCAGTCTCTCTCTCTCTGTAGGGAAATGTGGAGTGGGGTCTCTCTCTCTCTGTAGGGAAATGTGGAGTGGGGTCTCTCTCTCTCTGTAGGGAAATGTGGAGTGGGGTCTCTCTCTCTCTGTAGGGAAATGTGGAGCGGGGTCTCTCTCTCTCTGTAGGGAAATATGGAGCGGGGTCTCTCTCTGTAGGGAAATATGGAGCGGGGTCTCTCTCTGTAGGGAAATGTGGAGTGGGGTCTCTCTCTGTAGGGAAATGTGGAGTGGGGTCTCTCTCTGTTCAGGGAAATGTGGAGTGGGGTCTCTCTCTGTAGGGAAATGTGGAGCGGGTCTCTCTCTGTGCAGGGAAATGTGGAGCGGGTCTCTCTCTGTGCAGGGAAATGTGGAGCGGGGTCTCTCTCTGTGCAGGAAAATGTGGAGTGGGGTCTCTCTCTGTAGGGAAATGTGGAGCGGGTCTCTCTCTGTGCAGGGAAATGTGGAGCGGGGTCTCTCTCTGTGCAGGAAAATGTGGAGCGGGGTCTCTCTCTGTAGGGAAATGTGGAGTGGGTCTCTCTCTGTAGGGAAATGTGGAGCGGGGTCTCTCTCTGTAGGGAAATGTGGAGCGGGGTCTCTCTCTGTAGGGAAATGTGGAGCGGGGTCTCTCTATGTGCAGGGAAATGTGGAGCGGGGTCTCTCTATGTGCAGGGAAATGTGGAGCGGGGTCTCTCTCTGTAGGGAAATGTGGAGCGGGGTCTCTCTCTGTGCAGGGAAATGTGGAGCGGGGTCTCTCTCTGTAGGGAAATATGGAGCGGGGTCTCTCTCTGTAGGGAAATATGGAGCGGGGTCTCTCTCTGTAGGGAAATGTGGAGCGGGGTCTCTCTCTGTGCAGGGAAATGTGGAGTGGGGTCTCTCTCTGTGCAGGGAAATGTGGAGCGGGGTCTCTCTCTGTGTAGGGAAATGTGGAGTGGGGTCTCTCTCTGTAGGGAAATGTGAAGTGGGGTCTCTCTGTGTAGGAAAATGTGGAGCGGGGTCTCTCTCTGTGCAGGGAAATGTGGAACGGGGTCCCTCTCTGTGTAGGAAAATGCGGAGCGGGGTCCCTCTCTGTGTAGGAAAATGCGGAGCGGGGTCCCTCTCTGTGTAGGAAAATGTGGAGCGGGGTCTCTCTCGGTGTGGCATAGCTTTACTTACAGATTGACTTGGCCGGCCGAGACCCATTTGTTCCACTACTGGCCTCTATCGCCTGCACTGGTTGCTAGGATAGCCTGGCATCTAGCAACCAGCGATGTCACGATCCAGAGGTGGAAAGCGAGGCTGAGGCCCCAGCATTTAGAGCAGAGGAGGATCTTCTGCCTCCTCCACGCCTATTACTGTTTGGCTCCACCCACCTCCTCCCTCCATCTTCTCCTGTGCGTCGCCATGCACTTCGGAGCCTGCCTGATGGAAGGGAAGTGTCCCTGACTGTGCCAGGACCACCTCTACAGAGTCAACCTGCTTGAGGTGAGGTTGGGAGCAGTGAATGAATTACCGTAGAACATATGTGTAATGTGGAGCATGCGTGTCATGGGAGCATGAGCTGGCAGCAGAGGAGGCGGTCACATCATTAGACCTCAGCCAGGGGTCATGCTGGGACATGCAGTCCTTACTTTTAGGGATGTGACACCCCAAAAGTGAAGGACTACAGGTCCCAGCATGAACCCCTCAGAGCTCAGAATGTGTCACACACCCCTGCCCCCCCCCCCCCATCTAGTGAAGGACTGCAGGTCCCACTGTCCCAGCTTAAACCCCTCAGAACGTGTCCCCCCGGCCCGTAAACTAGTGAAGGACTACATGTCATAGCATGAACCCCTCAGCTGAGGATATGTGACTTCCCCCCCAACTAGTGAAGGACTACAGGTCACAGCATGAACCCGTGGGATCTAAGGGGCCACATCCTTAAATCTCAGGGGTTCATGCTGGGACTTGTTTTAGTCCTTCACTTTTGAGTATATGACCCCCAAAGTGAAGGACTACAGGTCCCAGCATGAACCCCTCAGCGCTCAGGACTTGTAGTACATCAGTAGTTGCAGGGGGGGGGGGGGGGGGTCAGGTCCTCAGCTCTGAGGAATTCATACAGAGACTTGTTTGCACTTTAGTTCCTGGAGGCCATGGTGGTACAAGTCCCACAAGGGCCCTGGAGGGCCACATTGTCCTCCTTGCCACTCACCCAAATTTATGATAATGTAAAACCTGTTTTCCCTTATCAACCACTTTTCCACTACCGGCTCTATGGGCCACTTGACTGGACTTGCCCCCCAGGCCTAAGGCTGCCAGCCCTCCCCTGAAGGGGGCGTATATATGTGCTTTTGCCTAGCCGTGCCATTCTGCCGATGTATATGTACAGGTCGGGAAGCGGTTAAGTATGCTTTTTTAAGAGCAAATGTTAACTCTTCAAACCATTTACAAAAATACAGAAAATTCTAATAAATAAACCAACCAAAAGCACCATAATAAATCAAAACAAAAATAACCCAAAGAACTTGTGTGTGATACTAAACACACACTGTTTCATTTACATTGTCCCTTCTATTTCTTCTGTGTGTTGCAGCCTCCCCAGCACCCCCCCTAATTACTTACCTAAGCCCAGGGCTGGATTAAGAGCATGATGGGCCTGGTGCTAAGGATTTTGGTGGAGTAAAATACTTGACTGTCCCAGAAAATCCGAGACAGTCGGCAAGTATGATGTAATGCAAGATTATCATGGGGTACCCATGCACCTGAGGCCCCTGGGCAATGCCCATGGGTGCCCATGCATTAAGACAGCCCTGATTAGCGGTATCTCCTTAAAGACCCCTTAAAATCATTATAGGGCAATTATAGGACACTTCCTTTCTGTTCTTTGATTGATATCAGGCTTTTGTTGAGGCTTTGATCCATGAACCACTACTAGTTAAGTTTACAATTAAGCACAAAAAGCACAAGATTACATTGTTACTGATAGTTACATAGTTACATAGTTATCTAGGCCGAAAAAAGACACAAGTCCATCCAGTTCAACCATAAAAAAAAGAAATAATAAATAAAAATAAAATATATCGTACAATCCAATAAACCCCATTCTTACCCACAGTTGATCCAGAGGAAGGCAAAAAAAAAAAAAACCCAGCAGAGCATTCTCCAATCTGCTACAGAAGGGGAAAAAAAACACTTCCTGATCCCCCTAGAGGCAATCTGATTTTCCCTGGATCAACTTTACCTATAAATGTCAGTACCCAGTTATATTATGTACATTTAGGAAAGTATCCAGGCCTTTCTTAAAGCAATCTACTGAGTTAGCCAGAACCACCTCTGGAGGGAGTCTATTCCATATTTTCACAGCTCTTACTGTGAAGAAACCTTTCCGTATTTGGAGATGAAATCTCTTTTCCTCTAGACGTAAAGAGTGCCCCCTTGTCCTCTGTGTTGACCGTAAAGTGAATAACTCAACATCAAGTTCACTATATGGACCCCTTATGTATTTGTACATGTTGATCATATCCCCCCTTATTCTCCTCTTCTCAAAAGTGAATAAATTCAGTTCCTCTAATCTTTCCTCATAGCTGAGCTCCTCCATGCCTCTTATCAGTTTGGTTGCCCTTCTCTGCACTTTCTCCAGTTATATCCTTTTTGAGAACTGGTGCCTAAAACTGAAGGATATCAGGGATGTATGCTGTTGTTTAACCACTTCCCGACCGCCTCATGTAGATATACGTCTACAGAATGGCACGGGCAGGCAAAAGCATGTACGGGTACGTCCCCTTTACTTTGCCTGCCCGGGGGGCGCGTGCGCGCCGCCAGCGGCGCGCTCGCGACCCGGTCGGGAGCTCCGTGACCAGCACTGATTTCTGTATAAATGACAAATGTCCCAAAAATGTGTCAACAATGTCTGATGTGTCCGCCATAATGTCGCAGTCACAATAAAAATCGCTGATCGCCGCCATTACTAGTAAAAAAAAAAAATATTAATAAAAATGCTATAAAACTATCCCCTATTTTGTAAACGCTATAACTTTTGCGCAAACTAATCAATAATCGCTAATTGCGATTTTTTTTACCAAAAATATGTAGAAGAATACGTATCGGCCTAAACTGAGGAAAAAAATTTTTTTTTATATATTTTTTGGGGATATTTATTATAGCAAAAAGTAAAAAATATTGCATTTTTTTCAAAATTGTCGCTCTATTTTTGTTTAAAGCTCACAGGGGCGATCAAATACCACCAAAAGAAAGCTCTATTTGTGTGAAAAATTTTGTTTGGGAGCCACGTCGCACGACCGCGCAATTGTCAGTTAAAGCGACGCAGTGCCGAATCGCAAAAAGGGGCCTGGTCCTTTAGCTGCAAATTGGTCCGGGGCTGAAGTGGTTAAAGACATCATAAGAGCTTTATGGGGAATGAGTCCAGAGTGGTTTGCTTAGTGGAAAGGGCAACTATCGATAATAATTAGACATGTGCACAATAGAAAAATGTGTTTCTTTCGTTTCCGTTGATTTGTAACGATTCGTAAATTCGTAAGTCGTCGGTGTTCGTATTCGTAACGATACGTATTTTCGTAAGAGTTATTTTTTCGTTGATTCGTTTTTCTGTTAGTTTAATTTTCGTTTATTCGAAATTCGGACGCATTCGTATTTTCGTAGATTTAGTTACATTCATACTTTCGTTAGATTGATTTATTCGTACTTTCGGAACATTGTTTTCATAGATTCGTAATCGGAGCATAATTCATAATTTTATGTAATGTGTATGCTATTATTACATTTTAAGAGACACGAAAAATTACGAATCGAAAAAAAAAGTTACAAATTTTTTCGTTCAATCCATTCGAAGCACGTTAAGCAGCGCCATTGTAAGGGACACGGAAAATTACCAATTCAACTAAAAAAAAAGTTACAAATTTTTTCGTTCATTTTGATTTTCGTTGTTCCTGTTTTCCTTTTTCGGATTTTCTTCTTTCGTAGTTTCGTTGTTTCTAATTTGGTTATTTCTGATTTTCATTGTTTATCGTATTCGTTCGATTCGAACATTCGTTATTCGTTAAAATTTTTAGCGAATCGTTCGTTCATTCGTACGATAATGAATGAACGAATATAACGAATTTTAACGAAAAACGAAAAAAAACAAAACGAATTGCACATGTCTAATAATAATATGTCTGAATTATGGCAAGAAGAACAAGACTGGTACAAGTATGGTCCCCAGATATATTGTATTCATATACATAACAATACATTTATTTATTTATTATAATGAATGTTTGATTGCATTTTTTTTAGAAATACACTGCTGTAAAAGGAAGTTTCAGTCAATAAATGTTCCCAAGGGTAGTAGTTAATCACATTTAACTGTATTTGTTTTATAGTGCTGAACAGTACAGAACACATGGAACTGAATGTAACTATCTACTACTAGCATTACCATGGCCTGGATAAATGAAAATCTTCACAGTCAATAAATGCCCATTAAAATGAATGATTGGTCTTGGTGAAAAGCCAGTTGAAGTCAATAAAAATGATTAAAATAAAGACCTGTAAAAGACAAGAACCTCTGAGGTGGAGAAGTCAGAAGCACCTCAGAAGAAGAGCCATCAATGGTGTGGATGGAATGTCTCTGCATCGTACTTTCAGGATACAACCCCGGGGTTATCTCACTGATAAAGACACTCAAAATTGAAGACTGACATAGAAAGGTATAGATCAGTGATGGCGAACCGTTTTGAGCCAGAGTGCCCAAACTGAAATAAATACATCGGTTTTGTGTTGCAAAGTGCCAACACGGCAATTCGCGAGAGAGGGGGGCTTACCGAAAGAGAGGGGTTGTGTGAGAGAGAGAGAGAGAGAGAGGGGGGTGTGTAAGAGAGAGAGAGAGGGGACAGTGAGAGTGAGAGGTGTGAGAGAGATGCTGAGAGGGAGGGGGCTGAGAGAGAGGGGTGTGAGAGATATGCTGAGAGAGAAAGGGAACAGAGAGAGGTAGAGGGGCTGAGAGAGAGGGAGGGGGGCAGAGAAAGAGAGGGGTGTGAGAGATATGCTGAGAGAGAGGGGGAACAGAGAGCGAGAGGGGGGACAGAGAGAGGGAGGGGGGCTGATAGAGAGGGAGGGGAGCTGAGAGAGAGGGGACAGAGAGATGCTGAGAGAGAGGGGCAACAGAGAGAGGGAGAGGGGCTGAGAGAGAGGGGTGTGAGGGAAATGATAAGAGAGGTGAGCTAAGAGAGAAGAGGAACAGAGAGAGGGAGGGGGGACAGAGAGAGAGAGAGAGATGGGGGACACAGAGAGAGGGGTGTGAGAGAGGGGGAACAGAGACAGAGAAGGGGGACAGAGTGTGAGAATAGAGAGAGAGAGTGAGAGGGGTGCAAGAGAGATGCTGAGAGAGGGGTGAGCTGAGAGAGAGGGGGAACAGAGAGTGGGGGACACAAAGAGGGGGGGACAGAAAAATAGGGGGGCTGAAAGAGAGGGAGGGGAGCTGAGTGGAGAGAGAGACCTCCAACTCTGTCCTGGACCCTCTCGTGTGCCCACAGAGATGGCTCTGCGTGCCAGCTGTGGCACGCGTGCCATAGGTTCGCCATCACTGGTATAGATGAAATGAGCCAAACACAACCTAATGGTGAGACAAGCGGGGAAAGGATAGGCATCAAACAAAAGGCATGCAACGTTTTTCAGTTTGTTTTCTTTACAAATACAAGTGCAAAATCCTGTCCCTTGCCTGCATGCTACAAACTGGAACCCTTGCTGTCTGTTTGGAAGCAGTAGTCTCATTGCAGAGGTCCAACATGCCCCCCTGGTTAGTCAGTGCTCTGCAATCAGTGTGGAGTGTGAGCTTTGCTGACTGCAATTCCGTATGGGGCATGGCCGAGGGCGGACTGACAACTCATGGGGCCCCCGGGCAATAGGAGATTATGGGGCCCCCAGGCAATCAGAGATTATGAGGCCATACAGTATACACACGCACAGTATACAATCACACAGTATACACAGACATGTTTCTATTGGCTGAGAAGGTACTGGAGAGGTGGGGCAACTATAATCTCGGGGTTTTGAGACCAAAAGGATGTCGGTATGGGACATTTCAGAGACAGATGTAAAAAAAAAAACACAGATTTTTACATACTGTCCCTGGTTTTACTGAGGCTGGCAACCCTGATGGGGCCCCCTAGTGGCCCAGGGCCCTCGGGCAGTGCCCGAGTGGTCGAATGGTCAGTCCACCCTGGGCATGGCATATCTCTGAAGTAAAAACTCTGCTTTCCCACAAAGAGCAAGTGTCCTACTCAATAGCTGCTCGCAGGGGACAGACTTTTCCATTAATTCTGTGGCTGTTTTCGAAAAAGACATTAAAAACATTTTGTTTTGATGCTCCAGGAATGTGTTTCAATTGAACTTTAAAAGATTTCCATTTTAACTTTGCTTTGAAAATGTAGCCTTCATGTTTTGGGGAAACCCTTCTGTATGTGGGTTCTTTTTCAGATTATTTAATTTATTTGTAGCACCCAGTTTGAGGCAAATTTAGTTTTTGGCTCCCCTGTAGCCCATGGAGTGAAGTTTGATTGCTTTTGGCTGTTCTGGGTTCTGCTGGTTGCAGGCTCGACAGCTTTCCCCTGATTTCTGGTAGATTCCAGAATTTAGTGGGTGGAAGGGGCAGACCTCCACTTGCATATTCATACAGCCAATCCTGGGCAGGAAGAATGGCCAGTAGGAGGCTGAGGTGTGTATAAATAGACTCGGACCTTGATTAGCAGGGTCCTTGTCCTGTGAGAAAAGATCCAGCCCGAGAGGCACATAGCTAAAGTTTGGAGGAGGCCATCTGGATCCCAGCTCCAGTTAGATCTAAGGGACTGGCATCCTAAGTTCCTGAGGACAGTTGCAGGAAGTCCATAAGGGATCAGACCTGGAGGCACACATTACAGAAATTGTCTGGTACTGCAGGAAAGAATTTAAGTAGGTAATTCCAGGACACAGTGAGTACAATCCTGAGAAGATCCTAGAAACTGTCCTTGTCAACTTTTGGGAATGCTACTTCAAGTTTGCTGATTTTTTTCGCAATGGTGTCTCCTGCGCTGTAGTTCATTAATTACTAGCTTCAAGAGGGTGACTGCTCCCTAAAGAGACGGTAATATTAGAGAGTGTCATCCATTACTTGTTACACTTATGCCCCATACACACGGTCGGAAATTCCGACGGAAAATGTCAGATCAGACCATGTTGTCGGAAAATCCGGCCGTGTGTGGGCTCCATCTGACTTTTTCCGTCAGAATTTCCAACAGAAAAAATTTGAGATCCTGCTCTCAAATTTTCCGACAACAAAGTCCAATCGGACTTTTTCCGATCGTGTGTAGAGAATTCCGACGGACAAAGTGCCACGCATGCTCAGATCAAATTACGAGACCAAAGCTATTGGCTACTAGCCTCTACGTAGTTCCGTCGCACGCAACGAACGTCACCACGTTCAGGATGATCTGATTTTCCGACAACTTTGTCCGACCGTGTGTTTGCAACACCAGTGTCGGACAAAATCCATTGGAAAAAATCCAAGGGATTTTGTGGTCGGAATTTCCGACTGTGTGTACGGGGCATAACTCTGGAGCATTCGAGGGCTTACCTTGCACCCTATCCAAGGTTACTAAGTTGTAAATCTAAAAAAGACAATTTCTGCCTGGTTCTTGTGAGGAGAACCTGGGAGCCTATCGTGTTCCTGGCTGTTTGCATCCACTACGGAATACTCGGGACAAATAGCGGGACCCATTCGGGGTCTGTGCGCTACATTTTCAGTTATCCTGAGCAATGTGGATGGGCCTAAACAGGGAGGACAAATCACTGTAGTATAACAGATGGTACAGCAAAACAAACTTCGGGCAAGGCAGGGGCCACTTGGGTCCTTAAATATTAGGTTTGGATCTCTTGTTTGCTTTGTACCATAGGGTGGAATGGGATCATCTTGAAATTGACATTAAGACATGAATGTCCTGATACAATTTGACAGGCAGTGAGGAGGCAATGTGTTGCCTCCTTACCTCCTGTTTTAACCCTGAAAATGTTGCACCACCACGTGCATTGCTTGAATGGGTCTCAATCGGCATAAGTACTGTCCACTGAATGCATCGTGGGGGGGGGGGATGTGTGCAATTCCTTCTAGCTGCTAAGGGGAGGGGCAGGCAGTTGGGGGGCAGTAAAAACATGGCTCAACCACCTGTTTTAACTGCCCCCAACCGCAAGTGTAAATGATGAGCCCTAAGTCCCTTAATGGCTTAATCAACAGCTGAAACTGGGAAAAAAAGCCTACAGATACAACACAACACCCCAAATACAATCAACAGAGGTAAGCTCTAATGCCACGTAAACACGGTCGGACATTCCGACCACAAAATCCGTCAGATATTTTCCGACAGATTTTGTCCGAAACTGGTGTTGCATACACGGTCGGACAAAGTTGTCGGAAAAACTGATCGTTCCGAATGAGGTGACGTTCGTTGCATGCGATGGAACTACGTAGAGGCTAATAGCCAATAGCTCTGGTCTCGTAATTTGATCTGAGCATGCGTGGCACTTTGTCCGTCGGAATTCTCTACAAACGATCGGAAAAAGTCTGATCGGATTTTGTTGTCGGAAAATTTAAGGTCCTGCTCTCAATTTTTTTCCGTCGGAGATTCCGCCGGAAAAAGTCCGCTAGAGCCCACACACGATCGGATTTTCCAACAACATAATCCGATCGGACTTTTCCCATCGGAATTTACGACCGTGTGTACGGGGCATAAGGAACTTTTTGGGGGAGGGGTTTACGTACATTTTAAGTGCGCTAACCTATAGCAACCAATCACAATTCACTCTGCTGAAGTCTAATCAGTGCAGGATGGAGGCTGACTGACTTATTTGCATTACTGAAGAATTAGCACTTGGGGACAAGATCTTCTTAATTGTATAAGTCAAACCGTCCTTGGTTAATGGATATAATTCTATTTGAATCTGTGCTTATTAACAAACAGTTAAATCATTTTATCTGTTTAGCTACAATGGAGCAAATTCACAGGCCAGCTTATTATCGAACGTTTTAGGCAGCAATACTCTCTTGTGAATGGAGCCGCAGGCATTATTTGCCCATTTCCTATGAAATCAAGAGAAATCAAGGACACATATTGACAAAAACGTAGGTAAGAAAAATGTTGGATATCGGGAGCTGCGCTTGAAGCCACTATTGTGTGTGAAATCACTAAGCTGGTAAAGGAGACTATTAACAGACCACTGGGTGGTTAGAGAATGTTAAATTGGAAGAAAGGTTGGGGGTATTTGTATTCAAAGGAACCCTTATGTCAAACTGAACAAAGCATCTGGAGTAAGTTGAATATATATAAAAAAAAATAACTTTTGCCTGAAACTGTTTTTCTGTGAAACATGTATATTCATATACATAACAAAGCATTAATGTAGACCACAGTATTCCTGATCTCCCCAGTAAGGATAAGCAGGCGTCTAAAGTCTACTCTACTGTTCACAGTTCACATGAACTTCCCTGCAACTTAGTTCTGGATTTTTGGATGTGTTTTGGATCTGAGCATGAGCAATTTTTTTTACATTTTTTTTTTAAGTGGAAATGACGGCATCTCAACATGGATCTCAAAAATGGCTGCTTGGAGTAGCTCCCCCAAAACACCCTCTAGCAACCTGATGTGCTGCTTGATCCTGATCTGTTCTGATCATCTAGGGCAATGGTCTCCAAACTACGGCCCACAGTCCAAAAGCTGGCCTTGCTTGCCGTTATCTAGCCCTTGGGACACTGTTCCTCCAACTGAAATTGCTCCCATTGACATCAACAATGAGATACCATTCTTTCCACTGCCACCAGCAGTGGGGCACTATTCCTCTCCCTGACACCAACAATGGAGCATTTTCACTTGTGCACTACAGTATTGTTTTTTGCCTTTTTTCAGCCTGAGACATTATCTGCTTCAACTGATGCTGGGACATCATACTTGCCAACAGTCCCGATTTTCCCGGGACAATCCCGAAGATTGGACCCTCGCCCCGATCTGAGCGTGTCCTGCTCAAAATCCAGATTTTTTGCTTTCGTGCCGGGAATATTCGGTACTGTTTTTGGCACTGGCCACAGCTTCTGGCTACATGGCCGCAAAATCTCCTTCTGGCTAGCAGGTCTCTTTCCCCATGTGTGTTCAGTGGAGAGGGGAGGGGCCTTGCAGCTAATCGGCTTTTCTCTTTCTCTGTATACAATTCGCTTGTACACTGAAGCTGGTTAGATGCATGGGTCAGAGGCCACTGAACACACAGGGAAACTGACCTGCCAAGCTTGACCTCCGTGACGGAGAGCTGGTCTTCATAATGGTGGCAGAGATCAAATCATGCAGGAGGGACTCTGCTGGGGGGGCACCTGTGATGTAAGGAGGAACTCTGCTGGGGCACCTGTGATGTAAGGAGGGACTCTGCTGGGCCACCTGTGATGTAAGGAGGGACTCTTCTTGGGGCACCTGTGATGTAAGGAGAGACTTTGATGGGGATCTGGCGGCAGGCGACATGGCAAGTGACACACTCAGGGCTTCCACTGATTCTGCACTATGGTGAGTTGAACTATTTCATTTTATATTACAATGTAATAATAAAAATAATGCACTTCAATCATCCTGATACCATACCAACCATGGTGCCGCTATGATTGAAGCGCTAACACCAGGTCTTTGGAGTATTTGGAAAACACATATTGCTATTGTGGTGTAGGATCTGGGCCTGCTGTCCCTCCATCCCTCTTCTTTTCTTCCTTCTCTCTCCTTCCCTCCCTATCTCTTTCTTACTTTCTCCCTCTCTCCCTCATTCATCTCAGACTCGAACCACACCCCCTTTAAGCCATGCCCAATGTTTAGATTAAACCATGCCCCCCACTCTTTGCCGCGGCACGCCACATTTTTCTTCCCTTATTATAATACAACTTCCCCTATAGACAAAGAAAAGTGTCCCTATACATTTTTGCACAATGTTGGCAACTATGGAACATTTTCTACTACCACTGGCCACAGCTTGGCCCTCCTAAAGTCTGAAGGACAGTAAACTGTTCAGAAACGTTACCAACCCTGATATAGGGATTGATCCTGCCATCCTACAAGCTTTCTGTTTGCATTTTGAAACAGACCCTGGCCTTTGGTGGCTGCTTTCACATCATCATCTTTTGCAGACTGTGTAGCAGCACAGGGGCCCTCTTGAACATTGGGACACATTTAGACTAGACCTGGACACTACTTACCTTTAGAGAGGCAGGAAAGCCCAGTCCATCACCTTCAGAGAAGGTGAGACGCTGGGGGTATTTTTCATAACTTAACTTCAGGTTAGTGATGGGTGAATCTGCCCAGGTTTGCTTTACCAAGAGTTTGGTGAATGTTGCTCAAAATTCTTGGAATCCAAACTTAGAGATGTAGGTACTCTCTGGACTACAGCTGCATGGACTAGGCTGTTCTAGGAGGCCCAGAAAATACTCTTGTACAGCAGCTTTTGGTGGTTACAGTGCCTTAAAAAAGTATTCATACCCCTTGACATTTTCCACATTTTGTCATGTTACAACCAAAAATGTAAATGTATTTTATTGGGACTTAATGTGGTAGACCGGCACAAAGTGGTACATAATTGTGAAGTGGAAGGAAAATGATAAATGATTTTCAACATTTTTTACAAATAAATATGTGAAAAGTGTGGGGTGCATTTGTATTCAGCCCCCCTGAGTAGAAGCTGCGGGATTACTGTCCAGGTCTTCCCCACAGGCTTTGTCCCATAGTCAGGCAAATTGGCTCATTTACATGTTTCTTCAAAAACCATTCTAGGGAATGTTGTTTTTGTGGTTTTTAGTTTTGAAGAACTTGGAAAGTGTAGAGGGTAATGGTGGGATACTCCAAAAACAAGAACTATTTACAGCTGACTTATGTATTCTTCAGCGCAAGCTATAATGAAGTCTGGGCTTGAAACAAACAGTAGACTTCAGCTTAGTAGTAGTGGTTAGCACCACAAGAGACAAGTCCCTTTAAGTAGAAGAGTAGGTCGACAAAGCTCTTCAGGACACTAGCCGGTGTTCCCTTTAACTAGACTGCTGACTATATAGTACCAGAGGGGTAGCTAAAGCACAAAGGTTCCCAAGATTTCTCAAATGTCTGTTCTCACAAGGCCCAAGGACAGCTGGTAGCTTCCATACAACTTCCAAGCAAAACCTTCCCATGTTACCAGACAGATCTTCAGCAAACAGCTCCCCTCAGTCACTCTCTATAGCTCCTGGGTCTCATCATTCCAGCCCCTTAGATCTCCCACCTGAGGCAGTGTGCCCCCAGGCAGGACTAATCCACTCTGGGAAAAGACCAGTGTTGGTCATCTTACTTTAAAAAAGTAATTAGTTACGTTACAAATTACTTCTCCCAAAAAAGTAATTGAGTTAGTAACTCAGTTACTACATTGGAAAAGTAATTAGTTACTCAGAAAAGTAACTGATTTTTTTTTTATATTCTTAGGGGCGGGTCTAGTATTACTGTAAGCAAGGGGCGCATTCCCCCCTGCACGTCTATTTCCCCTCTGCACCCCCCTGCACGTCTGTTCCCCCCAACACATATATCTGTTTCCCCTCTGTACCCCACTACACATCTGTCCCCCCACACACACGTATATCTGTTCCCCCTCTGTACCCCACTACACGTCTGTTCCCCCCACACACACATATATCTGTTCCCCCTCTGTACATCTGTCCCCCCCAAACTCACGGATCGGATCGTTGCATGGATCAGAGTCACGGATCGGATCATTTTTCGGATCAGCAAATAATAATTGAATTTGCAAAAACCTGAGAAAATTCCACCACCATAAAGCCCCCACTGTAATATCCACAATCTCACCCACTGTAATATCCACGTCATCTCCTCAACTGTAATATTGGCTGAGTATGGCTGGGTACGGCTGAGCATGGCTGGGTACGGCTGGGTATCGCCGAGTATGGCTGGGTATTACCGTGTATTGCAGAGTATGGCAGAGTATGGCTGGGTATGGCAGAGTATCGGCGGGGTGTTGCAGAGTATTGGCAGGGTGTTGCAGAGTATTGGCAGGGTGTTGCAGAGTATTGGCAGGGTGTTGCAGAGTATTGGCTGGGTATCGCAGAGTATTGGCTGGGTATTACAGAGTATTGCAGAGTATTGCAGAGTATGGCTGGGTATTACCGAGTATTGCAGAGTATTGCAGAGTATGGCTGGGTATTACCGAGTATTGCAGAGTATGGCTGGGTATTAGCAAGTATTGCAGAGTATTGCAGAGTATGGCTAGGTATTACCGAGTATTGCAGAGTATGGCTGGGTATTACCGAGTATTGCAGAGTATGGCTGGGTATTACAGAGTATTGCAGAGTATGGCTGGGTATTACAGAGTATTGCAGAGTATGGCTGGGTATTACAGAGTATTGCAGAGTATGGCTGGGTATTACGGGGTATTGCAGAGTATGGCTGGGTATGGCAGAGTATTGCAGAGTATGGCTAGGTATTACGGGGTATTGCAGAGTATGGCTGGGTATGGCAGAGTATGGATGGGTATTACGGGGTATTGCAGAGTATGGCAGAGTATGGCTGGGTATGGCAGGGTGTTGCAGAGTATTGGCAGGGTGTTGCAGACTATTGGCAGGGTGTTGCAGAGTATTGGCAGAGTGTTGCAGAGTATTGGCAGAGTGTTGCAGAGTATTGGCAGAGTATTGGCAGAGTGTTGCAGAGTATTGGCAGAGTGTTGCAGAGTATTGGCAGAGTATTGGCAGAGTATTGGCAGGGTATTGCAGAGTATTACCTGGGTATTGCAGGGTATTGTCAGGGTATTGGCTGGTATTGCAGAGTATTGTCAGGGTATGTGCTGGCATCCGATCTCTCCCCTCCACTGTACAGATCTGTACACAGAGGGAAGAGAGGAACCGGTGTCATCTTGATGCCGGTTTGTTTACAAGTGATCGCTCCGTCATTTGACGGAGCAATCACATTGTAAACGGCCGACGGGTGCACCAAGATGGCTGCCACTCCGGAGCTAGGTTGGAGCCGCGGCCATCTTGGTGCACCAAGATGGCCGCCGCTCCGGAGCTAGGCCGAAGCCGCGGCCTTTCCTAAGGCCGAGGCCGCGGACGGCTCCGCGGATCGCGGAGAGTAATTGCGGTAACGCCGCCCCAGTAATGGGAACGGCGTTACCGCGAGGGAAAGAGTAATCAGTTAGATTACTCGTTACCCTCTAAAGTAACGGCGTTACGTAACGCCGTTTACTTTAATCGCGTTTCTTACATCACTGGAAAAGACCCCAAGCTCAGTGTGTTCACTGAATATACACAGTTACCCAGCATGCCAACCAGGGCCGTCTTTAATATTGATTGGACCCTGGGCAAAAGTTTTCTTGGGGGGGGGCCCATTCAATTTTACTCTCCACCTGCTCTGAGACATACATAGCAGCTAGACTTAAAATCAGTTTACGATATCGGATCAGGCAGCAGTTGCGATTGGTTGCCAGCGGTTACAGCATATCATTACTGCTTACTGACTGGTTGCTAGAGGTTACAGCACACATTATGACTCACTGTTTAGTTGCTAGAAGTTACAGCTAATTATTTATGATTGTTAAGAGATTACTGTACAGTATTTCTGTTCACTGATTGATTGCTAGAGGTTACAGCACATCATCTCACTGCAGGGGGGGCATGATGTAAATATGAATGCTGTCTTTATTTACATATCAATGCCGCTGGCCGCAGCTGTTTACTTATGAACGCTGCCGCTATTTACATATGAATGCCGGTTATTTACATGTAAACACAGGGTCTGCAGGTGAGTCATCTGTACACAACAATAAGGCAGAGCTGGGCAGCATTAGTACCAGCACTTCACACTGATATATTGGGACACAGCACAGGTCTAAAACTTCAAAGGACAAGGGAATTTAAACTGGGATATTTGGCAAGTATGAGGCAGCTGCTTTGGGCCCCTCAACAATGACAGGGCCCAGGGCAGCTGCCCCTTTTGCCCTGCCTTAAATACGGCCCTGATGCCAACAGAGCCTGCCTCTCTGGGATAAGCCAGGTCTGTATCAATATTCATGCTGTCATCTGCATAGTTTCACACCTATCATCCAGAAACTTCTCCAGTTCCCTGGATACAGAGAAAGCTATAGACCAGACTGGCAGCAGCTGAACACACTGAGCAGACCAAACTTGCAGTTTGCAGCTTCACTGATTACAGTAAGCAGAATATGCTTTTGCCTACCAAACCAAATACAGAAACACTGTGGCAACTAAATTTAGGTACCAAAAACCCATACTAATTCTATCTAATTCCTAGTACCTATCTAGGAGGGTGCTACAGTACTGTGGACCTGCAGTACAGATGAGGTCCGAGAAAATGTCCAAGGCCCACAAAGGTTTTAAACCAGCCTTGATTCCATCACACTCCAGCAATGAAAATTTTTACAGAGGTTCTATCCCTTCCCCACATTTCTCCATCCCCGCCGGAGAGATTCTTCTCCTTTTCATAGGGAAATTTCCATGATGGAAACACCTTAGTAGATCTTCTGTCCATTTCCGATTCTAATGAAAACTATAGTACTACAATTGTCAATCCATGGAAGTGGGATTGAAAAAGAAAAATTCAGATTATACATTCTACTGTAATATCTCTGTGGACATCTCCCTTCTCCAGCTGGTCAGAAATTCCACTCTTCAAATCGTTCACTCATGCACAGCAAATGACTTCAATATATTGATGTACCTGAAAATTGCCATTCTTCATTTCAGCCTCATAAGGCACATCTGTTTTTTTTAGAGATTCATCCCCCTGACTGTTTTCAATACAAGTTCAATTCATTTCTGGCAATTGCTGTCGATAAATGCGTCGTTCTTTCGAGTACTACAGGGTTGTTTATCCTGACTTTATGTTAAGAGTGAAATGTTACATAGATACATGGTGTACTGCAATGTGACTCTGGGAGGCCTGAGATGAATATGGATTGAATTTGTCTGGCAATAGATGTCTAGATGATCAACCCCCAAGCCTTCTTGTATTGTTATTGTGGTAGAACTTAAGAACGTGCTTCATAAGTAGATGATGATCATTAGTTACAGAGGTTTTCTAGGAAGGGGTTAAAGTGTAACAATAGGAAATCTGATTTTATCTTGATTTATGTTATTATTCATCCCCATCAAAATTGTATTGCACTGCACCAAGACAGAAATAAAATGCTCACAGTGGTGGAGAAGGTCCACAGAGGGACTTAAGCCCCATACACACCATACACATGTTGGTTTTGCGTACACACGGTCGGACAAAGTTGTCGAAAATCCGATCATTCTGAACGTGGTGACGTTTGTTGCCTACGACGGGACTACGTAGAGGCTAGTAGCCAATAGCTTTGGTCTTGTAATGTGATCTGAGCATGCGTAGCACTTTGTCCGGTCGGACAACCGTACACACGATCGGATTTGGTGTGATCGGACCGTGTTGTCGGAAAATCTATCCAGCAGGAGATAGGACTTTGTCCGTCGGACAATCCGACATACACTGTCCGATGGTGCATACACACGGTCTGATTTTTCAACAACATTGTCCGATCGGACAGAATCCATGCAAAAATCCGACCGTGTGTATGGGGCTTTAGAGTGAAGGCCATGTTCAAGTCTACCTGACAATGGGAGGGGTTCCAGCACCCAACTGATAAATAGGTCTCTAAGTCCCAGTAGGCTCTTTTGCATTGGCACAGTCTATACAAATGGCATATCTGCCATTTTGTGCATGCACTTGTGGGTAGGTGCTGTGTGGTGCGGTGGGCAGTCAGCACACACAAAAATAAAAAAGCATATTATAGAAAAGTGGTCTCCAAACTGCAGCCCAGGGGCCAGATGCAGCCCTTTGCTTGCATTTTATCCAGCCCTTGGATCACTTTTTCATCCACAGATACCAATAATGGGGCATAATTCCCTCCCCACTAACCCCAGTGAAGGGGCACGATTCCTCACAATGACACCAACGATGGGGCTCAATTCCTCCCAGTGACACCAATGCTGGGGCACAATCCCGCCCACTGAATACCAAAGAAGGGACATTGTTTTTTCCTGCTGACGTAAGGACCTTTTCTACTCCCAATGGCCACAGTCTGACCCCCTAAAGTCTAAAGAACAGTAAACTGTCCCCTTGTTTACAAACTGTGGCGACTCCTGATGTAGAAGGTTGAGCAAAACACAAACAGGCCCGGCAGGGAGGCTACCTACTCGCAGCCACTTACAGAGACAAAGAGTGAGGTGACAGTTGTCTGGAGACCCATAGATTCCGACAGCATCTGCCACAAGGATGTGGCCTGGCCCGCCCGTACCCATAACGGGAGGCTTCCAGGAAGGTTGACATATCCCAGCGCTTTCCCTGCACCTCCAGAACCTTTCCCTGACATCAAGCACTGTCCCTGACAAATGGGTGTCTTGTCGCTACACTAACCACTCGCAAATTACACACCAAACCCGGGAGCCAGGGTCTTAAATAGACTCTGCCTAAACCAAGATGACTTCCAAAGTCACATGGGGCGCCAGCATCCAATCAGATAACCAGTGTTGGTCATCTTACTTTAAAAAAGTAATTAGTTAAGTTACAAATTACTTCTCCCAAAAAGTAATTGCGTTAGTAACTCAGTTACTACATTGGAAAAGTAATTAGTTACGCAGCAAAGTAACTGACTTTTTTTTATACTCTATACGTGTAACTAAGGGGCGGGTCTAGTATTACTGTAACCAAGGGGCACATTTATTATTATTGTTATATATCGTGTAACCGAGGGGCTGCTCTATTTATACTCGAACCAAGGGGCAGATCTGTTATAGCGTGTAAGCAAGTGGCGGGTCTATTATTATTATATCGTGTAAGGGGCGGATGGCTACAGAAGAGGGCGAATGTTAAATTAATGGGCAGAGCTCGATATATAACAAAAATAATAAATGCGCCCCTTGGTTACAGTAATACTAGACCCGCCCCTTACTTACACGATAGACGCCCCTTGCAGAGTAGCACGAGCATCGGGAGCGTGCGGCATCGCCTCGTACAATTACATGTTAACTGCGCCTGCGCGGTGTAGAGTTCACTCAGAGTTTAGGTTCAGCAATTTTCGGAAGCTCCGCAGTGCTTCGTACTGCGCAAGCCCTGCGCCTGCGCAGTACAGGGGGTCCTTATCCTGCGGGGGAACTTTTTCAGCAGGACACCGGAATTACACTACTGCCATCTAGTGGCGGTAGATGTAATTGGGGTAACTAAGCCAAAGTAATGGGAACTGAGTTACCATGAGGGGAAAAGTAATCAGTTAGATTACACGTTACCCTCTAAAGTAACTGCGTTAGGTAACTCAGTTTATTTTAACTCAGTTACTTACATCGCTGCAGATAACTGCCTCCCTGTGACCTAGAAAACCATAGACGAACTAGGTTCCTCTCGACTTTCTCCCCCCATTTTCATTGACGCTACGGACGAGCGCCACCTGCAGTGGAGAAAATAGACTGCACCTGCCTATATGCTTAAAAGAGAACATTTCCCCAACTTTGCATGCAACTCCCAAAACAAAATAATTTTGTAAATCAAATATTTATTCATTTACTTACATTTGAGCTCCACTGGTGACGAAGGCAGAACCTCACAGATGCTGCTTGGGAAGGCTACATCACTAGTGCTTTCCAGGGGATTGTATTGAGCTTGTTTTTATAGTTTTTATGATTTTTTTTTTGTTTGTTTATATTTTGTTCTTGTTTTCTCGGCTTACAAATCTACACAATAATTCCTCCCAGGGAATGTGATTATTTGTATTTGATTTATATATAGATTTGGGTTTCAGGCTGCGGTTATGTGAATAAAGATATATTTTTATTTAACAAAAATATTTTTCCTTTTCTCTTTTTTGTATATGTATTGATTTTGCAAAGGCTCTTGATATTCTGTTTGGGGGGCACCAAGGTAGAGAGCTCAGCGCCCCTTTATCATAAGGGGTGGGACCTTTTCTGGGCAGTGAAGGTGAACTAAAACTCAATACTTCTGCACCAAATTCAAAAACAAAAAGATAATAAAGGACACAACAGTCTCCAGATAAAAATGCATACCCCACTTTTTAATCTACCTTTCCACTATCTTTATAAAAAGTGCCTATATGTTCACATTGGGGATCGGGGTTCAGGTCCACTTTAAAGAGTAAAAAAAACATTCCCCTCTGGGTGGGGAATGTACGTTGCAAGGATTTTAACAAAAATTGTTGCAGATTCCTACCTTTTGTTTTTCTGAAGGAAAAGCTTGTTTGTTTTTCTGTGTACAAGTGCTAAGTGAATCTGTATGGTAGGGATTTTATAATTATCAACTAGCTGCTGCACCTGCAGGGCACTAACGAGGCAAGCTGCAGGGTCTGCATCCCTTTAGACGTGATTTCCCTTTGAGGGTATCTCACCAAAAACAAAATTTTTGTTGCAGGGGATGCTCAAAATCTGACTTGTATCTTAGTGCAGACTTCTGGGAAAATCAGTGAGCTAATCACACAAGCAGGAAATTGCATATCTGGGGGGTGCTCTGTATACCATCTGTGTACAGAACACATCCAGGTAGCCATATTGCATTTTACTGCAAATTACAGAGCTGCAGATTGAAAAGGAAAGGTCATTTTTAATAACGTTCAATTACAATATGACTTGTGTCACAATTGTATACGCTATATTATTTTTTTTTTTTATATGCAAATTTTTTTCCCACAAAAGAGGAGTTACCGTTTAAAGACTGCATTTTCTCCTCTGCATTTTGCTGTGGTGCAGCCAGGTACAGATGTAGTTAAAAACAAAATCGTACTTGCTGCATCTTTTGGTTCAGTTTCCAGCAAAATACGACTTCCACAAAACCTTCATAAAATACTCCTGAAAGCTGGCTAGAATACATTACAGGAAAACCTGAACCCCCAGCCTCTGACTGGACAGTGAAAAGGGAAGCAGCACAGTACTCAGCTCATCTCTCTGTTACTCTGCTCTCTCCTACAATCAGTATGCTTCTTGTCAGCACTGCTTGTCTCCTCGTGCTTCTTCTTCCTCTCACACTCCAGCCCTGCTGTACATGGACCACATGAGACTGATAGCAGGTCACTTTTAGGTGCTAACTACTTAAAAACGTAAATATATGCTGCTGTTTTGAATGAAACTTTTCAGACAGAAATTCTCTTTTTTTTTTAAAGCGATCCGAGTGGCTGATTAGCCGCTTGTTTGCTTTTAGAATGTCAGAAACCATGAAATCAGGCCGAGACAGAAGTACAGTTAAATCACACTTGTTTAATAATAAAAGCTAAAAGAACAAACGTAGTCAAAACATAGCCAAAGTTCAGTAACCGGAACAGATAGTCAGCCAAGCCAGAAGTCAGGGATCAATGTAGTGGAAATCTGGAGCAGGATCTGGAGCCAGAAGGGATGTCAACAAAGCAAGTCTTGAACAGGATCACAGGTGATAGTTTCTGTGATGTTGACAAAGGCGAAGGCAGAGCTCCTCTGGACTGGATGACTAAGTAGGCAGGACTGACGAACAGGATATCATCAACAGCTGAGCAACTGTGGAGAGAGGTGGGAGCTGGCAATTAGCCGACCGCTGAGTGGCCAGCACAGAGAAGGCAGGGCTGAGCCCAGCCCTGACATAGAAGCAGCGGAAGGGGTCATAGTTTCTTGGGCTCGCCCATCTTACCGGGAAGCTCAGGATCCGATCTGGGGCTTCACACTGCTGGCCATAGAGGTAAAGAGAGACCAGATCGTCTCTGATCACGTTTATGATTTAGGAGGCTAGAAGCAATGTCACTTCCGGTTTATTGCACTGCCTTTTTTTTGGGGGGGGGGAGCATCAAATCAATGTTTTTTTTTTTTTTTATCTGATGCTTTCAAGGGTAGAGGAAAGATCTAGGGTCTTATAGACCCCAGATGTCTCGATAAAGAGGACCTGTCATGCTTTATTGTTATCAGGGATATGGGATATGTAAATTTCTTGTGATAGCAATAAAAGTGATCAAAAAAATTTCAAGGGACAGTGTTTACACCGCATAGGTGTGAACCAGGCCTAAAGCGTCAACTATGGAGATTTTTAAGTATCGTAGTTTGCCAGAATTCTACTAGTGTATGTATTTTTACAGCGTGACATGTAAGGTATCTATTTACTCTGCGTAACATAATTTTTTGTATTTTAGCAAAAAATTGGGTTATATATCGTGTTTTTTTGCATTAAAATGAATTAAAGTGTATATTTATTTTTTATTTTTTATTGTGTTTGAAAAACCTTTGCGCATATACTGTACTGTGTGACATAAAAAATTGCAACCAATGCGAATTTGTGTTTTTATATTTGCCTTCATTTCGCTCAGTGGCACCGCAACCCTAATCCATGTGCCTGGCCCCTAATCTCCATGCAGGGCGCCAGAAGCATTGGATTCCAATGTTTTTTTTTTTGTTTTTTTTTAAGCACGTGAGGCTCTAATTGGCTTCAAAAAAGGGTGGGCTTGGGGCGCAGAGCTCTGAGCCTTGAACCCACCCAGTTGTGTGACAATAGCGAAATAATATTCACTATTGTCTTCCTGCTACTCCTCCAGGCCAACCAGGAAGCAGGTCTTAGGACCTGATTGGCCGAGAGGAGAAGCAATCGCATTGGCCGGTACAGGGGGGGGGGCAGGGAGAATGTACGGGGAGATCCGGGAAATGGCAATCCTCATAGGAGCATCAGAGCGATCTCTGCTCTGCATCGCTGCCAAGAGTACCACCTGTGACAGGGGTCACTTTGGGCGGAGGGCTTGTGGAACCCAGCTTACCTTGGAGAGCTCTGGAAACTCCTTGTCCAGCTCCCCCGGCCCCTCCTATGTGTAAGTTACCCTGTGTCTATTAGGGGCACAGGGTGACCGAGAACCCCAGTCGGGTCTGCTTAACCCAACTCACAGTACAACCACACCAGACTCAGCATTTCCTTTTAACACTGCTTTCTCGACAAGTGAATGGGAGAGCTAAGGGGTCATGAATAGTGCTGGTACCAAAGACTCTTCTTGAGTACAGGGGTCCGTGACACCACCCACTGGGGAGGGGGGGTCGGGTGGTTTGTTTGCTGCCCACCGGTAGGCAAACAAACCAGTGGAGCACCAGCCGCCACTGGTAGGCAGGAAATGTCTGGAAGAGATTAGCAGTACTGAGATGCAAAAACATTTGGAGACAGAATTTAATGGAAAAGATGATAATTGTTTGGTATACACAGGACATCATCCAGTTAAGGTCTATGCAGACATAGCACGTTGGCCCAAGTTGGGCTTGACTCTAGGGCTTGGCCAAAGTTCTCAGCAATCTTTAGTATAGCCTAGTCAGCATGTTTAACCTTTCGGCTACTAATCAGGATCCAGGGCGCTGCATTACAGTACGTTTCGGTACAGCCACACCTACAGGCTAAAGAATGAAATGTTAATTTCCCATGGAGTCCAGACACATCCGAGGAATTACCAAATGACGGCTACATTCTGACCTTTGCAATTGTGCACTCTGGGAATGATTCATTGCATGCAATAATCAATCATGCTCTCCCTCCTTAGGCGAGCTCCGTGTCTCTAGATAGACCAGCTTCTACTTGTGCTTGCAGTGGTGTAATACATCTGCTCTTCAAGCAGAGGAGCTGCTAACTATTAAGCCTCCGGTATTGATAGAGTATGTGTACGGTGCTACATTTTAATGAACAGTGTCTGTGCTGGTTTAAAAAAAAAAATCAGTTAAAAGGGAAACTTTAGTCTTTTTTATGTTTTTTGTCCTCAGATGCATATTTAATGTGATCAGCCTGACAATTAGTGTTAAAGTGACCTTGTTCAGTTAAAAATTTTTTTAGGAGCTGTTGTATTCACTTCCAGTGGTGGCTAGTATTCAATTTTTTGGGGGGGTGGCAAGCAAAACCCACAACCACCCCCCACCAGCCCCGCTTGCAAGCCCGCCAGCCCCCGCACTTACCCCATCCAGGTCCCGGGCGGCTTTGGCGGCTTCCCCGGCTTCTCCTCCCAGCAAATATGGTCACTTCTCCACCAATCCGATCTCAGGACCCGCTTCCTGTTGGCTAGGAGGAGGAACAGGAAGACAATAGAGAATGTTGATTCCCTATTGTCACAAGTGGGAGGGCTCAGGGCGCAGTGCTCTGCTCCCCGAGCCCACCTTTTTTTAAGCCAATTAGAGCTTCCGTGTCTGGGTTGGGCTCAGCCCTTCCTTTTCAAATCTGGCCGCTCAGCTGTCGGCTAATTGCCAGCTCTTTTCTCTCCACAGTGACTCACCTGTTGATGATATCCTGCTCGTCAGTCCTGCCTAGTTAAGCCGTCCAGCCCACAGAATCTCTGCCTTCACCTTGGTCACATCTCTAGAGACACTCTCCTGTGTTGCTGTTAAAGACTTGCTTGGCTGACATTCCTTCTGGCCCCAGATCCTGCTTTCTGTTCCACTACGCTCATCTCTGGCTCCCTGACATTTTGGATTGTCTGACTATCCGTTCTGGTTCCTGAACTGGCTATGTTTTGACTCTGTTTACCTTTTTATTATTATTAATAAACAAGTGTGATTTAATTGTACTTTTGTCTCAGTCTGATTCATGGTTTCTGACACTCACAAAAACAAAAAAAAAACATGGAACTCTTTGTGCCCGTCACCCTGCATGGAGATTAGGGGTCGGGCGCATAGAGATTAGGGGGGCGGTGCCCCTGCGCTCCTCCCTGGCAGTTTTTCCCTCCATTGCCATTCTGCAGCCTCTATCAGTCTCTTCAGAATTCAACTAAGTATGAGCTAAGGTTCCTGCTGAACTGAGTTTGGTCCAAGCCCGTGAGAAACTGTCACATGATTTCAAGACAATCAGCTGCAGCTGTAGAATTCCCTGTCCCGCAACAGGGGATGTTGGTGACATCATTGACCTAATATGGTCATATGGCCATTGGCATGAGTATCATCAGATGATCTTGTAATGCCGGTTATTTCATCTAGGACCCCGAGGAAGTGTGAGAATAGGTGAAACGCGTTGATTAAATAGCATCTGGGCAAATACTGTTACATAAATTGCGAATGGTGGCTTTAACCACTTGCCAACCGCCCCATAGCAGATTCACTGATACAGGGCAGCCGCGTTGTGCAGAATCACGTATATTTAAGTGATTCTGCACTTCCGGGTTTTGGGCGCGAGTGTGCGCCACCGCCGTCTCGCTACTGCTGTGATTTTTACACAGCTGGAGCTTATTAGAGGGTCCTGCAGACCCGATGTCTGCAGAGACCCATCAATTACTCGGTACACTAACAGATGTACACAAGGCACTATGTAAACAAGGCAGATTGTCATTCTGTCAGTACAGAAGGCATGGATCCTGTGTTTCTGTAAAACAAAAACACTGATCCATGTTTTCCATTAGTAAAAGCACCTCCCGCTCACTAGTAAAACACTGGTCAGCCACACAGATAACCCTTTGATCGCCCCTGATATTATCCCCTTCCCTGCCAGTGTTATTAGCACAGTGACAGCTCATATTTTTTTAGCACTGAATAGTCACTGGTCCCCAAATAAGTGTTAAAGGTGTCAGTTATGTGTCTGATTTGTTCACCACAATATCGCAGTCCTGCTATAAGTCACTGATCACCGCCATTACTAATAAAAAAAAAATATCCCATAGTTTGTAGACACTATGGGGGTTGATTTACTAAAGGCAAATAGACTGTGCACTCTGCAAGTGCAGTTGCTCCAGAGCTTAGTAAATGAGGAAGAGCTCTGCTGACTTCCATAGTTACATGGTTTGTAAGGTTGAATACAGACACCAGTCCATCCAGCTCAACCTGAGTGAGTGTGGGTGCGTGTCTACAAGTATCCCTATTTATTGTATTGTGTATTTACACAGCGCTCTGCGCATACATCGCACACTCACATCAGTCCCTACCAGTGTTGGTCATCTTACTTTAAAAAAGTAATTAGTTAAGTTACAAATTACTTCTCCCAAAAAGTAATTGCGTTAGTAACTCAGTTACTACATTGGAAAAGTAATTAGTTACGCAGCAAAGTAACTGTGACTTTTTTTTTTAAATATATTTTTTAAATATTCTAGTGTTACTGTAACCAAGGGGCGCATTTATTATTATTGTTTTATATCATGTAACCAAGGGGCTGCTCTATTATTACTCTAACCAAGGGGCAGATCTGTTATAGCGTGTAAGCAAGGGGCGGGTCTATTATTATTATATCGTGTAAGGGGCGGATGGCTACAGAAGAGGGCGAATGTTAAATTAATGGGCAGAGCTCGATATATAACAATAATAATAAATGCGCCCCTTGGTTACAGTAATACTAGACCCGCCCCTTAGTTACACGATAGACGCCCCTTGCAGAGTAGCACGAGCATCAGGAGTGTGCGGCATCGCCTTGTACAATTACATGTTGTTAACTGCGCCTGCGCGGTGTAGAGTTCATTCAGAGCTGTTTAGGTTCGGCAATTTTCGTAAGCTCCGTAGTCCTTCGTACTGCGCAAGCGCTGCGCCTGCACAGTACAGGGGGTCCTTATCCGGCGGGGGAACTTTTTGGGCAGGACACCGGAATTACACTACTGCCATCTAGTGGCAGTAGATGTAATTGAGGTAACTCCACCCAAGTAATGGGAACTGAGTTACCATGAGGGGAAAAGTAATCAGTTAGATTACTCGTTATCCTCTAAAGTAACTGTGTTAAGTAACTCCGTTTATTTTAACTCAGTTACTTACATCGCTGGTCCCTACCTTCAAGGAGCCCACAATTCATATACTAGGGCTAATTTTGGACAGATGCCAATTAACCTATCAGCATGTCTTTGGAATGTGGGAGGAAACCGGAGTATCTGGAGGAAACCCACACAGGCACAGGGAGAACATGCAAACTCCACGCAGGTAGTGTCGTGGTTGGGATTCGAACCAGCAACCCTTTTTACTGCTGGGTTAGAGTGCTACCCACTACACCATTGTTCCATCATCCAATCATCCAAGCAAGTAAAAATTTTGTTTTTTTATTTTCCTTGCACATGATTGGGTATTCTTTGCAAAGTAAAGCTTTACCTCATTTACTAAGCTCTGGAGCAACTGCGCTTTGCGGTCGAATTTCTTCATAAATTTAGGCCAATATGTATTCTGCTACATATTTGTGCTAACAAAATCCCAATACGCGTATATAGATTGTTTTGTGCAAAAGTTTTAGCATCTACAAACTATGGAATATTTTTACGGAGTAATAAATTTTTTGACTAGTAATGGCGGTGATCAGCGACTTATAGCGGGACTGTGATATTGCGGCGGACAAACGAACACTGACTGACACTTTTTGGGGATTAGTGACACTAATACAGTGATCAGTGCTAAAAATAAGCACTGTCACTGTACTAATGACACTGGCAGGGAACGGGTTAACATCAGGGGTGATCAAAGAGTTAAATGCGTTCCTAGGGAGTGCTTGCTAACTGTGTGGGAGGTGTTTAACTTTGGGAAGGCAGAGATCTGTGTTCCTGCTTAGCAGAAACACAGGATCTCTGTCTTCCCTACTAACAGAACGGCGATCTGCCTTGTCCAACCGGACCCACTGATTGGCTCCCGCTGTGTCCAATCACAGCAGGATGGGGGTTCCGCAGACCTAGAAGTGCAGAATCACGTATGTGGAACCTTGGTTTACGAGTAATACGGTTAACAAGCGTTTTGAAAGATGAGCAGCTTTTTAATAAAAAGTGTTGTCTCGCAAAACTAGCAGGATTCAAGCCAATGGGGTGTGCAGTACCGCATTTGGCCAGAGGTGCGGGGGGCGCCGGTGACACTCGGAACGATTCAGAGCCTTCGGAAACACTCTGAATCACTCGGAAATATTCGGAAACACTCGGAAATTCTCAGTTCCCGAGTGTTTCCGAGCCTTTCCGAGTTTATCCGAACTGGCCCCGAATATTTATGATGCTCTCTGGCGCCCCCCCCCCGCCTCTGGCCATATGCGGTATTGCATGCAATAGAAGTCAATGCGGAACGAATTATCTTCATTTCTATTGACTTCTATGGGGAAACTTGCTTTGATATGCAAGTGCTTTGTATTATAAGCACCTGGAACGGATTATGCTCGTAATCCAAGGTTCCACTGTACTTGTATGTGATTCTGTGCATAGGAGCCGCCGCCCCGCAGTGCATGTACATGGGGCGGTCGGCAAAACTTTAAAGTAACGCAGTGCCAAAAAGTAAAAAATGGCCTGGTCATGAAGGGAGGGTAATTCTTCTGGAGGTCAAGTGGTTGAACACATGTGCAAAAAAAATGCAAGAACTGCTCTGGCAGTGAATGAGTTAATGAGCCATTTTACTGCAATGAGTTGCACTAAGTTATTAGAAGTTTTTCTGTTCTTGTAAAGCCAACATTTTGACTTTGTTCAGCGTTTTTTCAGATTTTTTTTTTTTTTTATTTCGTGGTGCATAACCGCGTGCGCCTAATAACAAATACATCATGTCACTCGAAATCAGTAAATAGCGCTATGTACGGAGAAATAAGCCGCCGCTTCAACAGTTTGAAACATCAAATAAGGACACAGCGTTTAACAATTTACGCTCCGGCGCCGGCCTCTCTCTTTCTCTCTCGGTGCACCAGCGACGTCGACATTAAAAAACTGTCGGAAAACATAAGGCGTAAATTAAGTCACTTAGAGGAAAAAAAGATCATTTGAAACGAGCGTTAAAGTCATCAATCCTGCGTGCGCTGACAAGAAGCATTAATCCCGGTTTCTAGATGAAGAGGCGAGCGTCAAGCTTGAGGCTGCATTCACACCTGAGCGTTTTCAGCTCATAAAACACTCGTAAAAAAGCCTGAAAAAATGCCCAACAAGCAAAATCCCATTCATTTCAATGGCACCTGTTCACATCTTTTTGGGCGTCTTTTGTCGCAAAACGCCTGAAAAACGCCCTAAGCTCAACAAAAGAACATGAGCTTCTTTGGGGCAGATTCCGGGCGTTTTTTTCTGCCTTTTATATTGGCATACCGCCCAACATTCTGAGATGGGAATGAGGGACACCTACTTGCAAACATATGTAGGCATAGGACACGCCCCCTGCCACACCCCCTTAAAGGAGAATTAACCCAAAAAAATAAGGTTAATTAAATCCACAAGGACTTTTTTTTTACCACTATTATTCCTTAATATTGGTTATTAAAATTTACAAATGCAGTCATTTAGAAGTTGGATGAAACGTTTAGCGCTGGGAAACACTTTTCTGAAAGATAAATAGTGCATTTTAAATTAGGGCTGTGGAAATTAAAGATTAATTCCTCGATTCATTTTTTTGATCGATCAAAATTCTTTTGATCGGTACTCACCTCTCCGCCGCCTTCCGGGTCTTTAGGGAGTTCCGTCGGAGATCCGGTGACGTCACGGACATCGACGTCACCGGACTCCTCCCCTATTCCCCAAGTGCCTCCGTCTGCTAACGAAAGGAAATGGGGAGGAGTCCGGTGACGTTGAAGTTCTGATTGAACGCAACGTGTACAGGGGAGGAGCTACACCTGACTAGACATGTGCACAATAGAAAAATTTGTTTATTTTCGTTTTGTTTCTTTCGTTTCCGTTGATTCGTAACGATTCGTAATTTCGTAAGTCGTCGGTGTTCGTATTCGTAACGATTTGTATTTTCGTAAGAGTTATTTTTTCGTTGATTCATTTTTCCGTTAGTTTAATTTTCGTTTATTCGAAATTCGTACGCATTCGTATTTTCGGAGATTTAGTTACATTCGTACTTTCGTTAGATTGATTTATTCGTACTTTCGTAACATTGTTTTCGTAGATTCTTATTGGGGGATAATTCATAATTTTATGTAATGTGTATGCTATTATTATATTTTAAGAGACACGGAAAATTACGAATCGCAAAAAAAAAGTTACGAATGTACAAATTTTTTCGTTCAATCCATTCGAAGCACGTTAAGCAGCGCCATTGTAAGAGACACGGAAAATTCTGAATCGAAAAAAAAAAAATTACGAATGTACGAATTTTTTCGTTCAATCCATTCGAAGCACGTTAAGCAGCGCCATTGTAAGGGACACGGAAAATTACCAATTCAACAAAAAAAAAAAGTTACGAATGTACGAATTTTTTCGTTCATTTTGATTTTTGTTGTTCCTGTTTTTGTTTTTCGGATTTTATTCTTTTGTAGTTTCGTTGTTTCTAATTTGGTTATTTCGGATTTTCGTTGTTTTTCGGATTCGTTCGATCCGAACATTCGTTATTCGTTAAAATTGTTTGCGAATCGTTCGTTCATTTGTACGATAACGAATGAACGAATATAACGAATTTTAACGAAAAACGAAAAAAAAATAAACGAATTGCACATGTCTACACCTGACGTCACCCGCTGCTGCCCTACGGAACTAACACGATTGGCGGCTTTACATGCTGTGTTTTTATCATCTTTATGTGAGTAGTTTGTGTTTGAACACAAAAATTAAATCTTATACTTAAGCGGTGAGCACTTAGATCTTTTCTTTCTACCCATGACCTGCGTCCTTGCTGAGATCTAAGGAGACGTGAGTTTATGGTCCGTGTTAACCCTTTTGATACCCGCTTGCATGACCACCTGTTTGCACAGGGGTCCATGCCATAAGGTGAGAGTGATTAGTTAGACCGGAGGTGGAGGGATTGTCACGCTTCTGTGGAAAAAAATTACTTACGTCATTGCTAGAGTTTGAATTTAAAACGTATTTGTGTGAACTGTGAAGTTAAGTCATGGATTGTGAAAACTAACTAGTGTTGGTTGATTGTATATAGTGTATACCACATTTACCACTGACTAATGCAGAGTTGCAATGCAAGGAGATCAGCTAAAAGTAGTTGGATCTGTATGTGCGTTATAATTAATCGAAATTAGTCGATTCATCGATTAAAAAAATTGATTAATCGAACATGAAAATTTTAATCAGTAACAGCCCTATTTTAAATACAACTATATAGATCAGACCAAAATGAGGGACAAATGAGGATGAAAGAGGGACTTTGCTCCAAATCAGGGACAGTTGGGAGCTATGCATTTGTGACCTGAACAAAATCGCAGCAAAAACGCGGAAAAATCGCAGTAAAAACACACGACTTTGAAACGCTCAGGTGTGAATGCAGCCTCAATGATCATCCTACTTAGGCCGGCCCAGCTCTGCATATTCACACAGTATGGGGCTGAATAAAGTTGTTTTCAAGCTCAGTTAACAATCCGCATATTATTTATTTCTGAATTATATTGAATGTGTCAACTTAAGCCCCGCGAAGAACATTATTTTTCACACTGTGATACATATGACAGGTCCCCCCCTCCTCCGTACGCGTTTTGTCATGGGCATGTACAATCTGTTCAATACATCTTTTAGATGAATATGTAAAATAGAACAACATGATATCAACAATCTTACCATGGACCTCATATCAGATATAATGTTTTTATTATGTGCCCAGTAATGTGTAAGTCTAAGGCCCCTTTCACACGGACGTAGTCAGTTTAGGTACGTCAAAAACGTATCCGTTCTTATCCGTTGTCTCATCCGTTTTCATCCGTCATCCGTTCCGTTAATGTCCGTTTACATCCGGTTTTTTGTCCGTTAACATCCGCTTATACCCACAGGGGTCTGTGGATATGGCGGTAGATATGGCTGGGCAGGAAGACATGGTGACTCATAGGGATATTGACGGTATGACCTCGGAGGGGTTTCATACTGGCTAATAGTGGGCATTGGCATTCCTAACTCTGCAGCTCTAACACATGCTCCTACATGAGTATATATGGCCATATGGATGTCCATCTGCCTATCTGCTGGTGCTTTTAGAATTGCATGATATATTGTACGCAGGAAGGATGCATTAGAGTTGGTTGGATCACAGAATGGATCTTTACTCTGTATAGACTCCTGTCTTTTAAATGTAGTCATCTCGTCCATAAAGGACTTCATGGCTTTATCCATGTCCTGACATTCTGCCCTTTTGTTACGTCGCGAGGAGCGTGATGTTGTCGGCCTGTCATTACTAACCTGTAGAGAATAATAATATGCCGATTTAGAAATGAAATGTTACCTTGGGGTACAACAGATACAGTATAGTAATCAATAGTATCCTTACATTTACGGATCTTTGGGAAGAACATGGACCTGCAATTGGACGTGCTGTCTCATCCACAGACTGGGACTGCTGGGACTGCCCTTCTCCCTCTTGTGTGTCTTGCGTGGCTCGCTCATCTTCCTGCACTGCTTCAGTATGATTGTCAGTGTTCTCCTCACAGTCTGTCAGGTTTGATGATGTACTACAATAAAAAGGATGAACATTTGTCACAAAACCTTACTATATACTATATGTAGACCTACTTTTTAGATGTAACATCCAAACGAGACTTACGGTCTAACATCCATGACTTTCCTTAGGAAGGACAACATTTCGAAGTAGATTGATTTTTTCTTTGTGGTAGCTCCGGAACCACTTGCAACCTGTGCCTCATCATGTAAATCTCTCCGGAAACGGTCTCTCAGAGAACGCCACCTTCTGTTAATGTCAGTTCCTGTAAAGACATGTAGCAAAGAAAATTTCAGTATTTTTACATTACAAAGATTATGGAAACATGTGAGTACTGATTAGTCTCTCACTGCAGCAGAGCCAAAACATGTGTCACTAAGCTTTGTATGTAATGCATGCAAATAACCATGCACTCTCTGCTAAACATTGTCTTAAAAAAAATGTCAGTGTATGCAACATTTTTTTAATACAGGCATACTATGGTGAAATAATGACATTTTTTATTATAAACAATAGAAACACATGCAGCAAAGAAAATTTCAGTATTTTTACATTACAAAGATTATGGAAACAGGTGAGTACTGATCTCTCACTGCAGCAGAGCCAAAACATGTGTCACTATGCTTTGTATGTAATGCATGCAAATAAACATGCCCTCTCTGCTAAACAATGTCAGTGTTTGCAAGATTTTTTTAATACAGGCATACTATAGTGAAATAATGACATTTTTATTATAAACAATAGAAACACACTGTCAAGAGAGCAAGCTGCAGTTGGGCATCACTTACCACGTTGATCACGCTGTTTGGGAGTCATGGAGGACCAATTTGGTGTCACCAGCTTTGTAATTTCTTCCCATAGCTGTTGTATTTTAACTCTGTCGCTGTGGTCCCGACAGCTTGAGTCCCATAAGCCAGGCCTTTCATGCACCAGGTTGATCAATTCCTCGTGGGAAACATCTCTTGCCATGCTTGTTTGTGCTTCCTCTTTATAAAGTTACAGGGGATGTACTTCCTGTTGTCCAACTACTGCCGGGTCATAGGTTGAGTTCACAGATGAACTCAATTTTTATTTTTTTTCTTGCAAACGGATCTTAACGGATCGGACGTAAACGGACGATGTCCGTCAACGTCAGTTAATATCCGTTTTGACGGATCTGAACGTATCCTTGTACGTTTAAAAAAACGGATAAAAACGGAAGCGGATGTTAACTGATGGTGACGGATGTTCATCCGTCTGCCCATAGGGATGCATTGTCGTCCGTCGACGGATGGAAGAAAAACGGATAGACGGTCCGTCCGTGTGAAAGGGGCCTAACACTTCCAGGTATTTATTACCTCCTACAGAGATTACAGTACTGCGCTTGACAATGCCTTTATCTGCTTCTCTCCCTGGAGGGTTGGAACCATTTTTGTTTTTGCATCACCTAGAGCAGGGGTAGGCAACCTCGGCCCCCCAGCTGTGGTGAAACTACAAATCCCATCATGCCTCTGCCTCTAGGAGTCATGCCTGTGATTGTCGGGGTCTTGCAATGTCGCATGGGACTTGTAGTTTCAAAACAGCTGGAGAGCCGAGGTTGCCTACCCTCATACCTCCCAACATTTTGAGAGGGGAATGAGGGACACCTACTAGCAAACGTATGTAGGCATAGGTCACGCCCCCCGCCACACCCCCTTAACCGCTTCCTGACTGCACGTACAGGCAGAATCACATACCTGTACGTTGCCCTTTAAGAGGCGGCCGGTGGGCGTGATCGCCTCATGGAGAGGAAGAACAGGAGAGACTAATGTAAACAAGCATCTCCCTGTTCTGCCTAGTGACAGTGTCACTGATCTCTGCTCTGTGTGATTGGAGCAGAGATCAGTGATGTGTCACACACAGCCACGCCCCCCACAGTTAGAAACACACCCCCAGGACACACTTAAAGAATAAGAGAGAGAAAGAAAAAAAGAAAGAAAGAAAGAAATAGCGGTACAATGGGAGAATAAGTGACAGAGAGAAAGAAAGAAAGAAAGAGCGGTACAAAGGGAGAATAAGAGAGAGAAAGAAAGAAAGAAAGAAAGAAAGAAAGCGGCACAAAGGGAGAATAAGCGAGAGAGAGAGAGAGAGAAAGAAAGAAAGAGTGTTACAAAGGGAGAATAAGAGAGAGAAAGAAAGAAAGAAAGAAAGAAAGAAATAGTGGTACAATGGGAGAATAAGTGACAGAGAGAAAGAAAGAAAGAAAGAGCGGTACAAAGGGAGAATAAGAGAGAGAAAGAAAGAAAGAAAGCGGCACAAAGGGAGAATAAGCGAGAGAGAGAGAGAGAGAGAAAGAAAGAGCGTTACAAAGGGAGAATAAGAGAGAGAAAGAAAGAAAGAAAGAAAGAAAGAAAGCGGCACAAAGGGAGAATAAGCGAGAGAGAGAGAGAGAGAAAGAAAGAGCGTTACAAAGGGAGAATAAGAGAGAGAGAAAGAAAGAAAGGAAGAGAGAGTGAGAAAGAGACAGAGATAAAGAGACACAGAGAAAGAGAGATAAAGACAGCCAGAGAGGTACAAAGAGAAAGGGAGAATAAGAGAGAGAGAAAGAAAGAAAGAAAGGAAGGAAGAGAGGGTGAGAAAGAGACAGAGATAAAGAGACACAGTGAAAGAGAGATAAAGACAGCCAGAGAGGTACAAAGAGAAAGGGAGAATAAGAGAGAGAGAAAGAAAGAAAGAGAAAGAAAGAAAGAAAGAAAGCGGCACAAAGGGAGAATAAGCGAGAGAGAGAGAGAGAAAGAATGAGTGTTACAAAGGGAGAATAAGAGAGAGAGAGAAAGAAAGAAAGGAAGAGAGAGTGAGAAAGAGACAGAGATAAAGAGACACAGAGAAAGAGAGATAAAGACAGCCAGAGAGGTACAAAGAGAAAGGGAGAATAAGAGAGAGAGAAAGAAAGAAAGAAAGAAAGGAAGAGAGGGTGAGAAAGAGACAGAGATAAAGAGACACAGTGAAAGAGAGATAAAGACAGCCAGAGAGGTACAAAGAGAAAGGGAGAATAAGAGAGAGAGAAAGAAAGAAAGAAAGAAAGGAAGAGAGAGTGAGAAAGAGACAGAGATAAAGAGACACAGAGAAAGAGAGATAAAGACAGACGGAGAGGTACAAAGAGAAAGGGAGAATAAGAGAGAGATAGTAGAGAGAGAGAAAGAGAATAAGAACGGGAGAGAGAAAGAAAGATTTAAAGGAGTGAGAGAGTAATTACATTTAGACAGTGATTACTCCCTCTAGTGGCTAATTTACAGTGATAGTCTGCACTCTTGTGAACAACAAAAAAATACTTGCTGATCCAGCCAGGAATTGTGTGAGTAAATAATGTCCTGTGCTATACTGAATTCTCAGACAGTGTTGTCATTCTTGCCCATTTCAATTGTGTGAACTACAGAACACTTCTCACCTTTGTTATGAAGGTAAGGGGAGGGGGGAGTGTTTTGTAGTACTAAATACTTCCTGTACTTGGGTGACAACTCCTCCTGCTCCTCCAGAGATACAGTACAACGAGTGAGCATTGTCACGCTAGACAGGAAGTGTGTTACTGACTGAATCACCGGGTGACAATAAAGGGAAAGAAGCCTGAAAAAAGAAAACTAATGCAGCTACTTCATCTAAAGACCTGTAAGCTGTACTATATACATTCTTTGTTTTGGGGTCTAGATACACTTTAATAACCCATGCAGTCTGGTCATTCCTATTTCATCAGAAACGTTAACGACAAAAATATAAAGGGTGCGGGTTGGTAAAGAAGGGTTATCTGTTCTTGCAATCAGCAAACACCATTCTCTTTTCTTCACGGTTCAGGCACCTTTATGGATTCATGCAAACAGTTTTCCGTTAAAAGTACATTCACTTATATCGCCATATGCTAAGACATATGTTGGTTCCCATAAACTATTCATACAGTTTAATTAGTCAAGCCTCTTCATTTGAACACACAGGCCCACACAAAGAGGATAGGATGACGGAGATGTGATGAGTAAGCTCGGCCTAATAACAATATAATGCAGATCAGACGGGAATAAATAATTGCTTTTTATTAAACGTCTGGATTTTCTGCAGCGTTATGCGTGTAGAACTGGGGCACACATCCATAACGCCATGCGAGAGTTTATTGAGTCCTCAGGATGGCTCTGCTTTCTGGGAGTTTGACAGCTTAGCGCAGCAAAACAGAGAAGTGAAATTGGTTTTATTCGGAGATGTTCTCGGCTTCTTCCATCTTTAAAGGGGAACTATAATGCAGTTTGAAATATTATTGTAAAGGCTGTCTTAAAGTGAACCTGTGCAAATTCAAGGGTGTAGATAAGAGGGGGGGATACGGGGGTCCAAACCCCCACTAGAATGTCGGTCTACAGCTCTGTCTGTTTGCGTCTTTAACCACTTCAGCCCCAGGCCAATTTGCAGCCTTTTTGCGATTCGGCACTGCGTCGCTTTAACTGACAATTGCGCGGTCGTGCGACGTGGCTCCCAAACAAAATTGGCGTCCTTTTTTTCCCACAATCAGAGCTTTCTTTTGGTGGTATTTGATCGCCCCTGCGTTTTTTATTTTTTGCGCTATAAACAAAAATAGAGAGACAATTTTGAAAAAAATTCAATATTTTTAGCTTTTTTCTATAATAAATATCCCAAAAAATATATAAAAAAACATTTTTTTCCCCTCAGTTTAGGCCGATACGTATTCTTCTACATATTTTTGGTAAAAAAAAAAATCGCAATTAGCGATTATTGATTGGTTTGCGCAAAAGTTATAGCGTTTACAAAATAGGGGATAGTTTTATAGCATTTTTATAAATATTTTTTTTTTTTACTAGTAATGGCGGCGATCAGCGATTTTTATTGTGACTGCGACATTATGGCGGACACATCGGACATTTTTGACACATTTTTGGGACCATTGTAATTTATTAATATTAATAAATTAATATTTATTAATCTATTTAAATGCATTGATTCCTGTATAAATGACACTGGCAGTGAAAGAGTTAACCACTAGGGGGAGGGGAGGGGTTATGGGCTGTGACGTGTGTGTGTTTTTTTTACATTAGGGCTGACGTCTGACATCACTGATCGGCTTTCCCGATGACCGGGAACAGCCGATCAATGACAGGCAGAGTAGGTTTGTTTACACAGACCTCTCCCCGTTCTTCAGCTCTGTGACCCGATCGCGGGACACCAGCGGCGATCGGGTCCGCTGGTCCCGCGGCCGGGGTCACGGAGCTCCCGACCGGTTTGCGAGCGCGCGACCCACGGCCAGGCAATTAAAGGGCCACGTACCTGTACGTGGTTTTGCCTGGTCGTGCCATTCTGCTGACGTATATATGCAGTAGGTGGTCGGGAAGCGGTTAAAGTGGATGTAAACCCAAAAAAAAATTTGGGGAAAAAATATTGAAGGTGGTGGCCTCGGCTTCTCTGTCCCTCCTCCTCTCCTTGCATCCTGGTTGCCAGGTGACCGGTGGCTGCGGGGCACATGCGCGAACTGCGGCTTTTAGTTGCCATAGTGGGCGGGGGGAATGGAGAGACTTCCTGATCCTCCCACCATCACCAGGAATATGCATGCATATCGTCCCGCAGGCCGGCCCTGCCAGCTCTTTGGCCCTATGGCCAGTCCGGGCCTGCCTCTGACCTACAGCATGGGTGGTAAATATATATTTAGGACCATACACTTTGCATAAAGTCTATAGTATAAAGTCATATAAAGTCTAAGTATAGAATAGCATGCCTATAATACACTTTTTTCTCCATTCACACATTCAATCTGCAGAGAATATAGCTTGAGAACATTCGATTTTGGCCCATTCGCAAAGAACAAAATTACATCCAGTGTCGATGGATAAACAGCTATGCATTTTTTTTTTTAAATAAATTTACCCCTAAGTATCATCTTTCAGCCTGCTGCATATCCTGCCTATGATAAATCAAAAATATATCAAATCCAAAAGCCTCTGAGCAGCGCAGCAGCTTATGAGAACTCCCGTCTCTCCCTCGGCTGGTTTTTCACCACTCCTTGTCTTGTGACATGTTTGACTTTCCCAAGGATGTTAAGTTAAATGAGAAAAACCAGCCAACCATTTATTTTTCCGTATTGCCGGACTAATCTTGTTCTCATTTCATCCCTCTTTGAAAAGAAACAAAGTATAAAAGACCTGTTTAAATTTCTGAAACTAAACGCTCCCAGGAAACTCGGATAAAGTATTTTATAGAAGGACTCTGATCTGGTTGGAGATCAGGGCATTTCTTTTTTTTAAATTTGTTTTTAAATGAGGAGATGTCAAATTTAGCACAAGAGGTACACAATAGAATGAGATCTGGGATCATAGCAAAAATAAATAGAATGTAAACTTTAAATGTTACTTTTTGTGTTATAGACAAATTAAATGTAACGCCATAACCCCTCGGCGGCTATGTATTTTCTGGGCTTACCAATTACCTCCTCCTTGTAGCTCGTCGTTCGTTGACTAGGGGTTCCCAGGGTTAGTACCCAGTAACTTCAAAAGCTGACACACAAAAGTCCTTTTAACCACTTCAGCCCCGGACCAATTTGCAGCCAAAGGACCAGGCCCCTTTTTGCGATTCGGCACTGCGTCGCTTTAACTGACAATTGCGCGGTCGTGCGACGTGGCTCCCAAACAAAATTGGCATCCTTTTTTCCCCACAAATAGAGCTTTCTTTTGGTGGTATTTGATCGCCCCTGCGGTTTTTATTTTTTGCGCTATAAACAAAAATAGAGCGACAATTTTGAAAAAAATGCATTATTTTTTACTTTTTGCTATAATAAATATCCCCAAAAAATATATAAAAAAACATTTTTTTCCTCAGTTTAGGCCGATACGTATTCTTCTACATATTTTTGATCGGTTTGCGCAGAAGTTATAGCGTTTACAAGATAGGGGATAGTTTTATAGCATTTTTATTAATATTTTTTTTTTTATTAGTAATGGCGGCGATCTGCGATTTTTTTTGTGACTGCGACATTATGGCGGACACATCGGACATTTTTGACACATTTTTGGGACCATTGTCATTTATACAGCAATCAATGCTATTTAAATGCATTGATTCCTGTATAAATGACACTGGCAGTGAAGGGGTTAACCACTAGGTGGCAGTGTAGGGGTTAAGTATGCCTAGGGGTGTGTTTCTTACTGTGGGGGGGCGTGGCTGTCAGCTAGTGAATGCTGATCTCTGCTCCAATCACAGGGAGCAGAGATCGGCGTTACTAGTTGCTAGGCAGAACGGGGAGATGCTGTTTATCTCGGCATCTCCCCGTTCAGCCTTCCCGTGAGACGATCGCGGCGATCGAGTCCGCGGGGACCGCGACCGGACTCACGGGGGTCCCGACCAGCGCGGGAGCGCGCCGCTCCCGGCGCGCTCCCGATGGCACGGACAGGCTTAAAGGAGGGACTTATATATACGCCCTCCTGCCTGTCCGTGCCATTCTGCCGACGTATATCGGCGTGCGCCGGTCGGCAAGTGGTTAAGGTTTTTTTTTTTTGCTGGGGTAACGTTCAAATTTAACACAGTCTCTCAGTTATAGGAATAGAGGGCACGGGTGATAAAACTCAGGCACTTCAGAACTGCTGACATCAATTGAATGGCTCTTTAGCCCAGAGAGTAGCCACTTGCAACTGGGTGCTTCACTGCTGGATAAACCTCTAATGCCGCGTACACACGGTCGGAATTTCCGATGGAAACAGTCCGATGGGAGCTGTTCAACGGATTTTCCGACCGTGTGTATGCCCATCGGTCTTTTTCTGTTGGAATTTCCGACGGACTTTGGATTGAGAACCTGTTCTCAATTTTTCCGACGGAAAAACCTTTCTATCGGATTTTCCGATCGTGTGTATGCAATTCCGACACGCAAAATTCCGATGCATGCTCGGAAACAATTCGACGCATGCTCGGAAACACTTCGACGCATGCTCGGAAGCATTAAACTTCCCTTTTATAGTGCTGTCCAACGTGTTTTATGCCGCTGTGTTACAGACCGCCAGAATTTGGTGTGACCGTGTGTAGGCAAGACAGTTTGAGCGAAATTCCGTTGGAATTCTGACGGGAAAACCACCAGAGCTTTTTCCAACGAGAATTCCGACCGTGTGTACGCGGCATAACTGTAGATTTAGCAGCCAACAATGACTTGAAAATTTGCAAAGTCTCTGCCACAGATTAGGTTGTAACTGAAGATAAATTAGGAACTTTTCCCACAGTACCTGGATCTTTCAGCCGCCTTGGCGATACCGTAAGAAATGCGGATTCACTAGTGTCCATACATCTACAGCTCCCAGGCTCTTACCGAGCAGCCAGCTTCTTGGCCCTCCTCCGAAGAGTCCTCCCCCGGTCGCTTGTACGAGTTGCCGTGTCTCTCCAATGCAGAGAGCACACCGGGACACCTCCGAATCCTCCTTCAGTTACTGGGCCTCGAACTAGCCAGTTCCGAGGCTCGGGAACGGACGGATCCCCACCCCAGACCATGAGGACCTCTGGGGCTGGTCAGGGTGACCAGGCTTACAGGGTAGCAGACGCTCCTGGGTCCCGGAACCCCTCACAGGGCTGGTCCAGACCGGAACCAGGAATCAAAGAACAAGCCGAACCCTGAACACGTGACTTCCGCATCTTAAATACCCCTCCCCAGACTACACAGCGGGGCCAGACGCGCCCACTGATTGGCTCCGGGAAAGATTGGTACCTAAGACGTCCAACCAGGCTTGGTTCTCAGCCTGTCACAGGTGCCTCACTGCACCTATGACCAGGCGGAACTTCAGTACAGTCCATCCAAATTAATGCCAAAGTAAAAACCTGTACAATTAACCCCCAGAACTCCGTTACAGCTCTGGAAAAAACTAGATTTACATTATAGCGCACACTTTAGTAAAGTGTCGGCGCTACATAAATAAAACATTTTTATAAGAAAATAATTACTAAATACCTCCCCAAAAATTATTTTACCTAATTTCTTTGCAGTGGAAAAAGAACCACTGAAAAACAACCCCACACCAGTAAAGTTCCTCCACCCCCAATCTCGCTCATCCATGTCTTTATGGACCTTGCTTTGTGCATAGGTCCAAATCATTTGGTGGAGGGGGGATTACGGTGTGGGGTTGTTTTTCATGGGTTGGGTTTGGCCCCTTAGTTCCAGTGAAGGGAACTCTTAAAGAGGAAGTAAACCCATCAGGGTTTACTTCCTCTTTGTTTCCCTGCAAAGGTAAAGCATAATGGAGTGGACTACTATGCATCGCAAAGTAGTCCATTATGTGTCACTTACCTGACACAGGAGCCAGCGAAGTCACCGCTGTCCCCTTGTGTACAGAGCCTCCATCTGCTTGGTGGGTCTCGCTGCTCCAGCACTGTCATCCGACGGAGCCGTGATGACGTCACTCCCGCGCATATTGCCGTTAACATCGGAAAGCTCAGTGCGCATGCGAGCCGATGTCTACGACGCATGCGCCGTAGACAGCGGTGCCTGTCTTTTGGCAAATATCTCCTAAACCATGTAGGTTTAGGAGATATTTCTTGGACCTACAGGTAAGCCTTAATCTAGGCTTACCTGTAGGTCAAAGTGGTTTGTAAGGGTTTGCAACCACTTTAAGGCGTCAGCATACCAAGACATTTTAGACAATTTCAGGCTCCCAACTTTGTGGGAACAGTTTGGGGATGGCCCCTTCCTTTTCCAACATGACTGCGCACCAGTGCACAAAGCAAGGTCCATAAAGACATGGATGAGCGAGTTTGGGGTGGAAGAACTTGACTGGCCTGAACAGAGTCCTGACCTCAACCCAATAAAACACCTTTGGGATGAATTAGAATGGAGACTGTGAGCCAGGCCTTTTCTTTCCCATCAGTGCCTGAAATGAAAAATGCTCTTCTGGAAGAATGGTCAAACATTCCCATAGACACACTCCTAAACCTTGTGGACAGCCTTCCCAGAAGAGTTGAAGCTCTTATAGCTGCAAAGGGTGGGCCAACTCAATATTGAACCCTACAGACTAAGACTGGAATGCCAATAAAGTTTATGTGCGTGTAAAGGCAGGCGTCCCAATACTTTGTGGGAACAGTTTGGGGATGTCCCCTTCCTTTTCCAACATGACTGCACACCAGTGCACCATGCAAGGTCCATAAAGACGTGGATGAGCGAGTTTGGGGTGGAGGAACTTGACTGGCCTGCACAGAGTCCTGACCTCAACCCGATAGAACACCTTTGGGATAAATTAGAGCGGAGACTGCGAGCCAGGTCTTCTCATCCAACATCAGTGCCTGACCTTACAAATGCACTTCTGCAAATTTTGCTCATCTCTACTCAGAAGACAACCATCGTAATAGTCAGACAATTAGCATTATAAGAAGCCTGCCAGCCACTTCTATTATGTCAGGCCCACTTCAATGGAACAAACCATTATTTACACTTTTTTTAATTTATTTTTTATTTTTTAAACGATGCGCCTTTAGTATTAACGCTGGCGGCTCGTGGAACAAGAAAGGGAGCATAGCCGTTTGAAAAATAATATATATATTTTTTTTTATTATTTGACATCTAAAGGATTAGCTTTAGTTTTGACATATTTCAATTTTCAGACGCGGCGCTGTGTAATGGAAATTACAGACATATCTAGCAGAAAAACGCAGAAGATCATTGATAGCATTTAAGCCTTTCAAGATATTTCACAGCAATAATGCTGATTTTTTTTTTTTTTTTGTTTATCGGTGCACACAAGGAGAATAGAATACCTGCTGGCTCCTTAATACCTCCGAGCTGTGAATCTTTTCCCGCTATGTTGTTAACATAATTTGATTACCGCTCTACCGGCTATAATTTATCACATACAAATAGCAGGGTTGCCAGTGACCTGCCAGGTGCTGCCGGATGCTGTTAGTGAGCCTGGCATTCAGTGTGATTGGCAGCTGACGGTCGGATCCCTAAAGAAAGAAATATGTTTGAAACTTGGAAATATTTGTCTCTATTTGGCTTTGTGGATGTCCTAGGCTGGTGTGGGAGAGGCGATTTTGTACCAGAGATTAATCATCAAGAATGTTCTAGTTCAAATGCTGCTTGTTGCATTGACATATAGAGATGGCCTTGCGGTTCGCCCCACGGTCGGTTTGCGGCAAACTTTGCGTGTTCGCTATTCGCCAAAACTGGTGGACATATGGCGCTGTTCGCGGCCGCCATATTCTTTTACATTGTGAAGAACTTTGACCCATGACACATCCATCATGTGGTACAGGACAGCCAATTGAGACATTCCAGCACATGGACATACCCCCTACCTTATAAATAGACCTGATCTGGCTGCCATTTTATATTCTGTCTTTTGTCAGTGTAGGGAGAGGTTGCTGTGTGGAGCAGGGACAGTCTGTAATCACTAGCTATTAGGTCCACAAAAGTCCTTTTAATATAGTATAGTAATAAAATAATAATAATAATATAGTATATAGTATAGGTGTACAGTATATAGGGGTGTAATACACATATAAATTACTTTCAAATATAGAAAGCCTAGTATAGTGCATTTCTACTGTGCAGCATTGTGACTGCTGAGCAGTTCTGCAGCTCTTTTGTCAGTGTAGGGAGAGGTTGCTGTGTGTCGCAGGGACAGAGTGTAGTGACACAAATCGCTAACGAATATAGGTCCACAAAAGTCCTTTTAAGGACTGGTATAGGTGTACTATTTGGTGTGCAGTATATAGTGGTGTAATACACGTATAAATTACTTTCAAATATAGAAAGCATAGTATAGTGCATTTCTACTGTGCAGCATTGTGACTGCTGAGCGGTTCTGCAGCTCTTTTGTCGGTGTAGGGAGAGGTTGCTGTGTGTCGCAGGGAACAGATTGCAGCGACACAAATCGCTAACGAATATAGGTCCACAAAAGTCCTTTTAAGGACTGGTATAGGTGTACTATTTGGTGTGCAGTATATAGGGGTGTAATACACATATAAATTACTTTCAAATATAGAAAGCATAGTATAGTGCATTTCTACTGTGCAGCATTGTGACTGCTGAGCGGTTCTGCAGCTCTTTTGTCAGTGTAGGGAGAGGTTGCTGTGTGTCGCAGGGACAGAGTGTAGCGACACAAATTGCTAACGAATATAGGTCCACAAAAGTCCTTTAAGGACTGGTATAGGTGTACTATTTGGTGTGCAGTATATAGGGGTGTAATACACGTATAAAATACTTTTCAAATATAGAAAGCATAGTATAGTGCATTTCTACTTCTATACACCTAAGGGGAACTGCACGCCAGGTGAAACAGCAGCAAGGCAGAGTCCAAACAATTAGAAGACCCGAGCCAACTATTGCTCAGGTCACCCCGAAATTTTGGATACCCGCTACAATAACTTATAAAAAAAAAATTATGGCAACTTTTCCTAAAGCAGGATCATCTCCTGCACCCCCTTCATAGCCTGGCCTTGCCTCTCCTCCATGGCCTTTATGCGCTCCTGAATAGGGATGAGCCGAACACCCCCGGGTTCGGTTCGCACCAGAACCTTCGAACCGACCGAAAGTTTGCGCGAATTTTCGAACCCTATACGTTATAATGGACGCGAACGTTCGAAATCAAAAGTGCTAATTACAACGGCCAATATGCATGTTAATGTCATAAAACAGGTTTGGGGACCCGGGTCCTGCCCCAGGGGACATATATCAATGCAAAAAGAACTTTTAAAAACTAAAGTTTTTTCGGGAGCAGTCATTTTAATGATGCATAAAGTGAAAAAAAAAAAGTGAAATTTTCCTTTAAATATGGTACCTGGGGGGTGTCTAAAGTATGCCTGTGAAGTGGCATGTGTTTCCCGTGTTTAGAACTGTCCTTGCACAAAATGACATTTGTAAAGGAAAAAAAGAAGCCATTTAAAACCACTTGCGGCTTTAGGTTTGTTCTTAAGTATCCTCGTGGCCTCCTCAAATGGTGAGAGGACAGTGCATGCATCCCTGATCATGCTCCACTGACGTGGGGAAAAAAAACCAAGCTCCCCTGACCCTGTCCTGGTGCCATAGTCGCAAAGGTACTCATTGATGGCCCTCTGCTGCGTGTGCAGTCGCTGCAGCATGGCCAACGTTGAGTTCCACCTGGTGGGCATGTAACATATTAGGCGGTTCTTGGGCAGGTTCAGCTCCTTTTGCAGCTCAGTCAGCCGAGCACTGGCATTATAAGATCGGCGGAAATGCACACAGACTTTCCTGGCCTGCCTCAGGACATCCTGTAAGCCTGGGAACCTGCCCAAGAACCGCTGCACCACCAGGTTGAGGACGTGAGCCATGCAGGGCACATGGGTGAGCTGCCCCTGTCGCAGGGCGGAGAGGAGGTTGGTGCCATTGTCAGAAACGACCATTCCTGGCTTAAGCTGACGTGGCGTCAACCACCTCTCGGCCTGCCCCTGCAGAGCTGCCAGAACCTCTGGCCCAGTGTGGCTTCTGTCCCCCAAACACACCAGCGCAAGCACGGCATGGCATCTTTTTGCCTGCGTACTTGCGTAGCCCCTTGTACGCCTACGGAGCACCGCTGGTTCCAAGGACAGAGCACTGGAGGAAGAAGAAGAGGAGGGGGGTGGAGGAGAGAGGTGTGTCACAACCAGTAGCAGTAGTAGCGTTTTGGAGGCGTGGTGGCGGAACAACCTCCAACACTACTGCACCTTGTCCTGCATCCCTCCCAGCTGCCAATAGAGTGACCCAATGGGCCGTGAAAGAAAGGTACCGTCCCTGTCCATGCCTGCTGGACCATGAGTCAGCGGTAATATGCACCTTACCGCTGACCGCCCTGTCCAGCGAGGCATGGACATTGCCCTCCACATGCCGGTAGAGAGACGGAATCGCCTTCCGTGAGAAAAAGTGGCGTTTGGGAACCTGCCACTGAGGAACCGCACATTGAACAAACTCACGGAAGGGGGCCGAGTCTACCAACTGAAAAGGCCGCAGTTGAAGTGCTAGCAATTTAGCCAAGCTAGCATTCAACCGCTGGGCATGTGGATGGCTGGGAGTGTACTTCTTTCTACGGTCCAGCAGCTGGGGCAGGGAAATTTGCCTGCTGCAATCGGACGTCGGTGTACTGCAAGTACTTGGTTGTGACACACCTAATTCTACACCTTCAGTCCTCTCAGAGCAGCTTTCAGAGAGGACTGAAGGTGTAGTGGGGATGGAGATCCCAGCTGAGGAGGAGCAAGGAGAGGTCCGCTTAGTTCTTTGGTGTGGGTCTTTTATGTGTGCCTGCCAACGAGCTGCATGGCAGGTCGACATATGTCTGGTCATGCTTGTGGTGCCCAAGCGGCTGATGTTTTGGCCACGCGAGATACGCTTGAGACAAATATTGCAAATAGCAGTGGTGCGATCTGATGCACTCGTCTCAAAAAAGGCCCACACCAAAGAACTTTTCTGATAACGTGCAGAGGCAGCGCCCTGCACAGGCGGAGCTCTGCGGTGTTGTACAGTTGCTGTGCTGGCCTCTACCTGGCCTCCAGGGGGCATCCTGCCTCGTTGGACATGTGACGCCGCATCCTCCTCCTCCTCGTCCTCCTCCTCATCCTCTCTCCCTTCAGGCACCCACGTGGAGTCAGTGACCTCATCATCCCCTCCCTCTTCACCACTAGAGCAAACCTGGCAGTAAGCTGCAGCTGGTGGAACAGTACTGCCAGATTCCTCAAGCTGGGTATCATCATCCGAGCCTTCGAATCGTTGGGCATCCTCCTGGAGCATGTACCCAACACTGTGCTCAAAGAGTTCGGGGGACTCCTCAGGAGGACATGGTGGGTCTAGGGAAGGGGTGGCTGATGATGCTCTGCCAGTACCCTGAGCCTGGGTGAGAGAGGATGAGGAGGATGAGGAGGGCTTGGTCATCCATTCTACCAAGCCTTCAGCATGATGCGGCTCCACATGTCCAGCTGCCGAAAACAAAGACGCGCGTGTCCCATGGCCACGTGCTGATGACGATGCACGACCACGTCCACGGCCACGGCCACGGCCACGTCCACTAGAAACAGAGCCTGCCTGCCCTGTGTTCTTGGCTCTGCACGCTCTGCCTCCCCTTGGCGGTCTTCCAGCCATTGTAGTCGGTAGTCCTGTGGGTGCTGCTGAGAAGAATATATAGGAGCTCTGTGTGATGCCACTAACACACTAGAAGTCCTATGGGTGCTTCTGCAAAGAAAATAGAGGAGCTCTGTGTGATGCCACTAACACACTAGAAGTCCTGTGGGTGCTGCTGAGAAGAAAATATAGGAGCTCTGTGTGATGCCACTAACACACTAGAAGTCCTATGGGTGCTTCTGCAAAGAAAATAGAGGAGCTCTGTGTGATGCCACTAACACACTAGAAGTCCTGTGGGTGCTGCTGAGAAGAAAATATAGGAGCTCTGTGTGATGCCACTAACACACTAGAAGTCCTATGGGTGCTTCTGCAAAGAAAATAGAGGAGCTCTGTGTGATGCCACTAACACACTAGAAGTCCTGTGGGTGCTGCTGAGAAGAAAATATAGGAGCTCTGTGTGATGCCACTAACACACTAGAAGTCCTATGGGTGCTTCTGCAAAGAAAATAGAGGAGCTCTGTGTGATGCCACTAACACACTAGAAGTCCTGTGGGTGCTTCTGCAAAGAAAATAGAGGAGCTCTGTGTGATGCCACTAACACACTAGAAGTCCTGTGGGTGCTGCTGAGAAGAAAATATAGGAGCTCTGTGTGATGCCACTAACACACTAGAAGTCCTATGGGTGCTTCTGCAAATAAAATAGAGGAGCTCTGTGTGATGCCACTAACACACTCGAAGTCCTGTGGGTGCTGCTGAGAAGAAAATATAGGAGCTCTGTGTGATGCCACTAACACACTAGAAGTCCTGTGGGTGCTGCTGAGAAGAAAATATAGGAGCTCTGTGTGATGCCACTAACACACTAGAAGTCCTATGGGTGCTTCTGCAAAGAAAATAGAGGAGCTCTGTGTGATGCCACTAACACACTAGAAGTCCTGTGGGTGCTTCTGCAAAGAAAATAGAGGAGCTCTGTGTGATGCCACTAACACACTAGAAGTCCTGTGGGTGCTGCTGAGAAGAAAATATAGGAGCTCTGTGTGATGCCACTAACACACTAGAAGTCCTATGGGTGCTTCTGCAAAGAAAATAGAGGAGCTCTGTGTGATGCCACTAACACACTCGAAGTCCTGTGGGTGCTGCTGAGAAGAAAATATAGGAGCTCTGTGTGATGCCACTAACACACTAGAAGTCCTATGGGTGCTTCTGCAAAGAAAATAGAGGAGCTCTGTGTGATGCCACTAACACACTAGAAGTCCTGTGGGTGCTTCTGCAAAGAAAATAGAGGAGCTCTGTGTGATGCCACTAACACACTAGAAGTCCTATAGGTGCTTCTGGGAAGAAAATATAGGTCTGTGTGATGGGACTAACACACTTCAAGTCCTATAGGTGCTTCTGGGAACAAAATATAGGATCTCTGTGTGATGGGACTAACACACTTCAAGTCCTATGGGTGCTTCTGGGAAGAAAATATAGGTCTGTGTGATGGGACTAACACACTTCAAGTCCTATAGGTGCTTCTGGGAACAAAATATAGGATCTCTGTGTGATGGGACTAACACACTTCAAGTCCTATGGGTGCTTCTGGGAAGAAAATATAGGTCTGTGTGATGGGACTAACACACTTCAAGTCCTATAGGTGCTTCTGGGAACAAAATATAGGATCTCTGTGTGATGGGACTAACACACTTCAAGTCCTATGGGTGCTTCTGGGAAGAAAATATAGGTCTGTGTGATGGGACTAACACACTTCAAGTCCTATAGGTGCTTCTGGGAACAAAATATATGATCTCTGTGTGATGGGACTAACACACTTCAAGTCCTATAGGTGCTTCTGGGAAGAAAATATAGGTCTGTGTGATGGGACTAACACACTTCAAGTCCTATAGGTGCTTCTGGGAACAAAATATATGATCTCTGTGTGATGGGACTAACACACTTCAAGTCCTATGGGTGCTTCTGGGAAGAAAATGTAGGTCTGTGTGATGGGACTAACACACTTCAAGTCCTATAGGTGCCTCTGGGAACAAAATATATGATCTCTGTGTGATGGGACTAACACACTTTAAGTCCTATAGGTGCTTCTGGGAAGAAAATATAGGTCTGTGTGATGGGACTAACACACTTCAAGTCCTTTAGGTGCTTCTGGGAACAAAATATATGATCTCTGTGTGATGGGACTAACACACTTCAAGTCCTATGGGTGCTTCTGGGAAGAAAATATAGGTCTGTGTGATGGGACTAACACACTTCAAGTCCTATAGGTGCTTCTGGGAACAAAATATATGATCTCTGTGTGATGGGACTAACACACTTCAAGTCCTATGGGTGCTTCTGGGAAGAAAATATAGGTCTGTGTGATGGGACTAACACACTTCAAGTCCTATAGGTGCTTCTGGGAACAAAATATATGATCTCTGTGTGATGGGACTAACACACTTCAAGTCCTATAGGTGCCTCTGGGAAGAAAATATAGGTCTGTGTGATGGGACTAACACACTTCAAGTCCTATAGGTGCCTCTGGGAAGAAAATATAGGTCTGTGTGATGGGACTAACACACTTCAAGTCCTATAGGTGCTTCTGGGAACAAAATATATGATCTCTGTGTGATGGGACTAACACACTTCAAGTCCTATAGGTGCTTCTGGGAAGAAAATATAGGTCTGTGTGATGGGACTAACACGCTTCAAGTCCTATAGGTGCTTCTGGGAACAAAATATATGATCTCTGTGTGATGGGACTAACACACTTCAAGTCCTATAGGTGCTTCTGGGAACAAAATATATGATCTCTGTGTGATGGGACTAACACACTTCAAGTCCTATGGGTGCTTCTGGGAAGAAAATATAGGTCTGTGTGATGGGACTAACACACTTCAAGTCCTATAGGTGCTTCTGGGAACAAAATATATGATCTCTGTGTGATGGGACTAACACACTTCAAGTCCTATGGGTGCTTCTGGGAAGAAAATATAGGTCTGTGTGATGGGACTAACACACTTCAAGTCCTATAGGTGCTTCTGGGAACAAAATATATGATCTCTGTGTGATGGGACTAACACACTTCAAGTCCTATGGGTGCTTCTGGGAAGAAAATATAGGTCTGTGTGATGGGACTAACACACTTCAAGTCCTATAGGTGCTTCTGGGAACAAAATATATGATCTCTGTGTGATGGGACTAACACACTTCAAGTCCTATAGGTGCCTCTGGGAAGAAAATATAGGTCTGTGTGATGGGACTAACACACTTCAAGTCCTATAGGTGCCTCTGGGAAGAAAATATAGGTCTGTGTGATGGGACTAACACACTTCAAGTCCTATAGGTGCTTCTGGGAACAAAATATATGATCTCTGTGTGATGGGACTAACACACTTCAAGTCCTATAGGTGCTTCTGGGAAGAAAAAATAGGTCTGTGTGATGGGACTAACACACTTCAAGTCCTATAGGTGCTTCTGGGAACAAAATATATGATCTCTGTGTGATGGGACTAACACACTTCAAGTCCTATAGGTGCTTCTGGGAACAAAATATATGATCTCTGTGTGATGGGACTAACACACTTCAAGTCCTATGGGTGCTTCTGGGAAGAAAATATAGGTCTGTGTGATGGGACTAACACACTTCAAGTCCTATAGGTGCTTCTGGGAACAAAATATATGATCTCTGTGTGATGGGACTAACACACTTCAAGTCCTATAGGTGCCTCTGGGAAGAAAATATAGGTCTGTGTGATGGGACTAACACACTTCAAGTCCTATAGGTGCCTCTGGGAAGAAAATATAGGTCTGTGTGATGGGACTAACACACTTCAAGTCCTATAGGTGCTTCTGGGAACAAAATATATGATCTCTGTGTGATGGGACTAACACACTTCAAGTCCTATAGGTGCTTCTGGGAACAAAATATATGATCTCTGTGTGATGGGACTAACACACTTCAAGTCCTATAGGTGCTTCTGGGAAGAAAATATAGGTCTGTGTGATGGGACTAACACACTTCAAGTCCTATAGGTGCTTCTGGGAACAAAATATATGATCTCTGTGTGATGGGACTAACACACTTCAAGTCCTATAGGTGCTTCTGGGAACAAAATATATGATCTCTGTGTGATGGGACTAACACACTTCAAGTCCTATAGGTGCTTCTGGGAAGAAAATATAGGTCTGTGTGATGGGACTAACACACTTCAAGTCCTATAGGTGCTTCTGGGAACAAAATATATGATCTCTGTGTGATGGGACTAACACACTTCAAGTCCTATAGGTGCCTCTGGGAACAAAATATAGGATCTCTGTGTGATGGGACTAACACACTTCAAGTCCTATAGGTGCTTCTGGGAAGAAAATATAGCTCTGTGTGATGGGACTAACACACTTCAAGTCCTATAGGTGCTTCTGGGAACAAAATATAGGAGCTCTGCCTGCCTGCCACGAACACACTACAAGTCCTATAGGTGCTTCTGGGAACAAAATATAGGAGCTCTGCCTGCCTGCCACGAACACACTACAAGCCCCTCTTTCTAAATCAATCTTTCTAAATGAATCTATCTAACTCAATCTCTCTAAGTAAATCTCTCTAACTAACTAAATCCAGCAGAGTGTCACAGAACTATCCTGCTCTATCTACGCCGGAACAGCATGTGACCGGCGCAGACGGCGTGGCGGCCTTTTATAGGGGGGGCGTGTACTAAAGCCCCTGAGCTGTTATTGGCTACAGGCGTCCTGCCTGTAGCCAATTATGGCTCTTCGAGTTTCCGGCGCTGTGATTGGCCAAGCATGCGGGGTCACAGTGCATGCTTGGCCAATCATCAGCCAGCAATGCACTGCGCCGGCCGCGCCGGCCGCAATGCATTGCGGGGCCGCTCGCATCACACGAACGTGATGCGAGCGGCCAAAATAGTTCTGGGCTCGCCGAGCGAGCGAACACCCGGTGCTCGATGCGAACATGGGTTCGCATCGAGCACCGGGCCCATCCCTACTCCCGAATTGACGAAATTTCACAGGTAAAAAAAAAATGCTTGTCGGTGTCGATCCTAGATTCGCTTAATACTTCAGGTATGTCAGTGTCCATGTTGTGGGACTATGTGTGCACAGCTAGTAAGTATTTTGTGGCCTGCGGTCCGCGAACATTTGTGCCCGTTAGATGTTCGTCTGTCACTATTGACATACCTCCTTAGACCCAGCCTATCCAGACAGTATGGTCACCTGCTGACTTGGCATCATCCACAGGCAGCTTAACTCTTGAATAACCATATGTTTACCACCCTATAGCAGTTTAACTCCTGTGCGCAGGATTATGTATATACAGTGGAACCTCAGATCACAAGCATAATCCGTTCCAGGAGAAAGGTAAGGGGGGGGGGGTTACTAATATAGGGGGAACCTTTATATCAGTGCCCCCTTTCATTATTGTATTCACTCCCCCATTACATCAGTGACCCCCCTCAGACTGGCCTGGCGGCCTTGTCACTGACCTCCTCTCAGGTGCACCGTGCAGGGCTCAGTCAGACAGCTCCAGCTTGGCGGCTCTGGCTTTCTAGGATCCCCTCAGACATGATAAAACACAAGAGATGGTCAGAGCAGGCTGCAGACATGATACAGGAGGTAGACAAAGGCTGCAGACATGATACAGGAGGTGGACAGAGGCTGGGGGCATACTACAGGAGGCGGACAGAGGCTGCGGGCATACTACAGGAGGCGGACAGAGGCTGGGGGCATACTACAGGAGGCGGACAGAGGCTGCGGGCATACTACAGGAGGCGGACAGAGGCTGCGGGCATACTACAGGAGGCGGACAGAGGCTGCGGGCATACTACAGGAGGCGGACAGAGGCTGCAGACATGACACAGGAGGTGGACAGAGGCTGCGGGCATGATAGTGTCCCAGTGCTGCCCTGACCTGTGGATGTTCTACACTCCACTCTACAGAATACAGCCACACACTGCCTAATCCCCCCCACACACACTCTAAGGATCACAGACTTCTCCTAGTAATATATAGATATCAGCAGTCACATCCATACACAGGCTGCCATTGTACAATCTCATCTACACCAATATTAACACAGTGACCAGGCCAGGCAGGAACACTATAAAGGACTACAAGTCCCATCACACCATTCCAGCCAGGACATGCTGAGCCTTGTAGTCCACACTGGCTTACCTCATATATATAATCGACCTCTTCAGACTCCTCATCCTCACTGAGATCAGAGTCCTCCTCTTCTCCTCCTCCTCCCATTTCATCCTCCATCTCCTCTTTGCATGCCATGCTGTCCTCTTTCTCAAAGGCCCAGCGTGCAGAGGCGGAAGTAAAAAGGAAGTTCCGCGGACTGTACCATCTCACTACTATTGGGGGGGGGGGGGTGTTCATGGAGCCTGACCTTCTGACAGGACACGAACTGTACTACTAATAGAGGTCACCCCCCCCTTCCCCATAGACATACAGAGGTCGGCCGGGTCATGTGTGGTGAGTGTGACTGGGCGCGCTCATGATCAGATTTTCTCAGGAATTTTCAGAATTAGCGCATGCGCAGTTCTCATCTGAGCCTGTCGTAGCCATTTTTACTGGCACCGTTCAGCTCTTACGGACATTTACGGACACCGGAAAATTGCCCTGTTTTTACGGGCTGTCCGTAAATCTACGGACAGTTGGCAACACTGGTTATAACCCTCCCTTGCTCTATCCAAGTTTAAAAAAAAATTCCTATAGTTCTACATTAAGTGTAAGAAGACGATGACTTTCCTAAACCCTGTCTCTGCAAAGAGTTAACACTGGCTGAGGGTACATGAAAAAAAGGGGTCAGCTTACAATGATATTAAAGCTTCCTTTTCTTAAATAAAATAACACACATGTAAAGCCCCATACACACGGTCGGACTTTTTCATCAATTTGGTCCGATCGGACAAGGTTGTTGAAAAATCAGACCGTGTGTATGCACCATCGGACAGTGTTCGTCGGTTTGTCCGTCGGACAAAGTCTTATCTCCTGCTGGAAAGATTTGCCGTCAACCCGGTCCGATCACACCAAATCCGATCGTGTGTACGGTTGTGCGACCGGACAAAGTGCTACGCATGCTCAGATCACATTACAAGACCAAAGCTATTGGCTACTAGCCTCTACGTAGTCCCGTCGTAGGCAACAAACGTCACCACGTTCAGAATGATCGGATTTTCCGACAACTTTGTCCGACCGTGTGTACGCAACGCCAACATCGGACAAAGTACGTCGGACAAAGTCCGACTGACCTGGTCCGCGGATTGTCCGAGCGTGTGTATGGGGCTTTATACTTACCTGCTATGTGCAGTGTTCTTCCTGTTCTCGGGTCCTCCGCCAGTGCTCCTGGCTCCTCCTCATTGGCACTCTATGGGGGTACTCGTGCAGGCTCACTCCTAAGCCGCTCTGTCTATGGAGACCCCCCTTCTCAGCTCCCTCATCACATTTGATTGACAGCAGTGGGAGCCAATGGCTCCTGCTCTCAAGCACAGTGCTGGACCGCGAATGTGCTCAGGTAAGTATAAGGGGGAGCTGGGAGGGATTCTGTGACACAGAAGCTATTAAAAAAAAAAAACCTTTAAGCTTTAGAACCCCTTTTACCACTTGCTGACCGCCGCAAGCCGAAATATGTCGGCACAATGGCAGCAGTGGGCAAATGGGCGTACCTGTACGTGCTCTTTAATTGGCGGAGCTAGCGAGCACATGCCGTGTTCAGCGTGACTGTGCCTGCTGACTTGATTTCCGCCGGTGTCCCATCGATCGTGTCACGGAGCTGCAGAACGGGGAGATGCCTATGTAAACAAGGAATTTCCCCGTTCTGCCTAGTGACATGACAGAGATCACTGCTCCCTGTCACCGGGAGCAGTGATCGCTGTCATGTGAGTTGTAGCCCACCCTCCCCCACAGTTAGAATCACTCCCCAGGACACACTTAATCCCTTCATCGCCTCTAGTGTTTAACCCCTTCCCTGCCAGTGTCATTTATTCTGTAATCAGTGTAATTGTTATAGCACTGATTTCTGTATAAATGACAATAGTCCCAAAATAGTGTCAAAAGTGTCCGATGTGTCCGCCATAATGTCGCAGTCATGATAAAAATCGCAGATTGCCGCCATTACTAGTAAAAAAAAAAATAATAATAAAAATGCCCTAAAACGATCTCCTATTTTGTAGACGTTATAACTTTTGCGCAAACAAATCAATATACACTTATTGCAATTTTTTTTTACCAAAAATATGTAGAAGAATACGTATCGGCCTAAACTGAGGAATAAATAGTTTTTTTATATATTTTTGGGGAGTATTTATTATAGTAAAAAGTAAAAAATATTGGTATTTTTGCAAAATTGTCGCTCTTTTTTGTTTATAGCGCAAAAAATAAAAACCGCAGAGAGGAGATCAAATACCACCAAAAGAAAGCTCTATTTTTGGGAAAAAAAGGACGTAAATTTTGTTTGGGAGCAACGTCGCACGACCGCGCAATTGTCAGTTAAAGCCAGGCAGTGCCGAATCGCAAAAAATGCTCTGGTCAGGAAGGGGGGGTAAAATCTTCTGGGGCTTACGCGGTTAAACTGAACTAATTATCACTAAAAAGGAGGGAAGGACAGAGGGAGATACCAGATTACATAAGTAAACAAACTGTAGTGGCCACTTGATCTCAGCATACTACAGCTTAAAGTGGTTGTAAACCCTTACAAACCACTTGGACCTACAGGTAAGCCTAGATTAAGGCTTAACTGTAGTTCAAAGAAATATCTCCTAAACCTACATGGTTTAGGAGATATTTGCCAAAATACAGGCACCGCAGTCTACGGCACATGCGCCATAGTCAGCGGCGCACAGGCGCACTGAGAAGGTCGCTCTCAATGGCGATATGCCGCGAGTGGCGGCTCCCGTGTGCATCCGCGGGAGTGATGTCATAGTGGCACCGTCGAATGACAGCGACGGAGCCGCGAGACCCACCAAGAAGACGGAGGCTCCGTACACAAGGGGACAGCAGTGACATTGCAGGCTCCTGTGTCAGGTAAGTGACACATAATGGACTACTATGCAATGCATAGGTAGACCATTATGCTTTACCTTTGCAGGGAAACAAAGAGGAAGTAAACCCATTAGGGTTTACTTCCTCTTTAATAGTAACCTAAAATAGTCAGCAGAGATAATTACTAATTGGTAGGACATAACAAAGAACATAAAAAAGGATGGGAACGCTACTCTCCTGATTAAAGTCCTGTAAATCTTTATAGTACAAGAGGAATTGAAAAAAAAAAATCAACGCATTTCGGCCATCAAAAATCCCTCTTTATCAGGGCTTGGGTTATAGCTGGAACTAAGAGGAATATGGATAATGTGTTACAAAGTAAAAGGGATATTAGATGCAGTGATTCGGGTCCCTGATTAGGCAGCCTGATACTTTCAACCTAGGTGAAATTACTTGATTGGAAATTTTAAAGTACAACTAAAGGCAAACTGTTTTTTTTTTTGGGGGGGGGGGGGCTTAGTTTTTTTGTTGTTGTTGCTATCTGTGCCCCCCATTAGGTAGACTTCTCTTCACTTCCTGTCCCATAGCCAAAATGCCAGTTGCTTGGCTGTTATGCTAATTCTCTACTTTCCATATTTATTGAACAGGCATTTAGCTGGTGAAACCAAAATGGATTTGTAAAATGGATTTCATTGCAACTGGTCTGAAGCCGATGGCACTTCTGGTTGGTATCTGTAGAGTGTCATGTATCTGCCAATGCCTGTGAGTATTTTGATGTAGGAGGGATGTATGTATACTTTTTCAACTAAAGAAAAAAAAAATCATAAAAGCAACAGAAAATAAACAAACAGCCTATCAGGTCCAATGTATTGGTTAGAAAATTTGTAAAAAAAAAATGTTTCCACTATTTGCCCTGGGGTTCTCTGTCTGTTAACTGGCTTGTCAACATTGTGTGATGCATCGGTTATCTGATTGGCATGCCTGTAGGTTAACGGTGTGACGGAGAAATGTTGTATTGCATCGGCTAGGAGACTGACAAGCCGGGTCGTTAACTTGACATGGAGGAATGTGTAATGCATTGTTCATACAGCTGACAAGGGTTAACATGTCAGGTAGAACGCTGTGATGAATTCGTTATATCTCCATTAGCTTCTCATTCTGCTAGACCATGATTTCAAGCTTAAGTCTACAATCTGCTGCCCATGTTATGCCCAAATCTGGAAAGTACCTTGCTTCTCCAAGATATAAGTCGTTTTCAAACCCTCCGTTATCATTACTGGGGCCAATTGGTTCCCACACTTATCTCGTCACCGGTGGTGGAGTCATCAGGGGACCCTTATGGGCAGTCCAACCGATGTAGGCAAACACTACCATACCAGACTTATGCCCCATACACACGGTCGGATTTTCCGATGGATTCTGTCCTATCGGACAATGTTGTCGGAAATTCCAACCGTGTGTTTGCACCATCGGACATTTTCCATCGGATTGTCCGACGAACAAAGTTTTATCTCCTGCTCTCAAATTTTCCGACAACAAAGTCCTATCGGACTTTTTCCGATCGTATGTAGCGAATTCCGACGGACAAAGTGCCACGCATGCTCAGATCACATTACAAGACCAAAGCTATTGGCTACTAGCCTCTACGTAGTCCCGTCGTAGGCAACAAACGTCACCACGTTCAGAATGATCGGATTTTCCGACAACTTTGTCCGACCGTGTGTATGCAACACCAGGGTCGGACTAAATCCGTCGGAAAAAATACGATGGATTTTGTGGTCGGATTTTCCGACCGTGTGTACGGGGCATTAGGGTTCTTTCACAAAGAGAGATTGCTGTATGGGAATGGCATTGGGCGACTGGACCATGATAGGGGAGCAGAGAACTCCCCTATCACTGCATCACTGAAGTGTACCTAAACCCAAAACCAAATGTAATACATTGTATCTTACCAGTCCTTAGATTTCATGCTACTTAGAAAAAAATACATGTACTACTTGAGGCCAGAATATGGTATCCAGTGCCAGAATGTAGGGCTCTGTATAGTATCACAGAGAGCAGATAGTGTTTTAACCACTTCAGCCCCGGGAAGATTTTCCCCCTTTTTGCGATACGGCACTGCGTCGCTATAACTGACAATTGCGTGGTCGTGCGACGTTGTACCCACACAAAATGTATGTCCTTTTTTCTCCACAAATAGAGCTTTCTTTTGGTGGTATTTGATCACCTCTGCCGTTTTTATTTGTTGCGCTATAAACAAAAAAAGCGACAATTTTGAAAAAAACACAATATTTTGTACTTTTTGCTATAATAAATACCCCCCCCCCCACCAAAAAAAAAATGAATTTCTTCATCAGTTTAGGCCGATTTATATTTTTCTACATATTTTTGGGGAAGAAAAATCGCAATAAGCGTATATTGATTGGTTTGGGCAAAAGTTATAGCGTCTACAAAATAGGGGATAGATTTATGGCATTTTTATTATTATTATTTTTTTACTATAATTGGCGGCGATATGCGATTTTTATCAGGACTGAGAGATTGCGGCGGAAAGAGGTTAACACTAGGGGGCGATCAAAGTGTTAAATGCATTCCCTATATCTGTTCTAACTCTGGAGGGGATGTGACTGACTAGAGGAAAAGAGATCGCTGTTCTTACTTGGTAGGAACACACAATCTCTCTCCTCTCCCCTGACAGAACCTGGATTTGTGTGTTTACACATACAGATCCCGGTTCTCGCTCTGTCAAGAGTGATCGCGGGTGCCCGGCGGTCATCGCACCTGCCAGGCACGCGCATCGGCTCCGGGGACACGCTGTGGGCGCGCGTGCCTGCTACAGCTTTTTAAAGAGCCGATGCAGCTACAACGGCTCGTGCAAGGGAGCCAACCTGCTGGGAATAGACCTGTAGAGCAGGCACACGTTTTCCTGCAGAAGGAAAAGCTTTCTTAAAGCCCCTCTCCAGGATAAAACCCCTATCCCCTATCCCAACCTTGTCTCCAGTTTTCTCTCTTTCTTTTTCTACTTCTGGTGCCAACTTCATTGTCTTCGTGCCGTTGACATTTCCTATTTGCTGTCCAGCTGTGGGGTCCTCTGAAGATCCCGAAGAAGAGTGGGGTTGGTAGAGGGGACTGAAGGAGACCAGCAATCTCAGGTGCATACTAGTCATCCTTGGAAATGGCAGGGTGAGCGAGATAGACAGTGGACTTATGCCTCGTACACACGTACGGACTTTTGCCGGCGGACCTAAGTCCAGCGGACAATCCGCTGGACTTTCCCGCTAGGTCCGCTGGACTTTCCGAGGGTGTGGACTTGCCCACACACGCACGGACTTCTCCAGCGGATAATCCGCCGGCCAAAAGTCCGCGGGACTTTTGAAAATGAACGGACTTGCCCACACACGGCGCAGTCCGTTCATTTCGAACGTAACTTCAGGTTACGTAGCTAGCGTAGGCAGTAAATGCCGCCGCGCTAGCTCCACAAGCTGGCATGGATTTAAAGGGAATCCCCACGCCGAAAAAACGGCGTGGGGGTTCCCCCCAAATCCATGTCAGACCCTCATCCGAGCACGCAGCCTGGCAGGCCAGGAAAGGGGTGGGGACGAACAAGCGCCCCCCCCCCCTCCTGAGCCGTACCAGGCCGCGTGCCCTCAACATGGGGGGTGCCCTGGGGAAAGGGGGGCCGTGCGGCCCCCCCACCCCAAAGCACCTTGTCCCCATGTTGATGAGGACAAGGGCCTCTTCCCGACAACCCTGGCCGTTGGTTGTCGGGGTCTGCGGGCGGGGGCTTATCGGAATCTGGGAGCCCCCTTTAATAAGGGGGCCCCCAGATACCGGCCCCCCACCCTATGTGAATGAGTATGGGGTACGATGTACCCCTACCCATTCACCTAAGGTGTAAAATGTAAAGTAAAAAAAAAACACCCACACTTTTGAAAAAATATTTTATTGCACTGCTCCGGGGGTCTTCTTCCGTCTTGGGGGTCTTCTCGCCGGACTCCCCCGCCATTTACCAAGCTCTTTTACCGAGCGGGGGAAGTCCGGCTACCTTCTTCGTCGTCGCCGCCGTCTGGGGGTCTCGATCCGCCTTCGGGGGTCTTCTTCCGTCTTGGGGGTCTTCTCGCCGGACACCCCGCGTTCTTCTGCTCTTTTACCTAGCTCTTTCACGAGGGGGGGAGTCCGGCTACCTTCTTCGTCGTCGCCGCCGTCGTCTGGGGGTCTCGATCCGCCTTCGGGGGTCTTCCGGGGGTCTCTTCTGTTCTTGCGGCGGTCGTCGTCTTCCGCGCCGCCGGCGCCTTCTTCTTCTTGTCCTTCTTGTTCTTCTTCTTCTTCCGATGTTGACCCGACGCTCTCTCTGCCCGGAATGCCTGTGCCGCTCTGCGCTCGGACTTATATAGGGACATGGGCGACAGGGTCACATGTTCATGTCACATGGTGACCCCGCCCCCTTGCGATGTCACAGTCCCAGCATCCTCCGGGACTGTGACAACACAAGGGGGCGGGGTCACCATGTGACATGTGCATGTGACCCTGTCGCCCATGTCCCTATATAAGTCCGAGCGCAGATCGGCACAGGCATTCCGGGCAGAGACAGCGACGGGTCAACATCGGAAGAAGAAGAAGAACAAGAAGGACAAGAAGAAGGACAAGAAGGAGAAGGCGCCGGCGGCGCGGAAGACGACGACCGCCGCAAGAACAGAAGAGACTCCCGGAAGACCCCCGAAGGCGGATCGAGACCCCCAGACGACGGCGGCGACGACGAAGAAGGTAGCCGGACTCCCCTCGCTCGGTAAAAGAGCTTGGTAAATGGCGGGGGAGTCCGGCGAGAAGACCCCCAAGACGGAAGAAGACCCCCGGAGCAGTGCAATAAACTATTTTTTCAAAAGTGTGGGTGTTTTTTTTTACTTTACATTTTACACCTTAGGTGAATGGGTAGGGGTACATCGTACCCCATACTCATTCACATAGGGTGGGGGGCCGGTATCTGGGGGGCCCCTTATTAAAGGGGGCTCCCAGATTCCGATAAGCCCCCGCCCGCAGACCCCGACAACCAACGGCCAGGGTTGTCGGGAAGAGGCCCTTGTCCTCATCAACATGGGGACAAGGTGCTTTGGGGTGGGGGGGCCGCACGGCCCCCCTTTCCCCAGGGCACCCCCCATGTTGAGGGCACGCGGCCTGGTACGGCTCAGGAGGGGGGGGGCGCTCGTTCGTCCCCACCCCTTTCCTGGCCTGCCAGGCTGCGTGCTCGGATGAGGGTCTGACATGGATTTGGGGGGAACCCCCACGCCGTTTTTTCGGCGTGGGGAGTCCCTTTAAATCCATGCCAGGTCACGGAGCTAGCGCGGCGGCATTTACTGCCTACGCTAGCTACGTAACCTGAAGTCACGTGCTAAATGAACGGACTTGCCGATGAGCGGCAAGTCCGTTCATTTCAAAAGTCCCGCGGACTTGCCCACTAACGGCGGGATTATCCGCTGGACTGCCAAGTCCAGCGGATAATTTGAAAACAAAACTTCAAACTTTAGTCCGCCGTACTTTGGCGCCAAAAAGTCCGCCGGCGCCCACACACGAGGGAATTATCCGCTGGACTTCAGTCCAGAGGATAATCCCGCGGGATTGTCCCTTCGTGTGTACGCGGCATAAGGTGAGTATATTTTACTCACCAGGTAAGAAAAATAAGGTCTTGCAAGATGGGTTAGTTAGAGGGGGTTGGAATTTATTCTTTTTTTTTTTTTTGCCTGGAATCAGGCCATAACTGGCAAATGTTGACCTCCAATACTGGGCTTGCTTATTAAAAAGAACAGTACGCTGTTTAAACAAGACTTTACAGAAGCTCACTGTAATAAAGGTTTAGTAGGTTAAGTACCTTAAAGGCAGACCTTTTTCTTTAGTTTTGGACAGAGTGGAGATGGATTAGAACACTAGTTCTAGTGGCCTGAGTGGCCCCAATGGATTCCCTTAATTTGCAAGAATTTCCTCTCACTTCCTGTTTTTGGACAAATTTCCCCAATAGGGCACAGATGGCAGAAAATGAGCCAACGGGGGTAACCCTCCCTTACTCTATCCAAAATGAATCCACTGACCTGCCTGACCTACATACACTGACCACTGACCTGTCTGACCTACATACACTGACCACTGGCCTGCCTAACCTTCATACAATTACCATTGGCCTGCCTGACCTACATACACTGACCACTGACCTACATACACTGACCACTGGCCTGCCTGACCTACATACACTGACCTACCTAACCTACATACACTGACCTGCCTGACCTTCATACACTGACCACTGACCTGCCTAACCTACATACAATGACCACTGACCTGCCTGACCTACATACACTGACTACTGACCTACATCCACTGACCACTGGCCTGCCTGACCTACATACACTGACCTGCCTGACCTACATACACTGACCTGCCTGACCTGCATACACTGACCTGCCTGACCTACATACACTGACCACTGACCTACATACACTGACTACTGACCTACATACACTGACCTGCCTGACCTACATACATTGACCTGCCTGACCTACATACACTGACCACTGACCTGCCTGACCACTGACCTGCCTGACCTACACACACTGACCTGCCTGACCTACATACACTGACCTGTCTGACCTACACACACTGATCTGCCTGACCTACATACACTGACCTGCCTGACCTACATACATTGACCTGCCTGACCTACATACACTGACCACTGACCTACATACACTGACCACTGACCTACATACACTGACCACTGACCTACATACACTGACCACTGACCTGCCTGACCACTGACCTGCCTGACCTACACACACTGACCTGCCTGACCTACATACACTGACCTGCCTGACCTACACACACTGACCTGCCTGACCTACATACACTGACCTGCCTGACCTACATACACTGACCACTGACCTACATACACTGACCACCGACCTACATACACTGACTTGCCTGACCTACACACACTGACCTGCCTGACCTACATACACTGACCTGCCTGACCTACACACACTGACCTACCTGACCTACATACACTGACCTGCCTGACCTACATACACTGACCACTGACCTACATACACTGACCACCGACCTACATACACTAATCTGCCTGACCCACTGACAATGACATACATACACTAGTCTCTGTGTCTGACCTACCTCAGCTCAGCCTTGGTCACAGCAGGCAGTCAGTCAATGGGGAGAGGGGAGGAGAGCCGAGCCGAGCGGGGATGTAACTTTCCCGCCTTCTGGAGCCTGCAGGCTAAGATTGACGTCCAGAAGGTGGGACCAGCGGCACTCGGCCACTTTCGGACGCTTTCGGCCGCTATGGCACTCGGCTAATTTCGGCCGCCGGGAACCGATCTGTAAGCGAGTGCAGCCGAAATTAGCCGACGACGCTCGGGGCTAACAATGGAATGCAGGCATTCCATAGACTCAGGGCTTTTCGGGGTCACATTTGGGGCTTCAGCCACCCCTAGCCACCCCCTACCGACGCCCCTGCTTTAAACCCAGCCAAGTTTTCCCAATGTTTCATGTTGCTTTCCATGTTTTGAAGACTAACGTCAGGGAATGCATATCAGACATTTGGCTCGCAGAAATGCGCATGTGCGCAGCATTTTCGGCAGAATGGTGATCAGGTGCAAGCATGCTAGCTGGAATGCGCACAAGTGTTCACACAGGGCAATGCTTCTGCTTATGCTTAAGTGCTGAATGAACCTTCAGCTGTTCTCTGCATCCTGTGTTCTTCCTGTATGATCCCTCGATACTGACCACGCTTGCCCCAGACCTAATCTTGGATCCTTGATTTGTCGCTTAATTCCTGACCCCGGCTCTGTTCCTGACTTTGGCTCTGCTTAAGATCCGGTACCTCACTGTCTGCCTGTTGATGACCCTAGCTATTCCTGTGACCATGCGTCTATCTCCAATCCTGGTTGTCCATCTTGTTTGAGTTCTCGCTCCACTGTCTGCTGTACCTGCTCTGCACTTCACTGACAGCTCTGACAAGCCATGCGCCCTGAAGTTGCAGAGCAAGTGGAGTGCCTCTTTAACCTTGTCTGTTTTCCTGAGCACAGCTTCTGTTCCTGTCCTGATGGTCCACCAGTTCCCCAGGATATCTTTCTCCAGCTGCAAGTTTGCCTATCAACATCTGCTGGAACTTGTGTTCCTCCTGTCTAGGGTTGAACATATTAGAGAGGCCAACCTCGTCATATCAGTCTCCTATCAGGTACGTGACAACCGCATACACCTAAAAATTTTAAATATACGTTTTTACAATAACTTTTCTTTAAAGAATCAGTTCTCCTAGATCTGATATTTCCATGCTTGGTAGATGCTAGAGAGTTAAACCCCTTGACCGTCTCTTCTATCTCCCAGGGACTGCTGAGATCTCTACATTGAGTTTCCAGGTCTGCACACCAAATGTGCCATTATGAGGGTCTTCCAACTCTTTTAATTGGGTCTTTATTAATTGTCTATCATGGAGAATGTAACAGATGGCGCCGGCAAACACAAAGGTGGGCCCAAAACTTCCAGGTGGACAGAAACTGAGTTACGGATTATATCAGGGGGATATCCCTGTTGGAGTATCCAAGACACATAAAAAGCTATGCCACATTTAAAATACCACTTATGAGTGAACCAATCCTTACAGTGTTAGGCCTCATCCACATGTCCTAAACTGGCCATGGTGGGGCAAGTAATGTGGCCAGGTTCCCAGGTGTTCCAATCTCAAGTTGCCACTTAGCTTGTGCAACTCAAAGACAGGCTGAAAGGAGTTGGTCCTGGTCCACTACAGGGGTCGGTCCCCTGCTGATCCTGATGGCAGGTATCTGCAGTGTACTTGCCGAACCATGGCCGATGAGGTTTGAATGAGGTCTTAGGACTTGTGTTGATGGGCTGCTTACAAGATTGTTTAGCGCTTATTGACAGGTGAACTTCATCTGCAGTTGACCTGCTTCTGACCTGCATTTCATCTCGGTCTCAGCCGCATCAACCCGCTTCAACCCACTTCTGCTTTTGCATTCCCATTGACTTGTCTAGGAAGACAAACAGTTCTGACTTGAACAAAATCCCATTGACGCCCTTATAAAGACAAATCAGACCTGCTTGTGAAAATCCAGACATGGTTGCCCGTCTTTCATTTCATTTATAGTCACAGCATTTCTTCAGCTAAATTATTCATTTTATGTTTTCTGTTAAAAAATGACATATCATTCTCATGTGAATAGTAAAGGCCAGAACGGCTCACTCCATCAATTTGTCACAGCCTCCTACATATTCTTTGAAAGCAGCGAAAAGAAGATGTGCGGGTCGGTGGCCTGTTGGTGAAGTGGGAATAGCGACAGTGACCCCTGAAATGCGCAACTTACTTCTACAAATTTCCTACAACTCTGAAGTGTCATCGGATTCCCCAAAGTGAACTTTTTTTTTTTTTTTCTACATCAAGTTCTTGCGGAAAATCTTTTGTCTAACAGAGCGTGGAAGATTCCCTGCTCATGAGCATTTATTGATTAAAGACTAGCGAGAGGTCTGTGTGATGATCTGGCTTTTCTATAAATTACTTTATGGCTTGGCCTTTACTGTGTCTCTCCATGAATTATGTACTTGTGGCAAAGATATATATTCCGCTTTGACTGACTGTGGCGTTTACTGATGCAAGCCAAAGATATATGGGGTGCATAAATAAATTGTTACTGCTTACAAAAATCATCCATGTGAAATATTAAAGGGGTGATGGAGGTAAAATAGAAAAAAAAAATACTCTCATGAGATTGCTAATAGTTAAATGGATACTGTATATTCAGTAAGTACACAGTTTCAATTATCACTCTAACTTTATCTGGATAACGTTTTTTTTTAATGTTTTATATGATTACACCTGCGTGCTGTTGCATATTTTAAATATTTTATTTTATGTTCAGATGTTCAATCTAGTGGAGGTCTATCATCATGGGATTAGCAACCTGCTCAAATGTTAAAGTGTTTGTTACTCCAACATTTCATATTCCTGATACACTATATTATCAAAAGTATTGGGATGCCTTCCTTTACACGCACATAAACTTAAAGTGGAGTTCCACCCACTTTTACAACTCTTCAGCATTCCTCACCAAAGTGTGCACTGTAAACAAATTGGATATTTTTTTATTTTTTTTCTCAGCACCTACTGTATATCTGCTGTATCAATTTTTCACTTCCTCCTCCCTGGCCGCGGTCCATCGCATCATGTCCTGTTTGCAATGCCTCCTGGGAAGGGGCGGCAACTTCCTCTGACACTGCCGTTGCTATGGAAACCTGACCTGAACCCTATTACACTGCTTGTGCTGCACTGAGCATGTGCGAGATCTGCAAGGATGAGATCCAGTCTGGCTTCAGATGCCCACACTTAAGATGGCCACGGCCTGCTGTAAGTTTATAAAATAACAAACTTCTGCTATAAACTAACAAAACAGACTAACTTTACTAGAATACATTAGGCTTGTGTATTATAGGGGTATTTTTATTTAAAAAGTATAATTTCGTCCGGAACACCGCTTTAAATGACATCCCAGTCTTATGCCCCGTACACACGGTCGGATATTCCGATGGAAAAAGTCTGATCGGATTATGTTGTCAGAAAATCCAATCGTGTGTGGGCTCTAGCGGGCTTTTTCCGACGGAAAAAAAATTGAGAGCAGGATCTCAAATTTTCCGACAACAATATCCGATCGCACTTTTTCAGATTGTGTGTCGAGAATTCCGACGGACAAAGTGCCACGCATGCTCATTACGAGACCAAAGCTATTGGCTACTAGCCTCTACGTAGTTCCATCGTACGCAACGAACGTCACCATATTTGGAATGATCTGATTTTCCGACAACTTTGCCAACTGTGTGTATGCAACACCAGTGTCGGACAAAATCCGTCGGAAAAAATCTGACGGATTTTGTGGTCGGAAATTCCGACCGTGTTTGTAGGGTTCAATATTGAGTTGGTCCACCCTTTCCAGCTATAACAGCTTCAACTCTTCTCGGAAGGCTGTCTACAAGGTTTATTAGTGTGTGTGACGGGAGGGCTTGTGGAACCCAGAATCCTTTGAAAAGTATGGGATACCCTTGTTTCAGCTCCCCATGCACCTCTTATGTCTAAGTCACCCTGTGCTATCCTGGCACAGGGTGACTGAGAAAATATATATTGGATTACTTAAAATGGGACATTAATATTTATCCACAATATCTCCCAGGATATACATGTAAAGACTATTCTTGGTTTGTTTGATTCTAAACTCAACATGTTAATTGAAAGAGCTGATCACATTGGCCTCTGTACAATGTAGGAGACAGGCCGACTCCTAGTGGAGCTCCTGCTGTTGTGAGAATGTCCTGTGTTTAAACTTATGATAATGTATCATCTTCTGTGTGAAGCTCGGTGACAACAAGTCTGACCTGTAGTGAAATCCTGATTTATCATTACAATGACCAGGCTGCTTAAAGGGATTAGTTAATGAGCTCATGTTAATTAGGTTTCTGGTCACAGGTGTATTTTCAGAGTAATATGAGCAGGTGGTATACACCTCCTCTTTTTGCTGTATATAAGACTTGTATTCCTTTCAAAAAAAGTTCATTCCTGCTTGACCCTCAACACAGAGCCTCCTCTCTGTCAGAGGTACTCACCCGGGCCGAAATGCTGAGAGCTGCTCCCCTTGCGACTAGGTGCACGATGGCTCTGGAGTGGGTACAGAGGTCACCGGGCACAAAGATGCACGGGTTGCCAGCAGGTGTGTTGCAGGTGGTGTGCAGTAGCGACGTTGACCAGGAGAGGCTGATGCTGCACTGGAAGTAGACACCTGGCAGGACCGTGATGAGGCAGAGGTTATGTAGGTACCAGAACGTGTACTGGAGGAGGACCCTTAGGTGCATGTGAGAACTAGAAGTCCATAACACCAGGCAGAGGGTCAAACACAGGTAACTCAGAGAATGTCCAGTAGGCAAGCCGAAGGTCAAGCACGGGTAATCAGGCAGAAGAGGTATCCAGTAGCAGGCCAGGGGTCAAACACAGGTAAGTAACTCAGAGAATGTCCAGCAAGCAGGCCGAGGGTCCAGCACAGGTAATCAGGCAGCAGAGGTATCCAGGAAGCAGGCCAGGGGTCAAACACAGGTAAGTAACTCAGAGAATGTCCAGCAAGCAGGCCGAGGGTCAAGCACAGGTAATCAGGCAGCAGAGGTATCCAGGAAGCAGGCCAGGGGTCAAACACAGGTAAGCAACTCAGAGAATGTCCAGCAAGCAGGCCGAGGGTCGAGCACAGGTAATCAGGCAGCAGAGGTATCCAGGGAGCAGGCCAGGGGTCAAACACAGGTAAGCGGTGGTGGTGGTAGATCACAAAACAAATACATGGGCTCTATAGCCCAACAAGCCGCCCAAATTTTGAACACACAATCACAGGCCTCTAGAGCCCCCCCCCCAGGCAACCCACTCCCTACACGTACCCCTTCCAGCCAATCGATGAATACTGGATCACAATTAACAAACCCACAAACCCACCGACTATCAATCATTTAGTTGCACCCGGCCTTGCCCCCATCACACATACGTTGCCCAATAACTCTAATTCAACAATCACGAGACAAACCACATTAGATTCACACCTAGCCTCAACAACTACAGCACAATCAAATTTTCACATGGCGGAGCCTCACTCACACCTAACCTAGAATTGGACATTATCAATCTAACCACGTACCAATTCACTAACATTGAATTGGAGGTACTAAAATTAGGATTAAGTTTTTGCCCCTCAACAGATCTAGACAAATACGAGTTAATCAAGGACATATACATGTTTGCAAGGACTCTGACATACAAGTATATGTTCGACCAATCCACCATTAGAACCAGACAGGAGCGTGAATTAGCCGAAAGCATCAAACATTACACCATGGCAGACTTTAGAGCACTCCGGGACCTTATGATACTCCTGGAAGAAAGCAATGACGCTACCTTGAACGATACCTCCCAAACACAAAATAGTTCCATACCTATAGTCGAATGTACTAATGTAACAGTCAACCCTAAAAAATTCAAACCTAAATCTACCCGATTTCCAGATCTGTCAACTAATGCTCATATCTGGACGTTCCTATTAAGCGTAATCAGTGATATTAAGAGCATGCAGATTGACTTATACCCCACTAACCTGACTGCCTGTCAAAGAAATGCCATCATCAAACTCAAAAATCATCCTGATCTGGTCATCAAGGCATCAGACAAGGGTGGCAATGTTGTCTTGATGACCAGATCAATCTATGAAACGATGTGTTATGCTATTTTACAGAACGAAGATTGGTATAAACCTATACCCTCCACGAGCCTCTCCGTGTACCAGAACCAATACCTCACGATTATAAATCAAGGCTATCACAACAATGTGATAGACCAAGATACCTACAATTATTTGAACAACAAATTTCCTAAGGAGGCTACGTTCTACGCCTTACCGAAGGTACACAAACAATGTTCACCCATACCCGGCCGACCTATTATATCAGGCGTTGGCTCACTCACGGAGAGGGCTAGTAGACTGGTAGACTCAGTCCTTACACCACATGTAATGAGTCTCTCATCCTACACTCGAGACACACTAGACTTTTTAAAGAAGGTTGAAGGCTTGGTGATCCCTCCCGATGCCCTCCTCGTGACCTTAGATGTGGAGTCTTTGTACTCCAGCATCCCTCACGAGCAGGGCATCGAGATGGTTCGCACCTTCCTTTATGAAGAACCTCACACCCAATGGAACTATAACGAATTCATTCTAACCCTTTTACAATTTGTGTTAACACACAATTATTTCAGTTTCAAGGAGTCCCACTTCCTCCAGGTACAGGGGGTTGCTATGGGCACATGTTGTGCACCAGCCTATGCAAACCTGTACCTGGGGGGGTGGGAACGTCATATCTTTTCCATGGAGGACCTATCTATGTACACTGATCAGATCATGTCTTGGTGGAGGTACATAGACGATATCTTCTTGATCTGGACTGGTACCTCCACCACACTGTCAAATTTCGTCGAAGCACTTAACATCAACTCTTTTAACCTAAAATTTACTGTGAATGTGAACCAATCCAGGATTAATTTCTTGGACTTGACCATATTCAAAGATCAAGCAAACTGTTTAGCTACAACCCTCTATAGAAAGGAAACTGCCGGGAATACAATCCTACACGCAGACAGCGCCCACCCTGCAGCTTTACTAAAAAGCATTCCTTATGCACAATACATAAGGTTAAGGCGAAATTGTACACACCTTCAAGATTTCATAGTGGAAGCAAAATTACTCCAATCACGCTTGCGAGCAAGAGGATATACAAAATCCACCTTGCGAAAAGCATATAATAAGGCACTAAAACAGTCGCGAAATACACTTCTATACTCCAAGAAAGAATCCAACCCTGAAAAAATAACCAAATCTAGAATCATTACACGATATTCTTCTCAGCATCAAGAAATCCGTAGTATCATCACTAACCATTGGCATTTACTCTATCAGGATCCAACCGTGAGGAAACATATTGGCCTGAGACCAGAGCTTACCTTTAGACGCACCACGTCGCTTCGTGACCGTCTGGTCTCAAGTCATTATTCCAACGTACCACAGATTGATTATAAACCAAATGGCACATTTCGTTGTGGTAATTGTGACTTTTGTCCTTGGGTATGCCAAAGCAAAACTATCAGACTCCCCAAAGGAGACACTTTTGCTTTAAAAACAAGAGCAGACTGTACTACCCAAGGAGTCGTCTATCTTATGTTGTGCACCTGCGGGGCCTTTTATGTAGGCAAGACAGTTCGCTGCCTATGGCAGCGCATCAAAGATCATGTATATGTGTCCTCCAACGGAAAAATGCTCACCACAGTTAGTAGGCACATCGACCTATATCATAGGTTCGACACCTCCTGCGTCTCTTTCAGTGTACTAGCAGTTGTGCCCAAAAATCCACGAGGTGGAAATTGGGATAGACTCATCCTACAAAAGGAAACATTATGGATAGAACGGCTGGACGCCATGCACGCCCCAGGCCTCAATGAATCACACTCTTATAAATCCTTTTTGTAGTTATTAAACTTACAACCAAATCACCAATCTCAGCTTCAATTATTCCTCTATATACATGCAATACAATATCTCCACTCCCTTCAAGCATTTCCCAGAACAATTATTCTAACCTCTAAAATACCTTTCTCTAATTTCCCTTTCCCTATCAACCCCCCTCCACATATAGTTCCTCCAAATTAATGTTATTCATTCTTGTTATTAATTTTCCTTTTTGGATAAGTTGGTAATTTTCATGGTACATATACCTTCTTAGGTCTACTGAAAATACCTTTAAACCTCTACACCCAATAGGTCTTTAGTGTGTTAGATCCCGCTTATATACTCTATGCGGTCGCTATCACAATAAGGCAAATGATCTGAACCGTTGGTACTGTTCGATCAAACACTTTAAAAAGACATTACTTCATCTATTCAGATGTAATATATACTTTTTTGTTTTTATATTTTTTTGTCCATGTTAATTATACTAATCTATATTGTTTTTATCTTCTGTACACCATATTATTATAATGTACATTCCAAGGCTCTTGTCCGTGGTTGTCTATCTATGATATTCTACAAACACCTGTTAATTGATATCATTCTAAAAATTTCCATGCATTGGATGGAGGGCATCCTCTGGCTAAATGGATCGTTGCCCGTCACTTTTTCCCATCATGTCACTCTTTCCCTTGGTTCTTATTTTTTCCACTTTTTCTTTTCAGCTGAGTTTTCCCCCCCTTTTTTCAATTTCTTATCTCTTTCCTCCTTTCCTCTTCTGTCATCAGATGGAGCGCTCCGCTGTAGTGCACTATGCGGCCACAAAGCGTCGCTGGCTGCACTTGTTGCAGCCTTAGTGACGCTTTCGGCCTCAGGGGGGATTACGATCCTCGTTCCTCTTTCTGAGGCCGTGTCCTGCGCATGCGCGCGAGCAGAGACTGCGACGCTGGTTACCTAGCCAGCGCCGCGTCTCTACGTTCTCTGGCGCATGCGCACTAGGACTCGGCCGGGTAGTATGACGCGCCGCGTTTACGCGGTGACGTCACTACCGGGACGGCTGCACTATAAAAGACGGCTCAGGCTGCCGTCAGACAGAGCAGCCTCCTGGCACAGCTGCGAGAACGGGGAACCACAACGGAACCATATTGCTACAAGGTAGGACATTGACATTCCTACTTGGCTAAGATACGGTCTTGGCCTACCTGGAACCAGTCAAAGTTATTTTCTTATTTTTACGCTCTGTTGTGTTCCTCTTGTAGGACACCTGTGGACAATTGGGCTGAATCCCTCTCCACCCTTCCATACTAGCATTGGCCAGTCGGAGGCCCTATAGGCTAACGTATCCCGCAGCATCTGCTTTCCCCTTATTTACCTTCTGACCCCAATGTATGGGCTCACAATAATAAGTACGAGGCCAGTTTCTCACCATAGGGTAAGTAGAAATCCTCAATCCCCCTTGTTTTTTTCTCTTTATACTATGAATGATTCCCTTACTATGCTACCATCAATGTGTACAGTGTAATAAGTTTACTCCTCCCTCCTACATGGATGGATAATTATGGAGGCGTACTTGCACCCTGAAAAGTTGGCTATATATTTATAGTTCTCTTTATACACCTACTACGATATATGACTATATGTATCTAATCTCTATACATATATAGATAATTATATACACAACAATTGTGCACTACCTAACATATATCCTAACACTAGCACATATTGATGATTGAGCATAGACCAATGGCATATCCATACTAATATTAATAATCCTTCGTTATATATATACAAAAAATGAATAAATATATTAACAACAAAAAATAACATAAAATAATCTACTAATAAAATATTAATACAGAATTTCTCGGCCCATTGACATACATATATGTCCAGAGTACCGCTGCTGACAAACGTATTTTGGTTCCCCGTTCCACTAAACTCCTTCCCTTTACAGGGATTGTAAGTATACATTCATTACCACATTTATCACGCAATCGATTGTGTTGCACTCGTTCCCATAATGCACACCGTTTCACTCCGCTGAACAACAAACTTTCCCTTACCTCCCCCCCTTGTTCACATTCCCGTTTCACCCAATCTCACTCCCGATCTAATCACCCCCAAACCACTCTCTTTTCCATACCCCCCTTTTTTCTGTTCCGCTATTACCTTCCCCCCTTTTTCTTCCCCCCTTTTTTTTTTTTTTTTTTCCCCCCCCCTATCCCCTCTTATGGCGGTCGACATTTCTACGCTCCAGGCTGCCTTCGATCCAATGTCACATTTGATTATGTTATGTTATATGTATTGTTTTCTTATTGCATATTTGTTTCTCTTTTTATTCCTAATATAGAAAGCTCCTGAGGAAGCGTCTTAGGACGCGTAACATGTAGAGCAACTGCAAACAAACTGTTCTTCTGTATGACTGTATCGCTCACTGATGGTTTCATGTTTCTGTTTATTTTAATGTCACAATCTTTCTAAGGAAATTTGAATGATCATATAGTGACTTCATTGGAACCACTTTGTTACTATCTGAGCGTTCTTATACATCAGCTTGTTAAAGATTTCTATAATGTGCCAGGTTGTTATTTCCAAACAATCTGTTTTAGATTTATAATTCATTATTTATTTTTATATTCTTTTTTTGTATATGTTTTTAATAAAAAAACTTGTTATATCTATCTGACGCCTAAAAAGTCCATCATTCTCCAACATTAATTTGTTGACAAAATACCTAATATTTAAACACAGGTAAGCAACTCAGAGAATGTCCAGTAAGCAGGCCGAGGGTCAAGCACAGGTAATCAGGCAGCAGAGGTATCCAGGAAACAGGCCAGGGGTCAAACACAGGTAAGTAACTCAGAGAATGTCCAGTAAGCAGGCCGAGGGTCAAGCACAGGTAATCAGGCAGCAGAGGTATCCAGGAAACAGGCCAGGGGTCAAACACAGGTAACAGCAGCGGTGGTCAAGCGGGTTCCGGGTCAGGCACAGGTAATCAAGCAGGTACAGGATACAAGGTACTGGATACAAGGTACTAGGTACAGGATACTGGATACAAGGACTGGAGCCAAGACTCAGGAAGAGACAACAAGCCAGCGATTTGTGAAGGGAAAGAGAAAGCCTTTTATAGGCCAGGTAAGTGGTCAGGTGGGATACCCGGACGAGTGCGCATGCACACTCGTCCTCTGTCAGCGCCGCGCACAGCGGTGAGCCGCACTGGCTGAGCTGCATCAGATACCCGAGCGCCATGGACCCGCGCATGCACACCCGCTACCCGGCGTACCTGTACTGTTCGCTGAGCCGCTCTACCGCGCGTGCGCATTCTTGGAACCCGGCGCCGAAGTACGGTATTTCCCTGACAGTGCCCCCCCCCCTAAGGGCAGCCTCCGGATGCCCAATTCAGGGTGTCTTTGGTGGTATTCTCGTATTAATCGGGGGGCATGGATATTTTCAGATGGTTCCCAGGAGCAGTCTTCAGGAGGATAACCCTTCCATTTGACTAGGTACTGAACCTGCCCTCTTCTTTTACGGAAATCCAGGATCTTCTCGACCTCGAATTCTTCCTCTCCTTGGATGGTGATGGGTGGAGGAAGTGGCATCTGCCTGTCGGGGAAAGAATTAGCAATTACAGGTTTCAGTAAAGAAGCATGGAATACTGGATGGATCTTATAGGAGCTGGGTAAATCTAGTTCAAAGGCAACTGGGTTGATCACCCTCTTGACCTCAAAAGGACCGATGAACCTGGGGCCGAGTTTCCGGGATGGACAGGGGAGTTTCAAATTAGCAGTTGATAACCAAACTTTCTCACCAATCTTGAACGTCGGACACTCCTTCCTACCCCGGTTGTACTGTACTTCATACCCTCTTTGCGCTTCCTTCATGGCCTGTTGAATTTGGAGACAGTTGTCCTGAATATGCTTGACCAGTTCCTGTGCTGCTGGAGTAGAGACGTCTGGAATGGCATCTGGAAGAAAAGAGGGGTGATATCCGTAGTTTGCCCAAAAGGGCGTTTGGTTCATGGCAGAATGTAGGGAGTTATTGTAAGCAAACTCTGCGTAAGGTAACAGGCCTGACCAGTCATCTTGGGAATAGGAACAGAAACATCTCAAATATTGCTCAAGGGTCTGATTAGTCCGCTCGGTTTGGCCATTGGTTTGCGGGTGGTACGCTGAGGACATGGAGGATTTAATTTCTAGAGCCTTGCAGAGGTCTCTCCAAAACCTAGAGGGGAACTGTACCCCCCGGTCTGAGGTGATATTGGCTGGTACCCCGTGTAATCTTACAATTTCCTTGATGAAAATGTCCGTGGTAGAGGCGGCAGAAGGGGTACCCTTCATGGGCAAAAAGTGGGCCATCTTTGAGAGGCGATCTATCACAACCAGAATAGTGGTAAAGGAATCCGAGGGAGGCAAGTCTACAATAAAATCCATAGAAATCTCTTTCCATGGACGTTCAGGAATGGGTAGAGGTCTCAACAGACCCCAGGACTTGATGTTGGACCCCTTGTTTCTCTGGCAGGTGTTACAGGAAAGTACATAATTTTGGCAGTCTTTTCTCCAGCCTGGCCACCAGTAGGACCGACTTACCAAGTCGGCTGTCTTTTGCATTCCAAAGTGGCCAGACATCTTGTGGTCATGGAGGGCCTGCAGAACTTGAAGCCTGACCAAAGGGGGAACAAATATTCGGCCATGGGCCCAAAGTAATTCCTGTTTCTTTTCAAGAAAGGGTAATGAAGGAACAGAAAATTGATTGGAGGCTTGTTTAAGGGCTATGGTTAGGTCAGGTTGGATGGCATGGAGGAAGTTGTGTGCAGACAGAATGGTGGCAGGTTCCTTTGAGGACTCTGTGTTCAGAAACATGCGGGATAAGGCGTCAGCCTTGCCATTCTTGGAGCCGGGACGATAAGTGATGTGGAAGTTAAATCGGGAAAAGAACAAGGCCCAACGGGCCTGTCGCGGTCTTAAGCGTTTAGCTGCCCTGAGGTACTCCAAATTGCGGTGATCCGTGAAGATGAGAATGGGTTGGGAGGCTCGCTCCAGCAGATATCTCCATTCTTCTAGGGCAAACTTAACCGCAAGTAATTCCCGGTCGCCTACGTCATAATTCCTTTCTGGGGGACTCAATTTTCGGGAGGCGAAGGCGACCGGGTGGAGCAAGGCCTTTGGGCCACTTCTCTGTGACAGGATAGCTCCAGTAGCAGAGTCGGAAGCGTCTACATCTAACACATAAGGGAGTTCTGGGTCAGGGTGCTTCAGGATGGGTGCAGATGAAAAAAGTTCCTTGAGTCTTTCAAATGCGCCTTGCGCTTGGGGAGTCCATTGAAATTTGGTTTGCTGGCGGGTAAGTTGAGTAATCGGGGACACAATGGCAGAAAACCCCTGAATGAACCGTCTATAGAAGTTTGCAAACCCAATAAAGCGTTGAACTGACCTTTTGTCCGTGGGGGCAGACTCATTCCACTCTGTATCTGCGGCCCATTTACGAAAGTCTACTATATAGTCCTCTACGGGCCTTCTACCCTGGGATAGGGTGTGCAGAGTGGATTCTGCTGTACCTGTGCGTTGGGAGTCCTCATAAAGTGCTGACATGGCGGAGAAGAAAGTCTCTACAGAACCCAGCTGTGGGCTCTTTTGTTCCATCAAGTGGTGTGCCCAGGATTGAGGTTCATCGGAGAGCAGGGAAATAATGAAACCCACCTTGGTGGATTCCAACTGAAAAGTCCGGGGTTGCAGGGCCAGGTGTAGTAAACAGGCGTTCTTAAAAGAGCGAAATTTCTTTTGGTGCCCGGAGAAACGTTCTGGTGTGGAGACCCTGGGATCAGGGTTAGACATGACGTAAGCAGGGAGAGCACCTCCAGGTGCTTGAGAGGGAGTGGAGGTGCTGGCTGCAGGAGGTGACTGCTCCGCTTGATTAGGAGAGAAGGTCAAGTGCTGGAGACGTCCCTCGATCTGGAAGTATCCATCCTGGAGGCGTTGTACAGCCTGAGTAAGGGCTGTCACCTGCTGGCATAGGACCTCAAGGGGTGAACCAGCTCTGTCGGCCTCGGACATTGGCTGGCTTGTACTGTCAGAGGTACTCACCCGGGCCGAAATGCTGAGAGCTGCCCCCCTTGCGACTAGGTGCACGATGCCTCTGGAGTGGGTACAGAGGTCACCGGGCACAAAGATGCACGGGTTGCCAGCAGGTGTGTTGCAGGTGGTGTGCAGTAGCGACGTTGACCAGGAGAGGCTGATGCTGCACTGGAAGTAGACACCTGGCAGGACCGTGATGAGGCAGAGGTTATGTAGGTACCAGAACGTGTACTGGAGGAGGACCCTTAGGTGCATGTGAGAACTAGAAGTCCATAACACCGGGCAGAGGGTCAAACAGAGGTAACTCAGAGAATGTCCAGTAGGCAAGCCGAAGGTCAAGCACGGGTAATCAGGCAGAAGAGGTATCCAGTAGCAGGCCAGGGGTCAAACACAGGTAAGTAACTCAGAGAATGTCCAGCAAGCAGGCCGAGGGTCCAGCACAGGTAATCAGGCAGCAGAGGTATCCAGGAAGCAGGCCAGGGGTCAAACACAGGTAAGTAACTCAGAGAATGTCCAGCAAGCAGGCCGAGGGTCAAGCACAGGTAATCAGGCAGCAGAGGTATCCAGGAAGCAGGCCAGGGGTCAAACACAGGTAAGTAACTCAGAGAATGTCCAGTAAGCAGGCCGAGGGTCAAGCACAGGTAATCAGGCAGCAGAGGTATCCAGGAAACAGGCCAGGGGTCAAACACAGGCAACAGCAGCGGTGGTCAAGCGGGTTCCGGGTCAGGCACAGGTAATCAAGCAGGTACAGGATACAAGGTACTGGATACAAGGTACTAGGTACAGGATACTGGATACAAGGACTGGAGCCAAGACTCAGGAAGAGACAACAAGCCAGCGATTTGTGAAGGGAAAGAGAAAGCCTTTTATAGGCTAGGTAAGTGGTCAGGTTGGATACCCGGACGAGTGCGCATGCGCACTCGTCCTCTGTCAGCGCCGCGCACAGCGGTGAGCCGCACTGGCTGAGCTGCATCAGATACCCGAGCGCCATGGACCCGCGCATGCGCACCCGCTACCCGGCGTACCTGTACTGTACGCTGAGCCGCTCTACCGCGCGTGCGCATTCTTGGAACCCGGCGCCGAAGTACGGAATTTCCCTGACACTCTCTTTCTTGGTATTCGTATGGGTTTCTTGTTTGGCTGATTGGAGTGTTCGGTAGCTGCCTTTGTGTTTGGGAATGGAATGTCCTAAACGACTTTAACCCCTTTCATACTCGGGGTGTTGTAACAGTGTGTCTATGGAAATGTTTTACCATTCTTCCAGAAGCACATTTGTGAGGTCAGGCACTGATGTTGGAGGAGAAGGCCTGGCTTGCAGTCTTTGCGCTAATTCATTCAAAAGGTGTTCTATCAGGTTGAGGTCAGTACTCTGTGCAGACCAGTCAAGTTCCTCCACCCCAAACTCGCTCATTGATGTCTTTATGGACCTTGTTCCAGGTCAGATTCCAGGTCAGATTTGGAAAAAAAAATAAAAAATCTTCAGTGCAGAACCGCATAAAGTCCACTCCTACAAAAACAAGTGTATAAAAATGAAAAATAAAATTGGATGAAATGACTCATAAAGTGAAAAATATACAATTCAGTTCATAAAAACTTAAAAAAAAATGTGCACAAAAAGAAGTGCATGAAACTGGCTGAGTTTAAATAGCCCGTTTGGTGCCAACATCTATCACAGGTGCATGCAAGCACCAGTGTGCAGTAGACATGTGCACAACAAAAAAAAACGAAAAACGAAAAAAAACAAAACGAATTGCACATGTCTAGTGTGCAGTGCACAAGAATGCGCAAGGGCATGAGTGTGCGCATGAGTATGCGCATATGCATTAGCCAGTGCCCAATTCCAGTGAGCACGAAAGGAAACATGTATTAGGCCCCTTTCACACTGGGGCGGGGAGCCGCGGTGACGGTAAAGAAGCGATATATTTAGCGCTGCTTTACCGTCGTTTTAATCGCGGTATTCGGCCGCTCGCGAATCGGTTAAACACCCCCGCGGCGGTCTTGCCGCGGTTTTACCGCGGTTTCCCATTCAAATCAATGGGAAGGAGCGGTATAGGAGCGGTGAACACCGGTGAACTCCGGCTTTCACACTGGAGTTAAAGGGGCCGGATTTTTTCAGGCGGTGAACAGGCGCTATTTTTAGCGCTGTACCGCATAAAAAACGCCCCAGTGTGAAAGGGGCCTTAGCCTTTGCACAGGAGTCTGTCCAGAGGAGTCATCTCATCTATTGGCAAACCTTTCCTTACATCTCCACTCGAAGCCTTCAGGATCCTGCCCGTGGGCTCTTTTTACAGACAATGAGAAGGGTGGGTCCAAGGACCCTCCCACACTACTACAGACCAAGCAAAAAATTCAAGATCCGGTCAGTCACATGACTGTGGATTTAGATAAGAATTTGTGGTGGTAATGCACGTTAAAAGTGGGTTTATTTCCAGTAGATAACATCTCTAAAAGGTTCACAACACTTCTGTTTCTTCATCCTATTGGGGGCCAAAATGACTATAGCTAAATCGTGGAAATTACCTTCTGTTTCCCTCATGCAAGCTAAAAAGGAAACCTTGTGGATTATGCTCCATGAAAACATTGTTAGCATTTTACCATGTTTCCATTTCTCTGGAAATCCTTTGACATATGCTAAAGAAAATGTTAGGAGATTTGAGAAGATCTGGGAAGTTGGAACCATGGGCTAGAAGATTTACAAACATTTCACTTGAAACTTAAAGGGGTTGTAAAGCTTCGTTTTTTATTTTCTAAATAGGTTCCTTTAAGCTAGTGCATTGTTGGTTCACTTACCTTTTCCTTCGATTTCCCTTCTAAATGTTTTTTTTCTTTGTCTGAATTTCTCACTTCCTGTTTCTCCTCAGTAAACTTCACACCATCACCCGAGCGGTGTTTAGTCAGCCAGAACAGCTTACTGAACAGCTTACTGAGGAGGAACAGGAAGTGAGAAATTCAGACAAAGAAAACAAAGAAAGAAAACATTTAGAAGGGAAATCGAAGGAAAAGGTAAGTGAACCAACAATGCACTAGCTATAAGGAACCTATTTAGAAAATAAAAAACGAACCTTTACAACCCCTTTAATGGATATTTATGGCTTAGGGAACGGGTGTCTCTACCTTGGTAGGGCCAGTTATTTTTCTCTCTTCCTTTTACTTTTATTTTATTTTATTTTCACTTTCTTTTTATGCAGGCCTTCTTCTTTAAGGGCTTAGGCAGCACACGGGGTACAATTTGTCTGCTGTTATTATTGAAAAAGCTACTTTGATGCTTGCATTTGCTAACAGGTGGTGGACTATATGGTCGTTTTTGTTAGTGAAGGTTAATAACCTCAAGACCACTCTTGCTGTACCATGTCAGTCTATGATGTATTATTTGAGAGACTTTTGTTGTTTCCTTTCTTCTTGTTTTTATTCCATAGATACATGAGAAATATTGTTCTGTCTTTTTGTTTGGACAAAAAAAAAAATATTGAAAGTAAAAAAAAGTGCGTTTATTTCATTATTTTTTATTTTTTTTTGGAATATACTTGTACTCTTGGGTACTTCCATGACACACCATTTGAAAAAGAATAATATAAAAAAAAAAATAATGATAATAAAATTGACCCAAATCTATTATAATTTCTTTTCAGACTTGCTGGTTTACTTACAATAGAAGACATTTTGGTCCTTTTGATACATTTACAGTTTAAACAATTCCTTTAATGGATTTCTCTCCCCCCCCCCCCTCCTAAACTGAGATGCACTCATGTGTCTCTATTAATATGCATTCAGAATGCCTAACCATTGAAATTGTATTGACAAAGCATCTCCCACTGTTTCCATACGTGGTCTTCACTTGATCTGGTTACTCCGAGTTTTATTACCTTGACATCAAAGGCTCTTATTAGAACAAACGCCTTCTTTCTGCTTTCTTCTAATAATGTTATTTGAAGTCTGCTAATGTCACAATTGAGAAAGGATTAAACTCCAAATTAATTTGACTCTGGCTCATTTTCTGCAATTACATATCTTAAAATAATCAGTTAAAAACCGTAAAGGGAGGATATGTTCGTCGCTCCTGTTTGAAATAGCATTTAAAAAAACATTGATAAGAATTGCTTCTTTATTTTGGCATGGAATGTGGAATTTTAGCTAGTTTAAAGGGATAATATACAGTTTTTTCCTTTTCTTGTACCTTCCAGTGTCTCCTTACCCCCTGTTAAGAAGTCTGTTTTTTTTACAGAGCACAGTAGCTCAGGCTAAAATTCACACACACACATGTGAGTCAGAGAAGTGGCTAATTCCCTTTCTTCATACAAGTTGAATCCGAGGTTCCAATTACACAGAGCTATCCAGTGCCGATCCTAGGGTCCCAGACGCCTGGGTGCAGAAATATTTCTGGCGCCCCCACGTGGGCGTGGTCTCACCAACTCCTCCCCTTTACAAATGTTTCTATGGCTACGACTCAAACACAGATATGCTCCCCTAAGAAGTCTTCATTACCCTGGGATCCTCCCATGATCTTTTAACAATAAAGAAAATGAGTACACTAATGGGACCTGGAGGGGGGTCTCTCTAATGCACACATAGAGGGCTTCTGTTAGAGAGTCTGTTAGGAAGAGCCCCCAGACATACTGCAGACATGATACAAGAGATGGTCAGAGACTGCAGACATAGTACAAGAGATGGTCAGAGACTGCAGACATACTACAGGAGATGGTCAGAGACTGCAGACATACTACAGGAGATGGTCAGAGACTGCAGACATAGTACAAGAGATGATCAGAGACTGCAGACATAGTACAAGAGATGGTCAGAGACTGCAGATATAGTACAAGAGATGGTCAGAGACTGTAGACATAGTACAAGAGATGGTCAGAGACTGCAGACATACTACAAGAGATTATATTAGTGGAGTCTAGTACCGGAAGGTTTTCCGGTACTAGGCTCCACAGCAGTACTCAGACAGCACGGATTCTGGGTAGCGGTATGGGTATCAGTATGGGTATCAGTGGGAGTGGTATGCGCTCTTGTCATTTGCTGGCGGGATGGGGAACCGCAGCCCCCGCTACACACGCTCCACCTCCGCCTCTGGACACAGACAAGGAGGAGGGAGGGGAGCAGCACTCTGGAGCTTCGGCGCCCCCACCTCTGCGGCGCCTGGGTGCGGAGCACCCTGTGCACCCTGCCTAGGATCAGCCCTGGAGCTATCCTAAAGTTAGGCAGTTTCTATTGTGTTTTTTCTTGAGATAGCCCATAGCTCTCTACCAATCCTTTGACATATGCTAAAGGCTAAGCCCACCTTTCTTTTTATGTTTCAGGTTACACCAATATTTAGGGCATCCCTAAATAAAGTTATATGAATGTTTTTTTTTTTGTTAAAATAAAAAGAGGTTATTGCGACAAACATAGTGCCAGACCCCGGGCACCTTCACCAACATGTGACAAACGACTGGTCAAACTTACATTGCGCTGTCGCCAACACATGATGATGGCACCCTCAGCCTCATCCTGCACAAAAATTTTCAGCAGGACCACAATCTAGGTGCCAGCAGACTGAGAGTGATTGTTGGGTTTATTGGAACAGAAAAACAAAAATGGTTTGAGAGTGAAAATACTTAACAAAGTCCTGGGTTCTGTGAGTTCAGCAAAATAAGGTTATTGATCATCAGATGTATCAGTATTGGTTCTCATAAAATAAATTGTGACAGTTGTTCTTTTTTTGATGGTAAAGAAGAGCTCAAGGCTGCTAAGGTATCTCTCTTTTCTGGTCCCTTAAAAGGGTGTTGACATAAATGACCTGACCAATCAAGAGTTATGAGGGGTGGTCGATGGAATGTCACAGTGTGTCAGGGCTCCTTCTCTGTGCTGGCCACTCAGCTGTCGGCTAATTGCCAGCTCCTATCTCTCTCCACAGTTACTCAGCTGTTGATGATATCCTGCTCGTCAGTCCTGCCTACTTAAGCCATCCAGCCCAGAGGATCTCTGCCTTCACCTTGGTCAACATCACAAGAAACATCTCCTGCATTCCTGTTTAAAAACTGGCTTTGCTGACATCCCTTCTGGCTCCAGATCCTGCTTGTTGTTCTACAACATTGATCCCTGACTTCGGGCTTGGCTGACTCTCCGTTCTGGTTACTGAACTCTGGCAATGTTTTGACTACATTTGTTCTTTTTACTTTTATTATTAAACAAGTGTGATTTAACTGTACTTCTGTCTCAGTCTGATTTCATGGTTTCTGACACAGTGTTTATGACCATGCAGCTGTTACTCTCTCAGATACTGTTTTCTATATGACGACGTCCATTGGTGATGAAACGCGTAGGGTGTGTGACATCATTGTGCACCGTCACGGACTGTGTATGCATATTGTATTGTATATTATACCCAGCATGGGATTACCTTTAGAATGAATACAAATATGATGGGTGTCAGTTGCCTATTTTAACTAAATACCATAAATACAGTATGTTACACCCGTGCTCAATCAAGAATTGTGCCAAAGGATAAATGAAATCATAAACAAAACAACAGATAAATTCTGATACAATAGTAGACTGGCAGTTCCTGAAAAATGGGAGTATTCCATGAAACGCGTTGGTCCACAAAAGACCAGCATATATATATATACTTCATGGTTTCAATATGTTTTGGTGAAACCAATAAATAGGATTGTATCATGGATCTATTATATGGAATATTGTATGCTATATTAATATGTTTTTATAGTTAATTGATAAGGAAAGTATATATTTTATTACTTAAAAATCCCATTATTCTGCAGTTTTTAAAAAAAAATTACCATATAGGGGTGTGGCACTTTTATCATTAATTTAGGATCATACAATGAATATAGTATATTAATAAATCTGCAATTTAATCCACGTGAGTAATGTCCTCTTGTGCATGAAAAGTCAATCCAATTAACAAATATGTACTATGACCAAGCAAAGTGTGCTCTCTCCTCCATGCCTCTAAATATACCCACCACATCACCAGTTGTTGATGTCTTATTAAGAAAATAAGTAAAATAGCACCTTTCCAGAGGTGTATCATGCATATAAAAGTTGGTGGTCCTTGGTCCCTTTAAAATTCAGCCGCTGGGTCCTTTGCCTTTAAGTTAAAGATGTATAAAGTTGCGCTGTACAGCGCAACTTTATACATCTTTACATTATTTTTGTGTTTTGTGTTATATCGCACTTGGTGTTGCTGCTATATTTATTCTTTATTTAATTAAATTTTTTTGTCTAGTGTCCAGCGCAATTTTCCCTTGTACTTCCTTTGCCTTTAAGGTCTGTAAAATGCCTCCATCCCTTTAAAAGTACTCGGTGATGCCCAAAAATCCCACGCACTGAGAAAGAATGGGAAAGCCTCTTATAGTATAGTATTTTATTAAAAACGTATTTTAAATAGTATTACACTTACATTAACATTAAAAAGCTCAGGCCACAGAAATGATACTGGGAACGCCGGATTGAGTTCCAGGAAGTGGAAGTGACGTTACCGGGAAGCCCCGTACTACACTATAATGCCCCGTACACACGATCGGAAATTCCGACCACCAAATCCGTTGGATTTTGTCTGACACTGGTGTTGCATACACACGGTTGGACAAAGTTGTTGGAAAATCTGATCATTCTGAACGTGGTGACGTTCGTTGCATAAGACAGAACTACGTAGAGGCTATTAGGCAATAGCTTTGGTCTCATAATTTGATCTGAGCATGCGTGGCACTTTGTCCATTGGAATTCTCTATACACGATCGGAAAAATTCCAATCGGATTTTGTTGTCGGAAAATTTGAGCAGGATCTCCAATTTTTTCCATCTGGAATTCCGACAGAAAAAGTCCGATGGAGCCCACACACGGGCGGATTTTCCGACAACATGGTCCGATCGGATATTTTCCGTCTGAATTTCGGACCATGTGTACAGGGCATTAGAGGCTTTTATTTCCTTAGGGCCTTCTTTGCAAAGTAAAACATCACCACATTCACTAAGCTCTGAGACAAAATCCCGGGCAAATTGCAACTTCCCTTGCAAAGTAAATTCTTAGATATGTACTTAGGACTGTCTGGCATAAAAGGTCATCTTGCTTGAAGGACTTTTTGGAGCATTTTGTGGTCAAACACATCAAATACAGTCATACATAGGCTGTATTTGATACTTTTACCCATTAAATGTTCTAAAAGGTCCTCCAAGCAAGATGAACTTTTGTACTTTAGGTCTTCCTGTCATAAATCAGATGTCACCAGAACTGCGTGACTGTGACAGAAAGAACCAAACGTAAGTAAGTGAAAAAGTAAGTCATTTATTAATATAAAGCATACAAATATAAACGCACCACCAATACCAAACAGTGTAAACAACCAAACAGTGACAACAAACTAACCAGCATATACAGCAAAAGGGATATCAGAATCGTAGTCTTAGCCAGGCCAGGGTCATAAACAGGAGATCAGCGGATGGGGACAAGGAATAAGACAGACAGGGACAAGGTGGAAGGGATCAGGCTGCAGGGCAAGGATCCAGGGATACCGGAACAGACAGGAACAGGTACAAATAGGTTCAGGATGCAGGGAGCAGGTTCAGGATCAGGGATCAGGTTCAGAATCAAAATCAGAATCAGGTTTCTGGTCAACGGGATACAGGTCAGGGCTCAAGGACAATACCAGGGCAAGGTGTGTGTGCACTTGCCGGGTATTTATACTACAGCTGCTATCCAAGTCAGGTGATGCCTGTCTGCAGGAGGTAATACCTGCTCCACACTACCAGGATCTCTCTGCTGGTGGACGCCAGTACTGCGGCCCAAAGATGACAAAATACCAGCAGGAAAAAGCTCTTCAGACAGCTCCAAACTGCCAGGAGACACCTGCTGGTGGGCATCAGTACTGCACGCCAAATGATCGATATTACCAGCGGAAGGAACCTTTCCTGACACTTCCTCATTGGAGCCACAAACCTCATAATTACATAACTGAGACCTTTCCACCAAGACTGTGTAAAGGTCAGTGACCATGTGGTACTTTTTTCTCTACAACAGGGGTCGCTAAACATTTTAAACAAAGGGCCAGTTTACTGTCCTTCAGACTTTAGGGGGTTAGACAGTGGTCAGTGGGAGTAAAAAAAATAAAAATATATAGCGCCTATGGTCAGTAGGAGGAGGAATTGTGCCCCATAATTGGTATTAGTGATAGAAATAATGCCTTATCATTGGTGTCAGTGGGAGGGAATAATACCCCATCGTTGGTGTCAGTGGGAGGAAATGCGGCCCATCATTTGTGTCAATGGGAGGAATAGTGCCCTATTGTCGGTATCCGTGGAAGGAATAGTGCCTCATCATTGGTGTTTAGGGAAGAGGTAGTGCCCCATCGTTGGTGTTTGGGGAAGAAATAGTGCTCCATCGCCTGTATCAGAGGGATAAATAGTGCCTCATTATTGGTGTTTAGGGAAGGAATAGGGCCCCATCATTGGTGTTTGGGGAAGGAATAGTGCCTCATCATTGGTGTTTGGGGAAGGAATAGGGCCCCATCATTAGTGTTTGGGGAAGGAGTAGTGCCCCATCATTGGTGTTTGAGGAAGGAATAGTGCTCCATCATCTGTATCAGAGGGATGAGTAGTGCCTCATCATTGGTGTTTGGGGAAGGAACAGTGCCCCATTGTCCATATCAGTGGGAGGAAAGGCACTTCATATCTATAGGAGGATTTACCAAGGACTGGATAAAGGCATGCAATAAGCTTCATGCGGCCGCGGGCCACAGTTTGGAGGTCACTGCTCTACAGAGATAATCTACTGTACATTGTTCCTGTCCATTATCAGGACTGTAAAGGTGGACCGCTTACTAGAAGCATTGTTCACAACCAAGTTATATAATAAATGGTCTTCTTTATCAGGCAAATGATCCCTTATGGGTAACTTCCAGCAGCATTCAGCAAAAGCTATCGAATATAACATTATGTCTTTATCCGGCTTCATGGGGTTGGTCAGACAATCAGGAACCAGCAACAGAGAAGATATAGTTTGCTGCTCTACATCCCCTAATTATATTTTATATCATTACATAGCCAATGACTCAAGATAAGCCCAATGACTGAATAAAAAAGATGAACTCTTTTATAAAAATGATAACCAACAACTGAGCAATTACAGCCTATATCTAGAATTTGTAACCGAGCAGATAACTGTTAAAATAAAAAATAACTTCCAGGTAAAATTTATGTAGGTACGCCTTGCCCGGTTCCTTAAATAATTAAATTCATTTGATTAAAACTATCTTTGCAGTCGTGATAGTCAAAATTTTAATTAGAACATTTCTGAGTTCCCGGTGACTGATCTCCAAAGAATTAATTCAGTTTCTTGGTTTCTCTTCTCCTTATCGTCCCTATTATATAATGTTCCTTTTTTTTTTTACCATTCGAATGTGGTAACAGTCACATTTTAATTAAATTATCCCTCGTGTCTTGACGGGGTGAGGCAGACAGGGCGTGAAGCGGCAGGTTAATACCCTCACATAGGGATTTAAAGCTGTAGCTTCTTAGTCTGTGCTGAAACTATGACGTTTGATGCTGATTTTGTCTAGTTGGTATTCAGTTCAGGTGCGTGCAGGGTGCCTAACAAGAACATACAAATGTTCTGCATTCCATCTGCTGTGCTGCTAGGCTGCTTCCCTTCTGGAGGCTGAAATATAGAATCCTGGCCTAATTAATTCCATAAAATAAAGCAGTCCGTTCCCATAAACTACTGAAATTTTACCTATTGCAAAATCACATTGTACAGAGGACGGATCATTTTAGAACCTGGGACAAACCCAGAGTGAGGTTAGAACCTGTACTGAGGGAAGCAGATGTTGCTGACTAACAAGTATGATGATTAGGTGTTCTGACTCACTAGTCGTATGAAGTGACTTTAAAAATATTGAAGGGGCAATGAGACTTTGAGATTGCTACACCAAAAACCTTGCTGTCCATGGATATACACCTATCAGCCATAACGGGATATATTAGGCAGAAAATAAACATGTTGTCACTGAAGTCAATGAAATAAATGGGCAAGCATAAGGATTCGAGCGACTTTGACAAGGGCCAAATTGTAATGGCTAGATGGCGGTTCACTGGTTTTCCTTTATTGGACCACTTTTGTTCGGTCCTGACCACTGCAGACCGGGAACATCCCACAAGACCCGCAGTCACTCCAAAACTGCAGGTCTTGTGGGATGTTCCCGGTCTGCAGTTCCCATAAGAGGAGGACAGGCTGAAAAGAGAAAAAAATATGTTACAGTAATCAGTAGCCAGTGCAGATTCCCAACACTCAGTTTTTTACCTCGTACACACGGTCGGATTTTCCGACGGAAAATGTCCTATCGGACAATGTTGTCGGAAATTCCGACCGTGTGTGGGCTCCATCTGACTTTTTCCTTCGGAATGTCCGACGGAAAAAGTTTTATCTCCTGCTCTCAAATTTTCCGACAACAAAGTCCTATCGGACTTTTTCCGATCGTGTGTAGCGAATTCCGACGGACAAAGTGCCACGCATGCTCAGATCACATTACAAGACCAAAGCTATTGGCTACTAGCCTCTACGTAGTCCCATCGTACGCAACGAACGTCACCACGTTCAAGATGATCGGATTTTCCGACAACTTTGTCCGACCGTGTGTATGCAACACCAGTGTCGGACAAAATCCGTCGGAAAAAATCAGACGGATTTTGTGGTCGGAATTTCCGACCGTGTGTACGGGGCATTAAGGATCAACTTAGGGTCAGTACTTATAAGTTCCCAGGACAGCTGCAGCTTCCAGCTTTCTCCAGACACAAACCAGTGAGAGATATGGAGCCTCTCAGGACCAAATCCCTGGTGATGTGGTTCTGTGGTCATTATCTGAGTAAAGTCCATTTACTCCCGGAAATTCTGATGCCCTTCAGAATCCGCTGCATAATCCATGGACTGCTTGGTAGCAGTAACCCTGCACCCCTGGGGAGAAGGAACCCTGCTCTAGAGTGTCTCAGACTATTTATCTATTTCCCAGCCCCCTGCTGGACACTCTCCAGAGATTGGCTGGATCAGTCTGGCTGATTTAAATTTCTTGCTCTAAGCTCCGAATGCTTCTTCCAGAGGCAGAATGAAGCAATCAAACACCAAGCCTGTGAGACCCTGATCAGACCAGAACAAATAATCATTGTTCCCTTGACATTAGTAGGAGCCAGAAACTAAATTTCCCTAGCATCCTACTCCAGCAGGGTGCTACACTTGATATAATTCCTCACATTTTGAAGGAATCTGAAAGTAAAGAGGAGACTTACTTCCTGGCTGATCCTTAGCCCTTGAAAGCTATTAGGGGAGAGGAAGAAAAAGGCAAAAGGTTACATTTTCTTACTTGCATCACGTTCCTGAATATATTAAAGATATTAATGTTTTAAATGTGCACTTTAAAGAACCAAAGTAAAATTAAAATGTATTCTGAAATTAAATTCTATTTTTCTTTTTTTTAGTTTATAAATGAGATTTAATTTAAAATGAATATAAACTATCTTTTATTTATGGTGGTTTCCTGCTAATCCTATACTGGGAGATCTGCGAAAAGGCTTTAAATAAGATTCATTACTTGAAAACGGCCTGTGTTTGTGGGGGAGTTATCACTCCATAAGGTGTTTCAGTGATTAAATGTATTAATGAAGCATCATAAGAAGAGCCATTTAATGAGACATGAATTTCATTCCTTTGATTAAATTAATGACACAGCGGTAAAACACAAGTAATCCAGGATAGGTAAACATTAACTCGATTTCCTCTGTCCATCTCATTTCACCAAGTCTTTATCAATTACATGGGTCATGGTGACATTTGGAGCCTTCATTTATATTCTTCACTTGTGCATTGGTCAATTACTCTAAACAGTGAAAAAAAAATATAGGAGCAAATTACATAAACCAGCATTGCTCTTTATATATCTCTAATGATGTGCCTGTAATGAGGAGCGAACAAATAGCTTGGTAATTTAAAACATTAAAAGGATAAAGGGATTCTGAAGGTCAGACTCAGAAGAGGACTAGTTAAATGGACACCCAACCTTTAAAGGTTTACAGTTCAGATATCTTTAATTTTCATTCTTGCATTTGTTGCAGTTGGCTGCCCCGCTAACTACAGCCCTATGGGTGCCCTTTCTTTATTGTTTGCAATGGCCCAGAATCTGAGTTTGTACTCAAGTTCTGAGGTCAACACATAGGATGAAATATGTTATGAACCAAGTAGCTTTTCAGAAAAAACCTTTGGTCAAATCTTTTGCAAAGGTGCTGGAAACGTGTGGGTTACATCATCAATGGACACCAAAAGCCAAAGATGACTTATGCCGCGTACACACGATCGGAATTCTCGTCGGAAAAAACTCTGACGGTTTTTCCGACGGAATTCCGCTCAAGCTGTGTTGCCTACACACGATCACACCAAATTCCGACGGTCAATAACACAGCGGCATAAAACACGTTCGACAGCACTATAAAAGGGAAGTTTAATGCTTCCGAGCATGCGTCGAATTGTTTCCGAGCATGCGTCGGAATTTTGCGTGTCGGAATTGCATACACACGATCGGAAAATCCGATAGAAAGGTTTTCCGTCGGAAAAATTGAGAACAGGTTCTCAATTCAAAGTCCGTCGGAAATTCCGACAGAAAAAGACCTTTGGGCATACACGCGGTCGGAAAATCCGATGAAAAGCTCCCATCGGACTGTTTCCATCGGAAATTCCGACCGTGTGTACGCCGCATTAGGATGAAGCTTTGGGAGATAGCCAAGGCTTGACACTTAAAAAAAAAAAAGATATTAACGAAAGTAGAAAAATTACAAGTAGCTTTTTGGCAAAAACTTTTGGTCAAACCTTTTGCCCCGGTGCCGGAGACATGTGGGTTACCTTGTCAAGGGTCGCCAAAAGCCAAAGATGACCTAAGAAGAAGCTGTGGGAGATAGCCAAGGCTTCACACTTAAAACAAAATAAGATATCATCCAAAGTGGAAACATTACAAGTAGCTTTTTGGAAAAAACCTTTGGCCAAATCTTTTGATCAGGTGCCAGAGACGTGTAGCTTACATCATCAATGGCCACCAAAAGCCAATGATCACATAGGAAGAAGCTGTGGGAGATTACCAAGGCTTCGTAACTAAGACAGAAAAAAATATCAACCAAATATTGCAAGTAGCTTTTTGGCAAACACCTTTGGCCAAATATTCCCCCAGGTGCCATAACTTTCTCAACGATGACCTAGGAAGAAGCTTAGCGAAGTAGCCACGGCTATGCATGGAGTGCTGACTAGAGCCTGGGCATGTCACCACTAGAGGTGGCAACACAGAAGAAATACCAAAATGTGCCCCTCTATTCATAAAATAGAGATACCAGATCATGTATTATGACAAATATATGAACAGAGGTGGTAAATCTAGACATAGCCTAAGTAGAGACACTAAATTTACTGTTAGTGCTGTCATGCCAATTTGTATGCAATAAACTAGGGATACTTTTTGAAGGCCTTTAAAGTACAGCACCTTGAAATAATAACAAACTCAAACAAGATTACAAAAATATATAATTTATTGGTATAAAAGTAATCACATATCTTCACAAAAGGAAATAGTTAAGATAATTGGCACATATAGGCATAAACATATCCTACTTTATCCAAAAAGTTATTAAGTCTGAAATATAATTTTTTTTATTCGTTATCTCACCCAAAAATAAAAGCCAATGCATTTTGCAAATAGATATGCTTTACCTCGACCAAGGGCGAAATACATGGTAGAAGATACCTATAATCATCATAGGTATTCTTGGGTTCAGGCTTGTGTTAAAGAAAAGAATTATACAGATAAAGCTCCAGGCCAGCTGCTCCAAAGAGGAGTTCCTGTGAGTATTAGATATGTGCACACTGAAATATTTTGTTTCGGAATTTCGTTTTCATCCGAAAAATTAATTTATTTAGTTACTCCCGAAATTCATTTTTATTTATTTTGTTTTGTTAAAAAATGCATTTGTCCGAAAATCCGAAATAATTAAGGTCGTATCTGTCATTGAAGGCTTATGGTGTCTGTCGAATGTTCTAAGAAGATTCGACGGAGCAGCTAAACTGTACGACGCCGCAATCGTACATTTCTGGTCGAATGTTCCGCCTACAAGCAATAGTAGAATTCTAATGTTCTATGACACTAGTAATAATTATATTTATTAATTATTATTACTAGTCAACCAACATTAGAATTCTTCTATAGCCTATGGGTGGAGTATTTGACCGTAAATGTCCACTCGCGCCGACTGCTTTGTCGAATCTTCATGTCGAATCTTTTCTCTCTATGTCGAATAATCTTGGACTAATAGAGCTAAAGTTAGGCACATTCGACCACAGGTTCGATGGACACAGATCACTATTGTCAGCGTCATGTCGAATCTCCTATGTATATCGAACTGTTGTCGCAATGAAAACGAAAATAAAGCATTTGTTTATGTCGGATCTTTCGGTTTTCGGATTTTGCACGTTCGTTATCGTTTGTTAAAATGATAACGAAAATACCCGAAATTCAGAGAAAAAATGCATTCGGACAAAAACGAATGCACATGTCTAGTGAGTATAACTCTATACAAGCTAGATAATGGAGACATCCAGGACCACATCAGGTCCTGTCACAAGACGGTAACCGGTTGAAAGAAACCCCTATATGTTTCCATTGCTGGAAACTATTTTTGGGTTAAATAATGATAAAAAGAAGATATAGATCAGAATGACTTGCGGTTTGGATAAAAAATGTATGTGTTTGCCTGTGTGTATGCCTATATGCACCAAGCATGTTTTAGCTATTGCCTTTTGTGAAGCTATGTGTAATATTTTTGTACCATTAAATTGTATATTTTTCTAATCTTTGTATGAGTTTGTCTGTGGTTCCAGAGTGTTGTACTTTAAAGTCCCACAAAATCTCCAGTTTATTGCACACAAATTGGGATGACAGCACTCTACAAAACCGAGTGTCTCTACTTATCCCAAATGTCTAGATTTACTCCCTCTATTCATTTACTTGCCACATTGAATTATCTATGTGTGAGTGCATTAATATTTTACAGTATAATAATATTTCTCTTTATATAAAAGTGGTTTATGCACAGTGCTGGTGAACTTTTTTCTTTCATATGTCAGCACCGTTCTCAGTGGAAGCTAGGAGGACACCATCATTGGCTTTAGCAGAGCTCCTGCAGGTCACATGGCTTAAAGTGGAGGGCCAGCCTGAAAAAAAAAACTTCAAAAAATGTTAATAAAAATTTAAAATAACAAAAAAAAAAAATTTTTTTTTTTACTTACCAGAAATGGCTGTTGCTAGGCAGATCGTCCTAATCTGCCTCTTCTTGTTCCGCCGAGCTGTTCTGTCTTCTGCTCCTAGAGCCGTCTTCTAGTGAATTGGGCGCGGTGTGTTATGGGAACTGTGTGTCCCACAACACATTGCGTTCCCCATTCACAAAGCGATGTGCGACTTGCGCATGCGCAGTAGAAAACAGGCAGTGAAGCCAGCAAGGCTGCGCTGCCTGTTTCCCTTAGGTGGAATGGCGGCGCCGGGAACCGAGACCTGAGGGACGATCGGTCTCGGGCGGCCGACATCGCAGGCACCCAGGACAGGTAAGTCTGCTTATTAACCACTTCAATACAGGGCTTTTAAACACCCTTCCTTACCAGAGCACTTTTTGCGATTCGGCACTGCGTCGCTTTAACTAACAATTGCGCGGTCGTGCGACGTTACACCCAAACAAAATTGACGTCCTTTTTTTCCCACAAATAGAGCTTTCTTTTGGTGGTATTTGATCGCCCCTGCGGTTTTTATTTTTTGCGCTATAAACAAAAGAAGAGCGACAATTTTGAAAAAAAACACAATATTTTTTACTTTTTGCTATAATAAATATCCCATTTTTAAAAAAAAAAAACAATTTTTTTCCTCAGTTTAGGCCGATACGTATTCTTCTACATATTTTTGGTAAAAAAAATCGCAATAAGCGTATATTGATCGGTTTGCGCAAAAGTTATAGCGTCTACAAAATAGGGGATAGATTTATTATTTTTTTTTTTTTTTTTTACTAGTAATGGCGGCGATCTGCAATTTTTTTTTCGTGACTGCGACATTGCGGCGGACACTTCGGACACTTTTGACACATTTTTGGAACCATTCACATTTACACAGCGATCGTTGCTATAAAATTGCAATGATTACTGTGTAAATGTGACTGGCAGGGAAGGGGTTAACACTAGAGGGCGCTGCAGGGGTTAATGTGTTCCCTAATAGAAGTGATTCTAACTGTAGGGGGAGGGGACTCAAGGGGAGGAGACCGATCATGTGATCCTCCGTACTGGGATCACATGATCGGTCTCCTCCCCGCTGACAGAACGTGGAGCTGTGTGTTTACACACACAGCTCCACGGTCCCGCCCGGTCCCATTGTTTTAACGGGCAATCGCGGGTGCCCGGCGGACATCGCGGCCGCCGGGCACTCGCACCGGGTCCCGAGCGATGCCGGCGGCGCGCGCGCGCGCCCCCCAGGCGGCCGGGAATCCGAGGACGTCATATGACGCCCACCCAGGATGGTAGATCCACCTTGTGGGCGTCATATGACAATACAGCGGTATTGAAGTGGTTAAAAGTCAGCAGCTACAGTGTTTGTAGCTGCTGACTTAAATTTTTTTTTTTTTTCCCGGCAGAGTGCTGCTGGACTTGCTTTCTATAACCCGTAGGTAAGTTTCTACTTCTCTTCCCCTATCATTTCTCTCTAATGCTTGCCTTTCCCAATAAAACTGTTCTCAGTCAAGAAATGCAATTCACTTTATATGGTTAGATCAGTGTTTCTCAACCAGGGTTCCATGGAAACCTGGGATTCCTCCTGAGGTTACATAGTTACATAGTTAGTTAGGTTGACAAAAGACACAAGTCCATCCAGTTCAACCACAAATAAAAAAAATTTAAAATAATATTATACAATCCCATATACCCCATTCTATACCCACAGTTGATCCAGAGGAAGGCAAAAAAAAAACCAACAGAGCATGCTCCAATTTGCTAAAGCAGGGGAAAAAATTCCTTCCTGATCCCCCGAGAGGCAATCGGAGGTTGCTGCGGTTCCTTGAGCAATGTGTGATTGCTGCCTCTCAGATAAGTTCCCACTGACAACACTGATCTTTTTGGCTATCTCTAATGCCACGTACACACGATTGGCATTTTCCGCCAACAAAACCGTGGATTTTTTTCTGAAGGATGTTGGCTCAAACTTGTCTTGCATACATGCGGTCACACAAATGTTGTCGGAAATTCCGAACGTCAAGAACGCGGTGGCGTACAAGATGTACAACGAGCTGAGAAAAAGGAAGCCAGTGTGGCTCCTTCTGCTTGATTTCGAGCATGCGTGTGCTTTTGTGTGACGGACTTGTGTACACACGATCAGACTTTCCGGCAACAAGTGAAGTTGTTGGAAAATTTGAGAACCTGCTCTCAAACATTTGTGGCCGCAAATTCCGACAGCAAATGTTCGATGGAGCATACACACGGTCAGACTTTCCGACAACAAGCTCACATCGAACATTTCCCGTCGGAAAGTCTGACCGTGTGTAGGCGGCATTATTATTATACAGGATTTATATAGCGCCAACAGTTTACGCAGCGCTTTACAACTTGAGGGTAGACAGTACAAATACAATACACTTTAATACAGTAGGAATCAGAGGGCCCTGCTCCTTAGAGCTTACAATCTAAGAGGGAATGTCAAGAGATACAAGAGGTAATAACTGTGGGTGATGTGCTGATCGAGAATATAAATGTAGGTGGGGGCCGGATAGGCTTCTCTGAAGAGATGAGTTTTCAGGGGTCGTCTGAAAGTAGATAAAGTAGGAGAAAATTGGACAGATTGGGGTAGAGGGGGCATTAGGGGGTATATTTTCCACAAGTGTAAGGAGCATTCTTCCCACTGACTATCATTCTAATGTATCATGAATTGTAGACAGTGGTGAAATTATAGGGGTCGCCGAGATCGCCATGGCGACCGGGCCCCTTGCTGCAGGGGGCCCTTGAGGTCCCCCTGTACTGTTTGATATGAGGGGAGGCTAAGAGGAGCTCCCCCCGATCGTCAGCCGAACTGTAATCGACACTGCGCCTTCACATACCTAAAGTGAAAGCAGTGTGTGCCGTGCTGTGCTCTTTGTCTCCCCCTATAGTGCAGTACCCGGCAGGAAGAAGGTACTGTAAATGTCTGATGTTTTTTTTTATAAGACTATCTAGTGTATGTGTGTTTATATGTGTGTGCATGCATGTGTGTGTGTGTGTGTGTGGGGGGGGGGGGGTGTGCATGTGTGTGTATGCATGAATGTGTGTGTGTGTGTGGGGGTGCATGAATGTGTGATGTGTGTGGGGGGTGCATGCATGTGTGTGTGGGGGTGTGCATGCATGCATGTGTGTGGGGGTGTGTGCATGCATGTGTGTGTGGGATATGCATGCATGTGTGGAGGGGGGTGCATGCATGTATGAGTGTGGGGGTGTGCATGCATGCATGTGTGTGTGTGTGTGTGGGGGGGTGCATGCATGTGTGTGTGGGGGGTGTGCATGCATGCATGTGTGTGTGTGTGGGGGGGTGCATGCATGTGTGTGTGGGGGGGGTGTGCATGCATGTGTGTGTGGGGGGGGTGCATGCATGTGTGTGTGTGGGGGTGTGCATGCATGCATGTGTGGGGGGTGCATGCATGTGTGTGTGGGGGGGGGTGTGCATGCATGTGTGTGTGTGTGTGTGTGGGGGGGGGGTGCATGCATGTGTGTGTGGGGGGGGGTGTGCATGCATGCATGTGTGTGGGGGGTGCATGCATGTGTGTGTGGGGTGTGCATGCATGCGTGTGTGGGGGTGTGCATGCATGCATGTGTGTGGGGGTGGTGCATGCATGTGTGTGTGTGGGGGTGTGCATGCATGCATGTGTGGGGGGGTGCATGCATGTGTGTGGGGGGTGTGCATGCATGTGTGTGTGGGGGTGTGCATGCATATGTGTGTGGGTGTGCATGCATGTGTGTGGGTGTGCATGCATGTGTGTGTGGGGGGTGTGCATGCATATGTGTGTGGGTGTGCTTCATGTGTGTGGGTGTGCGAGCGGGCGGTGGGGATTCACAGTGGCAGCATTTGGCACACCGGCAGCATTTAATGGGCACACCGGCAGCATTTGATGGGCACAGTGGCGGCATTTGATGGGCACAGTGGCGGCATTTGATGGGCACAGTGGCGGCATTTGATGGCACAGCAGGAGAGTTTGATGGGCACAGTGGCAGCATTTCATGGGCACAGTGGCAACATTTGATGGTACAGTGGTGGCGTTTGATGGTACAGTGGCTGCAACTGATGTTTTTATTTCTGAATTTTTCAGTTTGCTTGCGCCCCCCTAAAAATTTTGAGCACCAGCTGTCACTGGTTTATGTGTGCATTTTTATATATATATATATATATATATATATATATATATATATAGTGTGTGTGTGTTTTTTTATATAAAAATAAAGAAATTGGTTCCTTTATATGCAGCCACCCACTTGTGACTGGGCCCTGGTGTTCCAACATGGGGCTCGGAGGTCGGGGGGGGGGCCCTCCATGGTTCCTTGCATCGGGGCCCTGAGTGTTCAAGTTACGCCACTGGTTGTAGATATAGTAATTATTAGCAGGGGTTCCCTGGCACCAGAAAGGCAATTCCGGGGTTCTTCTGTGTTGAAAAGGTTGAGAAATGCTGGATTAGATGGAGCAATTCCAGCAGTTTATGATTTTTTAAAACCATATTCTACTTTTTAATCAAACTGTTTCTGAACCCAAAATTGAGGTTATGCAAAGTGCAAAAAAAAAAAAATACTGTAAAATTAAATATGCTCAAAAAATATTTTTACTACCTTTGTTGTGTGATTGTTTAACATTTTGTGCGCTACTTTGTATTAAGGTTAAAAGTCTTTCTGAAGCCCACAGAAATATGAGAAAATATTCAGGATGCAAAAATATTTCAGGAATAAATAATTACAGTTTGTGACCTGTTTCATTAATCAGGCTGCCTTTGTTCTTCGCGCACCAGTTTGCCGTTATTAATGCTGGAGACGGAAAACACTCTTTGTGTATGAAGAGAGCATATTATAAGGACCAAGCATTATGTTAGATGCTTTTATTTCTCTTTTCCTACACTTAAAAGTTTTCTACGGTAAATTTACAGCCATAGTGAATGGTTACAATCATTTAGCAGAAGGATATTTGTATAGTTGTAGCCTTGACAACTGAATTATCAAGTTTAAGTGCTTGGGGTACATCTGAGGTAAAGGTTGAAGAACCACTTCTGTTCATTATAACTTGGAATTTCAGTTTAAAGTTTTAGTAAGCAGTATTTTATTCTATAAGAGCTCATTTGAAAAACGCAATTAGTGGACACACATACCAAGGGAACCCATGCCAAAGGTAAACAAAGCACTCAAGGGGGCACTTAGGCCCCTTTCACACTGGGGCGTGAGCGGCGTCGGCGGTAAAGCAGTGCTATATTTAGCGCTGCTTTACCGTTGTTTTAGCGGCGGTTTTCAGCCTCTAGCGGTGCGGTTTTAACCCCCGCTAACGGCCGAATAAGGGTTAAAACCACCCGCAAAGCGCCGCTGTAGCAGCGCTTTGCCGGTGGTATTGCCGCGCTGTCCCATTGATTTCAATGGGTAGGAGCGGTTTAGGAGTGGTGAATACACAGCTCCTTCACCACTCCAAAGATGCTGCTAGCAGGACTTTTTTGACCGCCCTGCTAGCGCACCGCTCCAGTGTAAAAGCACTCCGGCTTTCACACTTGAGTGAAAGGGGCCGGATTTTTTCAGGCGGTGTACAGGCACTATTTTTAGCGTGGTAGCACCTGAAAAACACCCCAGTGTGAAAGGGGCCTTAGTGTAACCATAGGGTTACATCATTGAGAAACTCTTTTCTAGCTAGTGGTTACCCTAAAAAAAACACAGGGTAGACCCAGGTTCAACAAAGACTACAGCAGCCTTTCTCAACCATGGAATACTAGGGCAGCCTTATTTAGCCAGGGTTTCTTCATGGGTGCCTTGGAAAAATGCCTAAAAATTTACCAAAAATTGATGCAAGCCAGTAGGTGGATCAAGCCTGCCTTTTAGTTACACAAAGCCACAGGTTTTTTTATTGTTCACAATTTCAACCTTCCAGGTTTCAGCCCTTGGCATCCTTACAACCAGTGATGTCATCAGTGTTAATAAGAAGAGTGTTAATTGCCTGCACAGCATCCTTGTTTGACCCTCCCCTTCCCCTCTCCGTCAACACTGGGATCACATTCGTTGAGTGATGAGAGCTACTGAGAGAGAGGAGAAACACTGTAATACTAGTCGGTACTAGTGTGCAAAAGTGTATTTGCTTTGTAAGAATAATTAATCTCTAATGTTGGGTGTCCTACGTGTATTGATGCTGCTGCGTTATGTGAAATTATTAGAATCGTTTTTTTTACATTTTAGAATAGGGTGCCTTGAGAATGTCCATCATTTTAAAGGGCGCCTTGACTGAAAAAAGGTTGAGAAATACTGCACTAGGGTTCCTCCAGAGGTTGCAAGGAGTTCCTTGAGTTGAAATAGATTGAACTCAATTCTCAGAACACATATTGGTTGCCATCATCCCCATAATTGGTATAGGAAGAAACCTCTAAAGGTGGGACTATACCGGCAACTCGATAAACCATATAGGCTACATGAAATAATTTTATAAATTTATTTTACAAAGTTGAAAAGCATACAAACATTTTAAGAAAAAGTTCTTTAAAAACAATATGACAAATGGTACAAATGATATGCATATCTGAAGAGGGTGATGGTGAAGAACTCCGACGCGTTTCCAAAAGGCTGAAAGTATGCCTATTTTCCTCAGGGAATTGTAGTCACCATCTACAGAATATCAAGACATGTCAATTTAAAACTTCCATACCCCATTTTCACATAGAGTAGAGAAAAATATATTGCATAGGAGTATAAACGCTCAATATGTATAGATATAGTGCTATGAAAAATACACTTACATAGTCAGATATAATATCACATGTATAGTATTGCCTCCCATTCACTTTCCGAGAAGAACTGGTGTCCAAATGCTGGCAAGGGACCAAGGTCTCATTCCCAAAACCTCTACAAGACGGTACGATTGAAAAGAAACTTTTCCATATATCTAATGGCAAAAAGGACCTAGAGACCACCAATGGAGAGAAAGGGGAGTATATGAAACACCTGGATAGGACTTAATTGAAATTAAGAAGAGCGTGATAATCTTGGGAAAAAACCCCAAGATATGACACATTTGTCCTATATATATAACTCACCATGTAGTCTACGAAGAAAGGGTCCAAGGTGGAGAAGTTCCAGGAGAAAACTCCCAAAATGTTCCAGAGGTGGAGAGCAGTTCACACAGCTCAATGCTGTGGAGCGGAATGACGCCATATACCATCTCAAGCGTCCTTTTGTAGGTGGAAAAAGCCCCTGTCCCGCCCCAGTGGGTGTATCCAGATGACGTCAGACGCACAGGCGTCCGGCGTCATCATGTATAGACCCGCCTATTAGGCTGCGTCCTATCCCTAAAGAAAGGGAAAAAGGTCCAGTTGAAATGACCAGTGTGGGTGGGTGCGCGCGCGCGCCGCCATCCGCATCCCAGGGAGCGCCGCGTGTGAGGCGTCAAAAGACGTCCCTGTCTCAACCAGCAGTACCACGCCTCGCGATGTGCGCATGCGCGATACAAGAGGCCCAGCCAGAGATGGTCCGTCTGTGGCGCAGGCGCCTGATGTGCAAAATGCGCCTGCGCAGGGTGCTCAGCATGGAGAAAAGTCGTGAGCTACCCAGGGCGCCGGCAGCCGCACAGATCACCCCAGCCCTACCCATCCCTCCTTGTCCCAGTCTGGGCAATGAGGGTGGGACATAAAGAAGGAGACAACTGGGAAAAAGTCCCCCAAATCCCCAAATGGATCGGAAATATTTCCGAGTTAGATTGAATTGATGTGGGGATGGAGGATTAATGCTGGGAGGGAGTTGGTATTGGCATGGGGGTAAAGAAGCGGGAGTAACCCACCATCCAAGGCGCCATCGCCTAGTAGGGGCCCAGGCGCATTGGTGGGTGAGGACCCCACATCCCCCAAAGCCAAGCAACATAAAGGACTAAAACTACTGGCAGGACAAAAGCGGGGAATAAATATCTGGGGACCAGAGAATGAATTCCTGAACCCCAGAATAACCCCTACCCCAAAGGACCCAAGGTGACCTCCAAACCATCAAAGATGGAAAATGAAGGGGCTGCCCCCCTAAAAATAGAGAATCCCGCAATACCCGTTATTGCGGGATAGGGAGACTATGGGTTTATTTGGGGTTGAGCTGCCAGGTAGAGTGTGAGGGAAGGACACTCGGAAACTCCTGTCAGACAAAAAATTGAAACATCAGTCTTTCTATAACTCGGTAAGTGACACTCCCCAGAGGCAATACCATTTACAATTGTGGAATCAAAGCATACATATACAGATGTTGTCCAACATGAACAGGTATAGAAAACCCCATAACCGAACCATTCACCCAACCCAGTAAATTCCAAAGATGGAGACAGAAAATATAAAAAGGGAAACCCCCCTAGGTTGAGGGACCTGTAGATAAAGGAATGAATAGAGAAGGAGTCATATAAGTAATACTTGTTGTTCTAGATTGTCTGAATTAAAAGAGCTCAAAGGCCATCTTCAACAAATATTTCAATCAGTTTTTCCCGAGCTATAGCCATCCAAAAAAGGTCTAAAGCTTTCCACCTCGTTTAAGCCTGGTGGAGTGGTTGCTTTTAAGGTTCTAATCCACCGCATCTCCCGTTGGAGAAGAACCTTGTTCCAATCTCCTCCTCTGATTGGAATGTGCAATCTGTCAAGAACAGTGAAATTCACTTTCGGCAATCTGTAGTTATGTTTCTTGGCTATATGGCGCCCCAGAGGTAAGTACAGATTGCAGATCTTCATATCATGCATATGTTTTTCAACTCTCTTACATAGTTTTTGTCTAGTCTTACCTACATAAAAGGAACCACACTGACACTGCATGAGGTATACCACCCCCTGAGTCTGACAAGAAGCATAGTGTCTCAGGGAGAAGTCTAACCCATTTGGCAGCGTCAGTGTGGTCCTTTGCCCAATGACTGAGCATTGGGCACAGTTTCCACATGGAAAGGTTCCAAAGTTCCTACATGGGTCCTTTCTCGAGGTACCCTTGTATTCACTTTGTGTGACTAGGTTGCCAATTGAAACCGTCTTTCTATAAGTGATCAAAGGATGGGGTGAAACCAAAGTACCTACAACTGGATCATCTGTAAGGATGGACCAATTCTTGTTAATAATTTTGCGTATCCTCTCATGTTCATTTGAAAACCGCAAAATAATGCGAGTGTTATCATCCACATTCTTTTTCTTCTTTTTAAATAGAAGGTCTTTCCTAGTGAGAGCTTTAACCCTATTAAATGCTTTTTTAAGGCAAGTTTTAGTGTAGCCTCTGTCTAATAGTCTTAGGGTTAGCCCATCACTTTCTCTCTGGAAGTCCTCTTCCTCCGTGCAATTCCTTCTAATCCGGAGGAATTGACTAAAGGGGATGGATCGTTTAAGTGGAAGTGGGTGGAAACTGTCTTTCTTTGTAGGTATTATTATTCATGAGCTCCAGACATCATGGCAGTAGATAGGGTTTTAAAACAAAGAACTACAACTGATTGGAAATTCAATTCCTTTATTGTCCAGATGTTGGATTTTATCCTCCGCCACAATGTTTTTGTCTTCAAGAATTCCCACTACCTCCAGGTACAGGGAGTAGCTATGGGGACGTGTTGTGCGCCCTCATATGCGAATCTGTACCTGGGGGAGTGGGAAAAATACTTTTTGGCCAGTGAACATGCCTCGATGTACACCTGCCACATTTTAATGTGGCAGAGGTACATCGACGATGTTTTTATCATTTGGGACGGCTCCGAGAAACAACTATTGGAATGTCTGGAGCTCATGAATAATAATACCTACAACTTGTTTTTCACTATGAGTTTTGACCACAGTGAGACGCACTTTTTGGATATCCGCATTAAAAAAGCCCCCAATGGAAATCTAACTAGCAGGTTGTTCCGGAAGGAAACTGCCGGTAACACCCTGCTCCATGCAGACAGTTTCCACCCACTTCCACTTAAACGATCCATCCCCTTTAGTCAATTCCTCCGGATTAGAAGGAATTGCACGGAGGAAGAGGACTTCCAGAGAGAAAGTGATGGGCTAACCCTAAGACTATTAGACAGAGGCTACACTAAAACTTGCCTTAAAAAAGCATTTAATAGGGTTAAAGCTCTCACTAGGAAAGACCTTCTATTTAAAAAGAAGAAAAAGAATGTGGATGATAACACTCGCATTATTTTGCGGTTTTCAAATGAACATGAGAGGATACGCAAAATTATTAACAAGAATTGGTCCATCCTTACAGATGATCCAGTTGTAGGTACTTTGGTTTCACCCCATCCTTTGATCACTTATAGAAAGACGGTTTCAATTGGCAACCTAGTCACACAAAGTGAATACAAGGGTACCTCGAGAAAGGACCCATGTAGGAACTTTGGAACCTTTCCATGTGGAAACTGTGCCCAATGCTCAGTCATTGGGCAAAGGACCACACTGACGCTGCCAAATGGGGTAGACTTCTCCCTGAGACACTATGCTTCTTGTCAGACTCAGGGGGTGGTATACCTCATGCAGTGTCAGTGTGGTTCCTTTTATGTAGGTAAGACTAGACAAAAACTATGTAAGAGAGTTGAAAAACATATGCATGATATGAAGATCTGCAATCTGTACTTACCTCTGGGGCGCCATATAGCCAAGAAACATAACTACAGATTGCCGAAAGTGAATTTCACTGTTCTTGACAGATTGCACATTCCAATCAGAGGAGGAGATTGGAACAAGGTTCTTCTCCAACGGGAGATGCGGTGGATTAGAACCTTAAAAGCAACCACTCCACCAGGCTTAAACGAGGTGGAAAGCTTTAGACCTTTTTTGGATGGCTATAGCTCGGGAAAAACTGATTGAAATATTTGTTGAAGATGGCCTTTGAGCTCTTTTAATTCAGACAATCTAGAACAACAAGTATTACTTATATGACTCCTTCTCTATTCATTCCTTTATCTACAGGTCCCTCAACCTAGGGGGGTTTCCCTTTTTATATTTTCTGTCTCCATCTTTGGAATTTACTGGGTTGGGTGAATGGTTCGATTATGGAGTTTTCTATACCTGTTCATGTTGGACAACATCTGTATATGTATGTTTTGATTCCACAATTGTAAATGGTATTGCCTCTGGGGAGTGTCACTTACCGAGTTATAGAAAGACTGATGTTTCAATTTTTTGTCTGACAGGAGTTTCCGAGTGTCCTTCCCTCACTCTCTACCTGGCAGCTCAACCCCAAATAAACCCATAGTCTCCCTATCCCGCAATAACGGGTATTGCGGGATTCTCTATTTTTAGGGGGGCAGCCCCTTCATTTTCCATCTTTGATGGTTTGGAGGTCACCTTGGGTCCTTTGGGGTAGGGGTTATTCTGGGGTTCAGGAATTCATTCTCTGGTCCCCAGATATTTATTCCCCGCTTTTGTCCTGCCAGTAGTTTTAGTCCTTTATGTTGCTTGGCTTTGGGGGATGTGGGGTCCTCACCCACCAATGCGCCTGGGCCCCTACTAGGCGATGGCGCCTTGGATGGTGGGTTACTCCCGCTTCTTTACCCCCATGCCAATACCAACTCCCTCCCAGCATTAATCCTCCATCCCCACATCAATTCAATCTAACTCGGAAATATTTCCGATCCATTTGGGGATTTGGGGGACTTTTTCCCAGTTGTCTCCTTCTTTATGTCCCACCCTCATTGCCCAGACTGGGACAAGGAGGGATGGGTAGGGCTGGGGTGATCTGTGCGGCTGCCGGCGCCCTGGGTAGCTCACGACTTTTCTCCATGCTGAGCACCCTGCGCAGGCGCATTTTGCACATCAGGCGCCTGCGCCACAGACGGACCATCTCTGGCTGGGCCTCTTGTATCGCGCATGCGCACATCGCGAGGCGTGGTACTGCTGGTTGAGACAGGGACGTCTTTTGACGCCTCACACGCGGCGCTCCCTGGGATACGGATGGCGGCGCGCGCGCGCACCCACCCACACTGGTCATTTCAACTGGACCTTTTTCCCTTTCTTTAGGGATAGGACGCAGCCTAATAGACGGGTCTATACATGATGACGCCGGACGCCTGTGCGTCTGACGTCATCTGGATACACCCACTGGGGCGGGACAGGGGCTTTTTCCACCTACAAAAGGACGCTTGAGATGGTATATGGCGTCATTCCGCTCCACAGCATTGAGCTGTGTGAACTGCTCTCCACCTCTGGAACATTTTGGGAGTTTTCTCCTGGAACTTCTCCACCTTGGACCCTTTCTTCGTAGACTACATGGTGAGTTATATATATAGGACAAATGTGTCATATCTTGGGGTTTTTTCCCAAGATTATCACGCTCTTCTTAATTTCAATTAAGTCCTATCCAGGTGTTTCATATACTCCCCTTTCTCTCCATTGGTGGTCTCTAGGTCCTTTTTGCCATTAGATATATGGAAAAGTTTCTTTTCAATCGTACCGTCTTGTAGAGGTTTTGGGAATGAGACCTTGGTCCCTTGCCAGCATTTGGACACCAGTTCTTCTCGGAAAGTGAATGGGAGGCAATACTATACATGTGATATTATATCTGACTATGTAAGTGTATTTTTCATAGCACTATATCTATACATATTGAGCGTTTATACTCCTATGCAATATATTTTTCTCTACTCTATGTGAAAATGGGGTATGGAAGTTTTAAATTGACATGTCTTGATATTCTGTAGATGGTGACTACAATTCCCTGAGGAAAATAGGCATACTTTCAGCCTTTTGGAAACGCGTCGGAGTTCTTCACCATCACCCTCTTCAGATATGCATATCATTTGTACCATTTGTCATATTGTTTTTAAAGAACTTTTTCTTAAAATGTTTGTATGCTTTTCAACTTTATAAAATTATTTCATGTAGCCTATATGGTTTATCGAGTTGCCGGTATAGTCCCACCTTTAGAGGTTTCTTCCTATAGGAGTTCCTTGAGTAATAAGCAAATATTGTAATGGGGATTCTTCCCAATGACCACAAATGTAATGAAGGTTTTTGTACCATATACTGTAGCTACGGTAATTATTAGAATTGGTTCACTTAGACTAGAAAGTTATTTCAAGGTTTCCTCCATGTTAAAAAGTTTGCAAAGGGCTGGCCTGGAGTATTGCTATCAGGTACCATTTGATCAGAACAGGGTGCCTTGAGACTGTCCATAATTTTAAAGGGTACCTTGACTGAAAAAAGTATGAGAAATACTGCACTAGGGTTCCTCCAGAGGTTGAAAGAAGTTCCTTGAGCAATAAATAAATATTGTTAGGGTGCAATAGAATAGGGTACCTTGAGACTGTACTGTCCATAATTTTAACGGGTGCCTGCAGACTGTCCATAATTTTAAAGGGTGCCTTGACTGAAAAAAAGGTTGAGAAATACTGCACTAGGGTTCCTCCAGAGGTTGCAAGGAGTTCCTTGAGCAATAAGCAAATATTGTTAGGGTGCAATAGAGTAGGGTGCCTTGAGACTGTCCATAATTTTAAAGGGTGCCTTGACTGAAAAAAGGTTGAGAAACACTGCACTAGGGTTCCTCCAGAGGTTGCAAGGAGTTCCTTGAGCAATAAGCAAATATTGTTAGGGTGCAATAGAGTAGGGTGCCTGCAGACTGTCCATAATTTTAAAGGGTGCCTTGACTGAAAAAAGGTTGAGAAATACTGCACTAGGGTTCCTCCAGAGGTTGCAAGGAGTTCCTTGAGTAATAAGCAAATATTGTAATGGGGATTCTTCCCAATGACCACAAATGTAATGAACATTTTTGTCCAGCAAACGTCACGCTGATGTACCATCAACTGTAGCTACGGTAATTATTAGAATTGGTTCACTTAGACTAGAAAGTTATTTCAAGGTTTCCTCCATGTTAAGAAAAGTTTGCAAAAGGCTGGCCTGGAGTATTGCTATCATGTACCATTTGATGAGAAAAGGGTGCCTTGAGACTGTCCATAATTTTAAAGGGTGCCTTGACTGAAAAAAGGTTGAGAAATTCTGCACTAGGGTTCCTCCAGAGGTTGCAAGGAGTTCCTTGAGCAATAAGCAAATATTGTTAGGGTGCAACAGAATAAGGGGCCTTGAGACTGTCCATAATTTTAAAGAGTGTCTTGAGACTGTCCATCATTTTAAAGGGTGCCTGCAGACTGTCCATAGTTTTAAAGGGTGCCTTGACTGAAAAAAGGCTGAGAAACACCGCACTAGGGTTCCTCCAGAGGTTGCAAGGAGTTCCTTGAGCAATATCAAATATTGTAATGTGGATTCTTTCCAATGACCACAAATGTAATGAACATTTTTTCCAGCAAACGTCACGCTAATGTACCATAAACTGTAGCTACGGTAATTATTAGAATTGGTTCACTTAGACTAGAAAGTTATTTCAAGGTTTCCTCCATGTTAAAAAGATTGCAAAAGGCTGGCCTGGATTATTGCTATCAGGTACCATTTGATCAGAGCCAAAGGTGGCAAAGCTGAGTAAAGTCAGTAACAAAGGTCAGGTGAAATGCACTACAATCTGATCTGAGGGACCTTACCGAAGGCCTAATCTTATGGCTGGGTTCACACTAAAGATCGCAGCGGCTCACAGCAGGAGTCTGGTGCGTCTCCATTCACCATTTCAGGTCCGATTTCAGCCACAATTTTTGTCTGAATTCGGACCTGAAGCTAACCAAAAGACACACAGGGCTCCTGTGCAATTCGCACCAGAGTCGCTGAGGAGATGTGTGAACCGGCTCCATAGAGAGCTGGTCACAATCTCCTGCTATGCGAATTGGATGCGGGGAAACCTGCATCCAATTCACATAGGTTTGAACCCAGCCTAAGGCCTGATCAGTGGTGCTGCGAAACCAAGCCAGGAGGCTAGATGACGTTTTGGTTGTATTTTATTGTATTTTGCATGTTTTTCAAAATGGATGGTAGGAAAACCTTGTCAGGGCAACCATTTATTTTGTATTTTCAGTTTTAAATAAAAGTGGGCCACCAAGCTCTAAAATGGATTTCCTGACTGGTGTGGACTCACTGAAAATGGTACTAAGCTTTACCAATACCCTCTTATACATCACAATATAACCCACCGACCACTTTTAGGTATGCCTGTTCAATTACTTGGTAACACAAATTTGCTAATGAGCCAATCACATGGCAGCAACTCAATGCATTAAGGCATCTTAAGCCCCATACACACGCGCGGATTATCCGAGGACCAGGTCCGTCAGACCATGTCCGTCATACTTTGTCTGATGTTGGTTTTGCGTACACACGGTCGGACAAAGTTGTCGGAAAATCCGATCATTCTGAACGTGGTGACGTTTGTTGCCTACGACGGGACTACGTAGAGGCTAGTAGCCAATAGCTTTGGTCTTGTAATGTGATCTGAGCATGCGTAGCACTTTGTCCGGTCGGACTACCATACACACGATCGGATTTGGTGTGATCGGACCGTGTTGTCGGCAAATCTTTCCAGCAGGAGATAAGACTTTGTCCGTCGGACAATCCGACGTACACTGTCCGATGGTGCATACACACGGTCTGATTTTTCAACAACATTGTCCGATCGGACAGAATCCATGAAAAAGTCCGACCGTGTGTATGGGGCTTAAGACAACTTGCTGGAGTTCAAACCGAGCATCAGAATGGTGAAGAAAGGGGATTTAAGTGACTTTGAACATGACATGGTTGTTGGTGCCAGACAGGCTGGTCTTTCAAAAACTGCTGATCTACTGGGACTTTCATGCACAACCATCTCTTGGGTTTACAGAGAATGGTCAGAAAAAGAGAAAATACCCAGCAGCAGTTGTGTGGATAAAAATGCCTTGTTGATGTCAAAGGTCAAAGGAGAATGGGCAGACTGGTTTGAGATGATAGAACGGCAACAGTAACACAAATAACCACTAGTTACACCCAAGGTATGCAGAAAACCATCTCTGAATGCACAACACATCGAACTTTGAAGCAGATTGGCTACGGCAGCAGAAGACCACACCGGGTGCCACTCCTGTCCGCTAAGAGCAGGAAACTGAGGCTACAATTCGCACAGGCTCACCAAAATTGGACAATAGAAGATTGGAAAAACGTTGCCTTGTCTGATGAGTCTGGATTTCAGTTGCCGAATTCAGATGGTAGGGTTGAGAATTTGATGTATACAACATGAAAGCATGGATCCATCCTGCCTTGTATTAACGGTTCAGGCTGGTGGTGGTGGTGGTGTAATGGTGTGGGGGATATTTTCTTGACACACTTTGGGCCCCTTAGTACCAATTGAGCATTGTTTAAATGCCACGGCCTACCTGAGTATTGTTGCTGACCATGTCCATCCCTTTAGGACTACAGTGTCCCCATCTTCTGATGGCTCCTCCCAGCAGGATAATGCTCCATGTCACAAAGCTCCAATCGTCTCACCACTGGACAATGAGGTCCCTGTCCTCCAATGGTCTCCACACTCACCATATCTCATCCAATGGCCTCCACACTCACCAGAACTCAATCAAATAGAGCACCTTTGGTATGTGATGCAATGGATGGATGTGAAGCCAACAAATCTGCAGAAACTGCGTGATGCTATCATGTCAATATGGACCAAAAACTTTGAGGAATGTTTCACCTTGTTGAATCTATGCCACAAGGAATTATAACAGTTCTGAAGGCCAAAGGGGGTCCAACCTAGTAATAGCAAGGGGAACCTAATAAAGTGGCTGTTGAGTGTATATATGCAATATATACAGTATATATAATGTCAGTGAATCACCATGAAAGTTAGGGGGAGTTAGGAACCTAGCAACTCAGTCAGGAGATGAAAACTTGGCACTGTGTTCCAAAGGAATTCGGTAAGCCATGGAACTCTCTGGCAGCTTCCCAGACTTGATGTAACAGTATTGCGTAAACTGATGCCTTTATGAGCCCTGAAATTTTATATGTCCAGCAAATAAACACATTTCTTCAATTGCTCACCATCCATCTATACCACACAGCACTATAAAATAACGACATCTTCGAGATCCACTTTTCTTGCTTTGCCACTCTAATGGTATTCGTAGCTATGAAACTATTATTGGCCTGCAATGAATTAGGAATCGTAACATATATTTCACAATTTCTGTCCATCTGTTAGAAATCCCTATCTCTGTGGCCTCATCTATGTTATCTTGCATTTTTCAAAGACAGCGCTTTGATTCTGCTGCTTTTAAAGAAGTGGAAGCCAGAGGTGTGAAAGGAGCAGCTCAATCTACTGGAGCCATATCGATCCCTTCATTGTCGAGAATGACGAATCTGAAATGTCCATGGTCTATTCTCTAGTATAGAAAAGGTATCTTCTTTATGCTTCAATTTCTGCTTTATGATAGCAAAGTATTGCTAATAGAGAGCGCAAAAAAGAGAGAGAGGAAGAGGCCTGCTAACAATCAGCAGCAAAACTATTCTTTTTCATTTGACCCTACTCATCCTATTTCATAATTTTTTTTTTTTTAACTAGAGAAACTATAGTAGTTTTGTTTAAGTTTATACATATTTATAGGATAAGTATAAAACATGTTATGTCCTTCCTTCCCTCCTGCTTTCCTTCTTTCCTTCTACACTTCAGTCATCCCAGCGAGGATTAACCACTTCAATACCGGGCATTTTCACCCCCTTCCTGCCCAAGCCAATTTTCAGTTTTCAGGGCTGTCGCACTTTGAATAACAATTGCGCGGTCATGCAACACTGTACCCAAATTTTTATTATTTTTTACCCACAAATAGAGCTTTCTTTTGGTAGTATTTGATCATCTCTGCAGTTTTTATTTTTTGTGCTATAAACAAAAGAATAGCGTCAAGTTTGAAAAAAAAAAACACAATATTTTTTAACTTTTTGCTATAATAAATATCCCAATTTAAAAAAATAAAAATAAATGTTTTCCTCAGTTTAGGCCAATATGTATCCTACATATTTTTGGTAAAAACATTTTTTAAATCACAATAAGCGTATATCGATTGGTTGGCGCAAAAGTTATAGTGTCTACAAAATAGGGGCTAGTTTTATGGCATTTTTATTATTATTTTTTTTTTACTAGTAATGGCAGCGATCTGCGATTTTTATTGTGACTGTGACATTGCGGCGGACAGATCGGAAACTTTTGACACCATTTTGGGACCTGTGACAGGCTCACCCAGGACAGATGCTTTTGGAGGGGACTGAATGCTAGCCTCTTGCCTACCGATTATGGTCCCTGGCATTTGGGGGAACGGTGCTCTTTGTGAGCTGTATGCCTGGGGACCCTTGAGGTGGTGTTACTTTAGATTCAGGTCCATGTCCCCCCAAGACACACAGACTCTGGGAACCCTGTATTTGCCATATTAGAAATAGTGACTGATTCATACTGTTGGGACACATACTGTTAGATGCTAATGTCATCAACTCCAGCCACCTGTCTGTTGTCTTCTATAATGTAAATGAGTCTAGTCTGGCTTGCCACAGCTTCCAATGACGCATACACACGATCAGACTATCCGGCGGACTTAGTCCAGCGGACAATCCGGACTTTCCAGCTGAGGACTTGCCCACACACGCCCACACACGACCTGGAAGAAGACCCCCGGAGCTGTCTAATAAACTACTTTAAAAACCTGTGTTGTGTTTGTTTTATTAACACTTTTTCCCTCAGGTGAATTGGTAGGGGTACCATGTACCCCATACTCATTCACATAGGGTGGGGGGCCGGGTTCTGGGGGCCCCCTTATTAAAGGGGGCTCCCGGATTCTGATAAGCCCTCCGCCCAAAGACCCCGACAACCAACGGCCAGGGTTGTCGGGAAGAGGCCCTTGTCCTCGTCAACATGGGGACAAGGTGCTTTGGGGTGGTGGGGCCGCAAAGCCATTCACAATCAATGCTAGGGGTTGTTATTTTTACAGCCATTGACCACTAATGCCAAGGGTTACCATTACTACCATTGAACACCAATGAAGGGGGGGTTATTGCAACCATTTACACCAACTTATTGGACTTTTTTTACTCCCACACTAGAAGCCATACACTATGAAGCAAAACCAACTTTATTGACCAGGTCTGCTCGGTACACGTTACATTTTTTCTTCAAATCTTCAAGGCCCCCTAAGTCTCTCCTAACTGTGTATGCATATCTTTGTTCTTATTTTGTCTTTATAGCTCGTTCTAAAAATCTGTGACAAATTTCTGACTGCTAAAATAGGGGTGTGATTTTGTGGGTGTGGCTAAAACTGGGGCATGAGTTATTTGGGGTGTGTGGTCAAAAGTGACATGGCCAGTAAGGTGATAACCATAACTGAAAAATGCATTGACGATGTATCAATGATTACAGAGTGGCAGTAAAAGAGATATTTTTTATTTTTATTTTAGAAATCATACTTACCTAGGTGGATGCAGCATTGGTTCAATGATGCATCTGCCCCCCGTCTGGCTCTAAGACTGAGAACTGAGCGATGAAACACTGCTGATCGATCAGAGCTGGTCACTGTCAGTCTGTCACATACCTGGTGGAGATCGAGCTGTAGAGGGGGCTTCTCTTGCACCTCCTGTCCAACACCCCTTTTAGTGATGACAGGGAGTGGAGGACACAGAGTGGCACGCGGGCCGATGTGGCGGATGACTCTAGCTGTACTTTGGCAGGAACCAGGTGACTTGAGAGCGCTGGGCCGGAAACTGAAGACAGGAGCTCCGTGACGCTGAATCAGTAGCTGGAAGCGTAGCTGGGAGGTAAGCCAAGGGTTCATCAACAGCCGGGCAGAGCAGGTACCGAGTCGTGAGGCAGAGGCAAAGACGGGACACAGGCCAGGTTCGGTACACAGGCGGGCAATGAGACACAGGAACATCGGGCAGAAGCGGAGTCAAACAAAAGCCGGGGTCACAAGTAGGCAGGCAGAGGTCAAGAGGTAGTTCAGGCAAGCCGGGTCGGGATACAGGAAACTGGTTCAGATCGGGCAAGCAAGCACTAGCTGAAAAGACTCAGCAAGTTGTGCATGTCACTGGCAGGTTTAAATAGGCGGATTGGCGCCAATGTGCGCACGCGCAACAATGCGCACACCGGCGCGTACACCTGCGCACACACGCGCGCGCCTGCACATGTCCTTTCTTGAGCATCTCCTGGATTGTCCACACCTGCGCACCACTGTGCGCTTGTTGTCCGGGTTTTCCTTACACAGTTACTGGCTCTCTACTCTGCCCCTCCTCCGCTCTCACTGGAGCGCTGGGCTTGCTCAGGCTCTTAGTGGCTTGCTGAGAGGCGGAGCCAGGTGCTGGTCTAGGCATCTGGGTGGATCCTGACCATATGGCTGCAATCTTTCCCCAGCCTGGACCGGCTCTGTGACAGCAGCTGAAAACAGGTCACAGGAGTGCAGAACGAACTGCACACCTGTGATCCACAGGAGAAGTACAGCCAAATGAGCTTTGGCTGCACTTCTACTTTAATTTGTGTCTTATATCTGCCTGGAGTTCAGCATTAAAGAAGTATGGCTAAAGTTCGCTGTCAGTTGATGATACAGAACTGGTCCAGGCCCTGCAGGTATCCCAACAATAATGTCAGGGTCCACCCAGATGCCTGACTGGCGCACCACTAAAAGCCTGAGCCAGTGGCTCCTGGCCTCGCCACAGTCCAGTGCTCCAGTGACAGTCACCGCTTTGTGCTCAGAGAGCACCAAAGAACTGTACAATCAGCAGTCTTTGATTGCTTAGTTCTTGGTGAAGAGCTGGCAAGGGACAGCTGCAGAACTCAATCGATGCTGTAGCCGTCTAAGTGAGTATGTAAGATTTTTTTTTTCTTTCCTGCAATGTTCTTTTAATGCCTGCTTTAGCTTGAATGAATGAGCATGAAACAAACCCGATAGTCCCTTCTACATGCCAATGTTACTTACATGACGAATGTGATCCGGATTTGCAAGCCTTAATTTGCTTAGATATATCACAATTAATCTTTCAGCTGAGAAAGTATAATCAATACATTTGTTAATTTCCTTAATGTCCATTGATTGGGCTGTTAGGGGAATGTCAGGGGGGTCTTACTCTGTTGAGGGGTCACAGAACCCAATCTATATTCAGTAATTTCCCATAAAACTTTCACCAGATTTTATTTATTTTCCTACACTACACTGACAAAGCTTTAATTCTTGCTATTTAATACTGGTACATATTTAGACTCTTTGGGGTTGATTTACTAAAACTGGAGAATGCAAAATCTGGTGCAGTTGTGCATGGTAGCCAATCAGGTTCTATCTTCAGCTTGTTCAATAGTTGTTGTTCAGTCATGTCCGACTCTTCGTGACCTCACGGACCATAGTGTGCCAGGCTTTTCTGTCCTCCACTGGCTCCCGGAGCTTGCTTAACTTCATATTTACTTTTTCGATGATGCTATCTATCCATCTTGTTTTCTGTCACCCTCTTCTCCTTTTTTCTTCCATGTTTCCCAGCATCGGGGTCTTTTCCAACGTGTCCTTTCTTCGCATTAGGTGGCCAAAGTATTTGAGTTTCAGCTTCAGGATCTGTCCTTCCAGGGAACATTCAAGGTTGATTTCCTTCAAGATTGACTGGTTCGATCTTCTTGCCATCCAAGGGACTTTTCAAGAGTCTTCTTCAACACCATAGTTCAAAAACTTCAATCCTTCAGCGTTCAACCTTCCTTATGGTCCAACTTTCACAGCCATAGGTTACTACTGGGGCTTTGACTAAACTGCACTTGGTTGGTAGAGTGATGTCTCTGCTTTTTATAATGTTGTCTAGGTTTGCCATTGCTTTCCTCCCAAGAAGCAAGCGTCTCAGGGCTACAGTCACCGCCTGCCGTGATCTTGGAGCCTAGGAAGATAAAATCTGTCACTGTTTTCATTTCTTCTATTTGCCAAGGAATGATGGGACCGGTTGACATGATCTTAGTTTTCTTAATGTTCAGTTTCAGGCCAGCTTTTGCCCTCTCCTCTGTCACCTTCATTAAGAGACTCTTTAGTTCTTCTTCACTTTCCCCCATTAGTGTGGTACAATCTGCATATCTCAGGTTATTCGCCGATCCTAGCATTTCGTATAATGAACTCTGCATACAAGTTAAATAAGTAGGGTGACAATATCCATCCATGCCAATTAAATAAATAATTAATTAATTGTTCAATTAAGCTTTGACAAAAAAAAAAAAAAAAATGGAAGCTGGTTTCTAGGCAGAGCTGCACCAGATTTTATACTCTCCAGTTTCAGTAAATCAACCTCTTTGCAGAACTGATAGCTAATGCTAAATTATTGTGGTCCCATCTGTATCGTAATATAGGTTCTCTTGGATGATAATAAAACATTGTGTGAATGTTTTATGTGTGACTTGGACATCCTGTAGTAAGGCTGCAATGTTATTTTGTTCCTGATGCTTCGGTTCATGTCTGGTATGTCATCCTTCCCATGACAAGCTTTCCTGATTAAATATACAAACAGTTCTAACAAATTGTAATCACATTTAACTAATAATGTACTCCTAGTTGTGCTATGCTATCAACCTGTTACATCCATCTTGCTGAGAGCTCTTGCTCCCAACTACAGAAAACAGCCATAGCAACACACATTACATAAGTCCGAGGAGAGTTGGAGGTGGACTCAGCTCTTTACCGCTCAAAAGAAGTACTGTAATTGGTTGAGCCCTACGGTTTGGATTTGGCTGCTATTCAAACCAGTGAGGACCCCCTTCCCTCCCCAACACAAAGGGGTCATTCAAATTATTAAATTCCCCAAAAAGGACACCAAACAAATCCAAAAGCCCTTTATTAATATCACAATGTAGCACCCTCCTAGTTAGTGTAGGTAGTGCTAGGTAAATTTAATTTATCTCCTCTGTAGTCACTGGAGCAGAGGTTGATTGCTTTAGTCTGCTCAGTGTTTCACAAGCTGCTGATTTTATTATTTCCCCCTGCATTCTGGAGGATTCTAGAATAACAGTGGGAGGAAGAATGGAAAGACAGACTTTATATTTATGGGGATCCAGCCAATCCCTTAGGAGGTGTGTCCAGAAGGTGGCTAGAGAAGGTGGCTAGAGAGCCCATAAATATGCCTGGAGTGGGTGGATTCTGGGTACAGACTTTCCATGTCTCAGGGCTCTGCCCCTCAGGGCAGTCTACTGGAGAGCTTAAAAGTAATCAAGGTTCTAGCTATAGTCTCAGCTACAGTCTGGAGAAACTTACTGGACAATACCCAGGGAAGTTTGGGGGGGGGGGGGTGTCCAGCTGTCCTGTGGTATCGTGTCTCCCTACCTGAAGAGTGCCTGGTGGAAGGAGGAAACTGATGATCCTGTGGAATTGTTAGTACTGACCTATATCCTGTGTCCTAGTCTTGGGCATTTTCCAGCCACTAGTGAACTTTGAGGGAGCTCCCATAACTAAACTCCGGGGGGGCGGAGGGAAACTCGTTGGGGGTGTGGCCTGTTTGGAGTCCATGCTGAGGTTGTCACTCCATCCATTCACTACAGCAGGACACCATAGATGTAGGGCTTCCAGGGGTCACCCTTCCTTTCTTGAACTAGTGAACTTTGAGGGAGCTCTCGGACAGAATACCATGAAGAGAAGTGACCTCAGTCAATCCAGTTCTTTTGGGGTATTCCATATTTCCCTCTCACCCAACTAAGTTTAATTCAGCGATAAAAGCAAAAAAAAAAGACACCCGGGCCTACACTGTTACATTTTGTGTGCCTGGCTGTGTTTGGGGAAAGGGACAATCAAAACTAGCTGCTCCTTCCTTGGTGCGCTACAAGTATGACAGGAACACAAAGGTAAACCAATGCGCCTTGAGGGCAAAAAAATCACTCCATTAGGGCTTAGACAAGGTATCAATAGGGATTTATTTAACTCAAAGCCTAACTTCCAGGATACATATGTCTGACAGAAGTGGAAGCCATGGTGATCCCATATTTACTTCCACTCCTGTAAGAGTTTTGTATCTTGGAGCTTTTGTTTTGGGTTGAATAGATATCTTTTGCTACATTGCTTAAGCCCTGATGAAGAGAGATCCTTGGCTTTCGAAGCAAGTTGACTGCCTTTTCTGTAACTGTTGTATTTGTGATATTACTAAAGGACAATTAAACCTTTGAGAAGACCATATGACACTGTTTTTTACCCAATAACACACCTGACATTAGCAAGGTCAACCTTTGTTAGGGTCAGGTAGCTGGTCACGAGCAATGATGTGCAACTAGCACTGGATGTATGGTGGTACATTTAGACAGGAAGGGACTGAAAGAGGCTGAGTGAGAAAAAAAAGGTTAAAAAATTCTATTTTATGGAAAATAAAATGTCAATTGATTGTGACGCTGAACGATTTAGTAAACTAAATGTCATCCGGTTAGGGTTTAGATCCATTTTAATATTGAAATTATACATTCTCTGCTAATGGTTCTGGAATATTATGTAGTTTATGCCCTTTTGAATTAATTTGTTAAAGCTGATCTCCAGGCTCTACTATCATTTTAATAGCTTTAGAGGCTTAGTGTTTATCTCTGTCAGTGCCGCAGGTGTGATAGATACCTGCCCTGGTCTTGTCTACGATTGGCCACACAGTCTCAGCATCATGACTGGCTTAGCTCCAGATCTGATCTACGAGGATATTTTAATACTAGCAGATATGTTAACTTGAATGGGGGATTTTCTATTCCTATGAAAATAACCACGCTTCAGCGTATCTAAACCTAAAAACAAAACTTACATTTATTGCAGCTTACCATTTCATACAAGCATATGTAGTTTTTTTTTTTATTTCAGCAAGGAGTTGATCGCACGCATGGTATAGCCAGCCAGTTTTTATCAAATTTGGCCAAGGACCTTCGCTCATGTATGTCAATTGATACAATAGTGGTGCTGTATGTGCTAGAATCAGGGATATGCAATTAGCGGACCTCCAGCTGTTGCAAAACTACAAGTCCCATCATGCCTCTGCCTCTGGGTGTCATGCTTGTGGCTGTCAGAGTCTTGCTTTGCCTCATGGGACTTATAGTTCTGCAACAGCTGGAGGTCCGCTAATTGCATATCCCTGTGCTAGATGCTAGCATACCAGTCCCAATAGGACAGGGGTAAAGAGAGTTTCTATTTAAAGAGGAGTGCCCTCTAAAAAAAATTTTTTTAAAGTCAGCAGCTACAAATACTGCAGCTGCTGACTTTTAATAATCAGACACTTACTTGTCCCAGGGTCCAGCGATGCGGGGGAACGAAGCCCCCCCCTCGTTCCCCGCTCCGCTCGCGGCGCCGGCATTCTTACTGTGGGCACCCGGCTGTGGCTTCACAGCGAGGCACCCACTGCGCATGCGCGAGTGGCGCTGTGATACGACGCTCAGTCATCTGGGACACATGGCAGGTCCCAGATGACTGTGCGGCGCCGAGGGGAAGTGATGTCAGTGCCCGGGCACTGAAGGTGGCAGACTACGAGGGACCCCCTAGCAACAGGCATTTAGAGGTGAGTAAAAAATTATTTTTTTTCCAATTATTTTCTTTTTATTTTTTTATGATTTTTAACCACATTTTTTTTTTTTTTTTTGGTGGCAACACCACTTTAAGGAGAATTATAAATCTAGCATAGTACAATGCATAGAAGATGAGGCATTCTGGTGTTTAGATATGGCAGGATCAGTGTGAATACCCAGTAGAAGGATATGGCGGTCCAAACCCAAGGAAGTTCCAGCTTAGCGATCATCCATTTCCATTAGGATTGAATAATAGGGCAGCTCTAAACAATTTGTATGAAGGTTCTGAACTCAAAATGACACTTTTCTTTCAATAGGGTCCTGCTGTATGGATGGAGTTTTGGGGAAATGGGATCTAACAGCATGAGTCACCTGAATGTATCTAAAGATCTAGTTAGGTTATATTTATCTTTTGTAAATCAAAAGTGTGCAGATTTCCCATTAGGAAAAGTTGGTAGAGGGTGGTGTGGAGCAGGGTTGTCCCAGAAGCGGGTAAGGGGGGACCAGAAGTTATATGAGTGCCGGTGGAGTCCTCGCAAAATTGTAAGGAGACAATCTGGGTGTGTATCACCAGGAACTAAAGTCTTGTATGTTTCACTGATAAGGTTTCACAAAAGATGGATAACCACTGCCGATCCCGGCCACAAATAGACCCCCAAATGGGGACAGCAAGACCACTGGGTTTTATTTTTTACTAAATGAATGAAAAACAATGGAGAAAAAAAACAAATTTTTCTTAATTTCTGGTAGAAAATTTTGCAAATAAATTTAGACCAAAATGTATTCTGCTACATTTCTTTGGTGAAAATAACCCAACTCAGTGTATATTATTTAGTCTGTAGAAAAATTATAGAGTTCACTAACTATGGTATATACAGTATCTGAAAATTGATCAATCCTGATGTACTGATGGCCTATCTAATTTCTTGAGGCCCTGAAATGTCAGGACAGTATAAATGACCCCTTTTTGGAAAGTAGACAGTCCAAGGTATTTAGTAAGAGGCATGGCAAGTTTTTTGAAGTTGTACTTTTTTGTCAAATTGTTTTGGAATATTAAGAAATAATAATAAAAAATATATATATATATATATTACATATATATATTACATACTGTCATCACAGCATCATCATATACCTGGTGTGATAGTGATCAGGGTCACTTTACCATGTGATCACTGTGACCAATCACAGCTAGCAACACAATTGTACACAATGAATGGCTTGAATAGAAGCCATCTATTATATACAACTTTCATGTGATCTGCTGTGATTGGTAACAGCAGTCACATGGTACTGGCAGTGGGCCAGTACAGTGGCCAGTCATCAGCTGTGTGATAGTGATCAGGGTCACTTTACCATGTGATCACTGTGACCAATTACAGCTAGCAACACAATTGTACACAATGAATGGCTTGAATAGAAGCCATATATTATATACAACTGTCATGTGATTGGTAACAGCGGTCACATGGTACTGGCAGTGGGCCAGTACAGTGGTCAGTCATTGGCTGTGTGATAGTGATCAGGGTCACTTTACCATGTGATCACTGTGACCAATCACAGCTAGCAACACAATTGTACACAATGAATGGCTTGAATAGAAGCCCTCTATTATATACAACTGTCATGTGATCTGCTGTGATTGGTAACAGCAGTCACATGGTACTGGCAGTGGGCCAGTACAGTGGCCAGTCATTGGCTGTGTGATAGTGATCAGGGTCACTTTACCATGTGATCACTGTGACCAATCACAGCTAGCAACACAATTGTACACAATGAATGGCTTGAATAGAAGCCATCTATTATATACAACTGTCATGTGATCGGCTGTTATTGGTAACAGCGGTCACATGGTACTGGCAGTGGGCGCAATCCAGGAGGATGTCACCTGGATTGACTAGAGACGTCATTTTGCTATAGGCTGGACGGAAAGTGGTTAATATACAGATTGTGGAAGGAAAAGGGATAAAACAACCCACTAAGCTGCAGATTATTTCCACAAAGTACTGCGACACAATGAGGTTGATTTACTAAAACTAGAAAATGCAACATCTGGCGCAGCTCTGCAGAGAAACCAATCAGTTTCCAGGTTTTATTGTCAAAGCTTAATTGAACAAGCTGAAGTCAGAAGCTGATTGGCTTACTAGGCACGTCTGCACCAGATTTTGCACTTTCCAGTTTTAGTAAATACTCCAATAATTCAATTTATCTTGAATATCTATCACGTTAAAAGCTTCTTTTTAAGTTCTGAATAGAGAGGAAAACATCCATTGAAAAATGAATAAACCTAAAAAAAAAAAAAATTCATACCAGTTTTCCTTTTATAGATAACTATTATCGTACTTTGAAAAGATCTTTTATTTCTGTACATTTCTATTATATTCTTCCAAAAAAAAGCAACATTTGGCATTGTTTCTATCGCCGTGTTCCTTTGTCACTGAGATCCATGTCATTATATAGCTCTGTTCCAATTTTACCTGTCTGCGCATAGTCTTGGGTGTAGGACTAAGATAAATTGCAGTGGTAATTGAGTTTGAACTAGAAGGAATGGGACAATATCCTTTATGGACAGATTGGAGGCCCGTAACGTATCATCTGAGTGCAATGAATTATTGGTAATCTCCACTCACAAAAATGATTTGGAATATAGTCTAATTGGGGTAAAATACAGAAGACATAACCACAGAGACACCTATATAAAGTTGTCATTTTTTTGTAATTAAAGTTAGATTAAAGGCAATTTTTTATTGAAATAAAAAAAAAGCTTATACTTACTAGCTTGGTGCAAGGATATTGCACAGAGAGGTGTCTTACCAATTCTTTTTCGGTTACCCACCAGCACTGCCTCCGCCTCCTTCATGAGGATGCCCACTTAGAAAGCCGAGGGGGCACCCATGCAGGCCTCCTCCCCAAGCCGGGCTGTGTGCATACATAGACACACACAGTGCAGCTCGGCCACGCCCCCACTCCCTCTTCACAAGATTTAAATGACAGCAGCAGGAGCCTATGCAAATTTGAAATTTAACCGCTTTCCGTCCGCCTCACGCAGATATACTGCGGCAGAATGGCACGGGCAGGCAAAATCACGTACTTGTACGCAGCCCTTTAATTGCCTGCCCGTGGGTCGCGCGCCTCCAGCTTGCGACCCGGTCGAGAGCTCCGTGACCCCGGCCGCGGGACCAGCTGACCCGATCGCCGCTGGTGTCCCGCGATCGGGTCACGGAGCTGAAGAACGGGGAGAGGTCTGTGTAAACAAACCTTTCCCCGCGCTTCCTACTCTGCCTGTCATTGATCGGCTGTTCCCAGTCATCAGGAAAGCCAATCAATGACGTCAGACGTCAGCCCCGCCCCCTAATGTAAAAAAACACACATGTCACAGCCCATAACCCCTCCCCCTAGTGGTTAACTCTTTCACTACCACTGTCATTTATACAGGAATCAATGCATTTAAATAGCATTGATTGCTGTATAATTGACGATGGTCCCAAAAATGTGTCAAAAATGTCCGATGTGTCCGCCATAATGTCGCAGTCACAATAAAAATCACTGATCGCCGCCATTACTAGTAAAAAAAAAAATATTAATAAAAATGCTATAAAACTATCCCCTATTTTGTAAACGCTATAACTTTTGCGCAAACCAATCAATAATCGCTAATTGCATTAGAAGAATACGTATCGGCCTAAACTGAGGAAAAAAAAATGTTTTTTTTCGATATTTTTTGGGGATATTTATTATAGCAAAAAGCAAAAAATATAGCATTTTTTTCAAAATTGTCGCTCTATTTTTGTTTATAGCGCAAAAAATAAAAACCACAGGGGCGATCAAATACCACCAAAAGAAAGCTCTATTTGTGGGAAAAAAAGGACGCCAATTTTGTTTGGGAGCCACGTCGCACGACTGCGCAATTGTCAGTTAAAGCGACGCAGTGCCGAATCGCAAAAAGGGGCCTGGTCCTTTGGCTGCCAATTGGTCCGTGGCTGAAGTGGTTAAAGGGTAGGTATGGCGCTGTTCAGGACACAGCCCCTTAACCAGGGTCTTGAGATATGCCAATGCTGCACCTCCTTTGCAGATGCAAAATCTAATAAAAATCGAATAAAAACTCTTGTGTGGCAATTATCTGGTGCTATATGTAAACATAAATCTGCTATACAGATATAACGTGCAATATTGCAAATATAAACATAAATCTGCTATACATATATGACAGGCAATTGTGCAAATTATGTACAAAGTGCCAAATGCTGAGTGATTCTGTAATATAAAAAAACAGTGCTTGATGTTATGCAGTATTGCAAACTTTAAAATGATGCCATGCTATTCAGTCCATATGCAAAAAATAAAAATACATTGAGACTATATAAAAATATAAAAAAATGTAAAGTTTTCAAATGTGTTCCTTTGTGCTTCTTACAGTGCCCCCTATAGGTAATGCACTCACCTGAATTACTCACCCCTCACATGGGTTTCTCACTTTCACAGTATTTGTCACTGTGCAGCAATATTATCCAGATCTGCGCTTTTTAGAGATCGATCTTTTCTTTAGGCTTTAGATCAGGGGTCTCAAACTGGTGGCCCTCCAGCTGTTGCGGAACTACAAGTCCCATCATGCCTCTGCCTGTGGGAGTCATGCTTGTAACTGTCAGCCTCCCAATGCCTCATGGGACTTGTAGTTTTGCAACAGCTGGAGGGCCGCCAGTTTGAGACCCTTGCTTTAGATGTTACTCCACATCATCCACATGTAGGAAAGAGATACTCCCATAGCATAATTCCTTATTTCAATGTTTTTTTTAAACGTAAACAATAATTAACATACTCACATTATATCAGTAAGTAAAAAGCTTTAAAAACCAGGAGGCGGGGACGATTCACGTTCCACGACTTCAAACCGGAAGTGACGCGAAGACAATAGAAGCTCCACCCTATGCGTTTTGTCATCAAGACGTCACCCCCCTGCGAGGGGTGAGTAATTCTGGTGAGTGCATTACCTATAGAGGGCACTGTAAGAAGCACAAAGGAACACGTTTGAAGAGCACCTATCACTTTTTTGAAAATGTACATTTTTTATATTTTTATATATTCTCAATTTATTTTTATTTTTTGCCTATGGACTGAATAGCACGGCATTATTTTCAAGTTTGCAATACAGCATAACAACCAGCACTATTTTTTATATTACAGAATCACTCAGCGCATGGCACTTTGTACATAATTTGAACAATTGCTTTTCACCTTGTATAGCAGATTTATGTTTATATTTGCACTATTGCATGTTATATCTGTATAGAAGATTTATGTTTATATTTGCACTATTGCATGTCACACTGTATAGCAGGTTTATGTTTATATTTGCACTATTGCATGTTATATCTGTATAGCAGATTTATGTTTACATATAGCACCAGATATTTGTCACACAAGAGTTTTTATTCAATTTTTATTTGGCATATCTCAAGACCCTGGTTAAGGGGTTGTGTCACCTGAACAGCGCCATACCTACCCTTTAAATTTCAAATTTGCATTTCTATAATCCACTTAGGGGGTTGTATCGGTAGGGGTTCAGTTATAGCCATCTGCACGGGATCATCCATAATCTCTTCCAGCAGGAGCCTATGGCTTAATGTTTACCTGAACATTTATTATAAGCATATTTCATATGCAGATACGATAAATGTGATTGTATGTCATATGGTGTAACCATAATTATTGATCAATGATAAAGATGCTCCAATCCAGATTGGGCCAATTTGCTGGTAACTAGGGATGAGCGAAATCTTAATTTCAGTAAAAATTCTGATCTTTTGGCCAAATTTCTAATTTTTTTCCAATTGCATTGGAGCCAATGGAGAAAGGGAAATTAAAGTGGTACCTAACACACACTGTTTAATTTAGATTTCTGTATATGGATGATGGCACTGTAATTATTATATATTAAAAAAAAAAAAATCTAGGTACCTTTTTCTTAATTGATATACAGCTATCACATAACCCAGCTCTTGCCAAAGTCTGTATGTGTAATGTCTGATTTATCCACTGGGGGCTCAGTCATCTCCACTATCCCCTCAGCACATTGATGAGGTCTCAAACACATCACCTGATACCTCCTCTTGTTCCTATTTAACCGCTTCAACACCGGGCCATTTTACACCCTTCCTTACCAGAGCACTTTTTGCGATTCGGCACTGCGTCGCTTTAACTGACAATTGCGCGGTCGTACGACGTTACACCCAAACAAAATTGACGTCCTTTTTTTCCCACAAATAGAGCTTTCTTTTGGTGGTATTTGATCACCTCTGCGGTTTTTATTTTTTGCGCTATAAACAAAAGAAGAGCGACAATTTAGAAAAAAAACACAATATTTTTTACTTTTTGCTATAATAAATATCCCATTTTTTTTTTTTTTTTTAATATTTTTTTACTCAGTTTAGGCCGATACGTATTCTTCTACATATTTTTGGTAAAAAAAATTGCAATAAGCGTATATTGATCGGTTTGCGCAAAAGTTATAGCGTCTACAACATAGGGGATAGATTTATTGCATTTTTTTTTTTTTTTTACTAGTAATGGCGGCGATCTGCGATTTTTTTTCGTGACTGCGACATTGCAGCGGACACTTCGGACACTTTTGACACATTTTTGGGACCATTCACATTTACACAGCGATCGTTGCTATAAAATTGCATTGATTACTGTGTAAATGTGACTGGCAGGGAAGGGGTTAACACTAGGGGGCGCTGCAGGGGTTAATGTATTCCCTATATGTGTGATTCTAACTGTAGGGGGAGGGGACTCAAGGGGAGGAGACTGATCATGTGTTCCTCCGTACTGGGATCACATGATCGGTCTCCTGCTCGCTGACAGGACGTGGAGCTGTGTGTTTACACACACAGCTCCATGGTCCCGCACGGTCCCGTTGTTTTAACGGGCAATCGCGGGTGCCCGGCGGACATCGAGGCCGTCGGGCACCCACAACCGGTCCAGAGCGTCGCCGCGCGCGCGCCGCTAGGCGGCCGGGAATGGGAGGACGTCATATGACGCCCACCCAGGATGGTAGATCCACCTTGTGGGCGTCATATGACTATGGGCGGGTATTGAAGGGGTTAAACAGCTGCCTCCAATGACTCATCGTTCATGCTAGGAACCTGTTACCAGGCCTAGTGCACCAGCCGCACGTTTCTGCTTACTTCTCCAAGTTTGGGCCGGATAGAGCCCCACTTCCTCCTCTTCGTTTGGGCCGGATAGAGCCCCACTTCCTCCCCTTCATTTGGGCCGGACAGAGCCCCACTTCCTCCTCCTCGTTTGGGCCGGACAGAGCCCCACTTCCTCCTCTTTGTTTGGGCCGGACAGAGCCCCACTTCATCCTCTTCGTTTGGGCTGGACAGAGCCCCACTTCATCCTCTTCGTTTGGGCCAGACAGAGCCCCACTTCATCCTCTTCGTTTGGTCCGGATAGAGCCCCACTTCATCCTCTTCGTTTGGGCTGGACAGAGCCCCACTTCATCCTCTTCGTTTGGGCCAGACAGAGCCCCACTTCATCCTCTTCGTTTGGGCCGGATAGAGCCCCACTTCATCCTCTTCGTTTGGGCTGGATAGAGCCCCACTTCATCCTCTTCGTTTGGGCCAGACAGAGCCCCACTTCCTCCTCTTCGTTTGGGCTGGACAGAGCCCCACTTCATCCTCTTCGTTTGGGCCGGACAGAGCCCCACTTCATCCTCTTCGTTTGGGCTGGATAGAGCCCCACTTACTACTCTTCGTTTTGGGCCAATGAACGCTTCACCACCATCTCTCCAGACGTACGGAGTGTCCCGATCAGCATAACGCAACTCACTGCAAGTATACCTGAACTGCATAAACGTTGTACTTCTGAACTGCTAATGCCTTGCTGACCCTCCTGATACCTAAGTTATGGCTGTATATAAACTCTCTAAATAAACCCCAACTAATCCTTCAACATACCTTCGTTCCTTTATCTGTAATTTGCCATAAGGTGTAGCCACTTAACTACATAGTATATATATAAGTCCGAAGCTGTGATCCTCTACAAAAACACTACTAGCTCACTGCCTGAGACAGTCTGCAGGGAAACATAAGCAGGAAGAGCTTCTAATCCTCTGCTGCTGGTTACATGTTCAAAAAATAAATAAAAAAATAAAACAGCCTTTGGAATACAGAGTAAAAATAAATTATATCAATGAACTGTTAAATTGTCATACAAAAATATATTTAATATCAAATCTTTATTATTTTGTGGAAATAACATGGTGTGAGCAGATTTCTGCCAGTCACAGGCTGTGTCACTCCCCTCCAGCCTGAGTGTTAGAATAAGAGGGAGGTGAAGCCTCCATATATTCTACAAGTAATGTCAATGGCAAAAATGTTTTGCCTTTCATTTCCATTGTAAACTGAATGGATTGTATTACAAGGTAATTATTTACAATCACTTTAAATAAGCTAAGCTACCCTGAAAAGAAGCCCCCCCCCCCAAAAAAAAAAAAAAACAACAACCTCTTAATAAATAATAAAGAGACTTTTTTTAATTAGGTAACATTTAATTGATTGTAAACCCTCACCTTGTAAAACAACCCATTCCATTTAAAATAGAAATGAAAGGCAAAAATTGTGACAAGAAAATTACAACTTCAAAAAGCTTGCTGTGCCTCCTACTAAATACCTTGGACTGTCTACTTTTCAAAAATTGATCTTTTGGGAATATTTGTACTGTCCTGGCATTTTAGGGCCTCAAGAAATTAGATAGGCCACGTCAGTACATTAGGATTGGTACATTTTCAAATATACATTGTATACAATGAATAGACTCTATAAAATATACACTGATTTGTGTTATTTATACCAAAAAAATATAGCAAACTACATTTTGGCCAAAATTTATGAAGAAAGATTATTTGTTTGCAAAATGTTCTAATAAAAACTAAGAAAAGTTTTGTTTCTTTTTCAAAATTTTCTGTATTTTTTGGGTTTATATAGCACAAAATAAAAAAAAAAAAACAGTGGTAAATGCCACCAAACAAAAGCTCTATTTGTATGAAAAAATTATATAAATTACATTTTCAGTTTTGCATGATCAGGCAACTGCCAGTTAAAGTAGCACAGTGCTACTGTCCTGGTCATTAAGGGGTAAAACCTTCCAAAGGTCAAATAGTTAAATGCCATTTTTTGGGGAAAATCAATACATGGAGTGATAGCATGGCTAAGGACATCTGCATACAGTATATATTTTTCATGCTCAAAATTTAGCGGTAAACTGTTCTTTATTCATTTTGCTGAGCAATACCCTACAATCAGCAGCCCAATTCACTTAATCATAATAACATGTTCCATGGTGAATGTTAGCACTTGTCTCGGAATGACTATCATTTTCCAAAAAAGAATGTTACCATTTTCAATTTAAAAGAAAAAGTATTCAAAGGCAAAATATTCCATCAAACCAATTTATTGTAAAATGGGATTCCTTTAAACCCGTTCACAGCCAGAGCTGTTTTTTGCATTTTTTGCATGTTTAAAACAATAATTTAAGGCTTTAGGACCCCCAAACATTATACATTTTCTGGAGAATAAATTGTGGTAATTCCAGTTTTTCAGGTCATACAAAATTTGCACACATTTTTTGTGGTAATTTTAAGGTGCACAATGATTACAGTACAGTATTACCCAATGTTTTGGTAAAATATAATAGATGTGATTACACCGAGTAAAAACATACCACACATGTCAAGCCTTAAAGTGGTTGCAGCCCCCCGCAGCCCCCCTCAGCCCTCCTAATACTTACCTGATTCCATCTCAAATCAGCTATGTTGTACAAGAGGCTCAGCTGTCCGAGACTCTCCCTCCTCATTGGCTGGGATAGCAGCAGGCGCCATTGGCTCCCGCTGCTATAAATCAAAGCAAGTAAACCAATCAGGAGAGAAAGGGTGCAGGGCTGGGCCGTGGCTCAGTGTCTGAATGGACACACAGAGCAGCAGCTCAGCTCGGGTGCCCCTATGGCAATCTGGGTGCTGTGGAGGCATTTGGCAGGAGGGAGGGGCCAGGAGTGCCCGCGAGGGACCCAAAAAGAGGAGGATCTTGGCTGCTCTGTGCAAAACCATTGCACAGAGCAGGTAAGTATAACATGTTTGTTATTTTTAAGCAAAAAAAAAAACAAACCTTTAGTAACACTTTAAAAACTATGACAAACTTTGGTACCCTTTTCCATAGGTGACACTTTAAAAGCCCCTACAGGTCATCAGTTTAGAGGTAACCCTAAAAAATTGGGGCTAGAATAATTGCTTTCACTTCATTGTGTTATTATATCGCATGTGTAGCCCAATCTGCATTTTCGTAACTTTATTTGTAGCACCCTCCTCCAGTTAGGCTACTAGATAAATTTAGTTTTTGGGCTGCACTGTAGTGAGTAGAGCAGTGATTGATTGTATTGGTCTGTTCAGGGTTTCCTGAGCTGAGAGTTTGATTACTCCCACCTGCCTCTGAAAGTTTCCAGAGCATAGGGTAGGGAGATTCAGATGACCAGTTGAATATTTATCATGCCCCAGCCAATCCCTGGAAAGGGACATCTAGAAGGTGGCTAGGTGGTGATAAATGTGCAGGAAGCCTGAACAGTGAGTGTTCTTTTCCCTCAAGGTAGGGTTCTGGTTTTGGTGCCCCTGGAGGCAGCTCCACTAACACAAGAAACTGCAGTCTGGGCCTCAGCAGCTGCTGGGCTGATGGCCTTCAGAAGATTGCCAGATATTACATGTGCTGGAGGGCACTGCACTGAAGTCCTGGTCTGGGGAAGGATCTTGTTAATCTCTGTGAGCATCTACATGCAGATGCTAGGTGGCAGACAGCTCCTGGGACACTGTGAATGAAGACCTTGCTGGGGACTATTAGTGCAAGTGCCAGAAGGGAATCAAGTGTCAGTAGTGGTAATATGGACTGCTGCTGTAGGGTCCTAGATATACTGGAAATTTCCTGCTGCCTCCGGAAATCAGTTTTTAAAGAATTGAGGGAAGTTCGACCCCTTTTATTGTTACTTATTGTTTTGTGTGTATTCTATGACCCTAAATCCCACTCCTAAGGTTCTTCAACAATAAATAATAAAAAGATATCCCTTATACTTGAGCCTGAATTGTCGGTATGCGTGGAACTGAGCTTGTGTGACTGGCAGCCTCTGTTCTATTGTGGGAGACCTGGGTATATTCTTAGTGGCCCCTCCGGGTGTATGATCAGCAAAAGGTTATGCCAGGAGGTGAGGGTAGTGGTGGAGGATGTCACAGCACAGAGATGCCTGGACCTCCCTCTGGCAGTATCTGATTAGACTCTGGACAGAGGCTTCTTCCAGTGCAGAAAAAAGAGCATTCCAGTTACGGGCTGCCTCTCCTGCCCAGTGTGACTACACCCCTAATGTGTGGACTAAGTGCACAGTGGGCCCCTATCCCTCTTGGGGCCCATATGCACTGCATGCACCTCACACATTATGGATATGCCCCTGACTGCACCTATTGTACCTCTGAAATAAAACACCTCCGCCCTATGTTATGGAGGAGAGAAGAGAAGAGGTTTTATAGTCTTAAGACACTTCATGTCCTAGGGTTGCTTCTCCATAGATACTGAACAGTGAATAGCAATTGCCACATATTTTATGGAGCGTCTGATGTCACCAGCCAGCAGAGAAAAGAAAATAGTCTTTATTGGCCTTTCAAAACAAGTAAACACAAATAGCTTTCTTCAACACAATAAAGGCAAACAGTCCATAGTCCTGATATAAAGAAGAGCACATAACATGGCTCACCACCAGTATCTCAGTCCTACACTTGGGAATCATGTTCTCATCTGTTTTGGGGTGGAAGACAAGTTGCAGGAGCTCAGCAAACCGACTCTCAGTCACAAAACTCATACTAGTCTCACAATTATTACTACTCCACTCTACCCCTAGATACCTGCTGACAGCTTCCTGTTGCTTTTCAAGCCTCCCTTGCAGGCAGGTTAATCATTTTGTGACCAAAGCCCCTGTAATAAGGTTTTGGAGGCTCTTTCCCAACCAGAATCTTTCTAATGCCGCGTACACACGACCGGACTTTCCGGCAGAAAAGGTCCGACAGTCTTCCCGACGGAGTTCCGACGGAGTTACAAACGAACGGACTTGACCACACACGGGAGTTTTTGAACGTGATGACGTACGACGGGACTAGAAAAGGAAGTTCAATAGCCAATAGCTGCCCTTGTGTCGTATTTGGTTCGTCGGACCAGCATACTGTACAGACGAACGGTTTTCCCGATAGGAATTGATTCCGTCGGAAAGATTTGAAACATGTTCTATTTCTAGGTCCATCTGAATTTTTTTTTGAAAAATGATCGGATCACCACACACACGATCGGAATATCCGACGGAATGATCTTTTCTGCCGGAAAGCCCGGTTGTGTGTATGCGGCATAAGCCTCTGCCGGTCAGCCCACTGAAAGTCTAACAAAGTAACTGAAGTAGGTTGCACACATACCATGGCAAGTTTAACTCAACATGTTGGGTTGTCAAGTCCCCTGTCAACCTTGCCTGTTGAAGTCTCTAGCACTGTTGCAGTGCATTAGTTGTAGCGCTACCTCTGTAGGGGCCTCTGGTATTTAGCCAGTTCTTCCCTAAAAGTACAAAAGCTGGCCATCCACACCAGCAACAATCGATTCACACTGGCTCCAATAAACAGTCTAGGGCAGTGATGGCGAACCTTGGCACCCCAGATGTTTTGGAACCATGATACTCATGCATTCTGTAGTGCAGTTGAGCGTCATGGGAAATGTAGTTCCAAAACATCTGGGGTGCCGAGGTTCGCCATCACTGTTCTAGGGGATATCTTTTGGCATTTTTTTGCTTAAAAAACTTTAACAGGAGAGGGGAACTTGGTCATGGGATACTTCAAAACGCAGTCAGTAATTAGAGAACAATCTTCTATAAGAGCACTAGCTAGCTTTGGACAGTCTGGGGCCCCACAGCTGAAGACCATGGGGAAAATCTTTGAGCTGACTTTTGGTTACCTTGTGCTGATGCACTACCAGTACGCTTCCCAGTTACAGGGATCAGTTTTAAGATCACTACTCACAAGTCGCCAAGACAGCTGCCACCTTCAACTGTCCTCCAGACATGGTCCAGTAAGTTAGATGGTACCTCTTAGGACCAGATCCCCTGTGGTGTGGTTCTGCAATCAGCTCCATACAATGTCAAGTTATGGGACTGCTGAGTCTGTGGGCAGCCTGAGGACAGCAGTCGCTATGGCTCTATAACCTTTCTAGGGAAAAGGAACCATGCTCTCCAGTGTCTCAAACTATTTATCCCCATTCTAGACCCCTGCTGGATGCTACTTTTCAGGGATGGGCTGGAACCCAATAAATATTCAGGCTGGCTGTTTTGAATCTCCCGTCCTAAGCTCTGGAAGCTTCCTTCAGAGGCAGGGGGAAGCAAACAAACTTGAAGAACCCTGAACAGGCCAGAACAAACGATCACTGCTCTCTTGATTACAGAAGGAGCTAAGAACTAAATTTACCTAGCATCCTACGCTAGGAGGGTGCTACACTTTTGATAAAAAAAAAAAAAAAAAAAAAAAAAAAAAAAAAAACACAAGGTATTCAGAGGGCAGCAGTATTGGCTCCTGAATGCCTTAAAGTTAATGTTCCACTGCAGTTTTTTTAGTGACTGCCATTGTGTGAACCTTGCCTAAAGGAATGTCAGGTCCAAGATGGCCTATGCGGAATATCACCTTCTGCCTCTGAACTGCACATGTCATAAAGTAAGCATCCTTCTCTGTCTGGCAACTTTTTTTTTTTTTGTAACTTTATTATTATGTGAAATAAACCCTTTTTTTTTCCTGAAATACCATGAAAGATTCATTGCCATTCAATTTTCTGCTGGAATCTCCCAACCACTCTGTGGCCAGCTGCTTGAGTTCTGTTGTTTTAGGTAAATGTAATTACTAAATGATTGTGCGGGCCAGATGGGTCCCCCATTGTGACGGAGACACGAGTTATTGCTCAAGCGCTTCGGATATCATTGCACTATTGTGCTGCGCCCCTTTTGAAATGATCTTTACGTTCATTTTAAACTCCCTGTAAAACCATCCACCGTAGAAAAAGCCTACTGCATTTAACAGGCCATTAGACCAGCTCCAGGGTTTTATGTGCTTAGCGTGCATGGCCGCCTTTCTCGCTAATAGGGCAAGGTAGGGCAGAGAAGTGATTGCCTTAGAGAATAGTATATATTACCTGTCTGGTTCCTGTAGTGTTTGTTCAGGATCTTGGGTTATCTTTTGTGTCTTAACCACTTCAATACCGGGCACTTTCCCCCCCCTTCCTGCCCAGGACAATTTTCAGCTTTCAGCGCTGTCGCATTTTGAATGACAATTGCGCGGTCATGCAACACTGTACCTAAACTAAATTTTTATAATTTTCTTCCCACAAATAGAGCTTTCTTTTGGTGGTATTTGATCACCTCTGCAAAATTTTTGCGCTATAAACGAAAAAAGAGCGTCAGTTTTGAAAAAAAAAAACCTGATGGGCACTGATATGCGTCATTTTTAGGTAGCTCTGATAGGCGGCACTGATGGCACTGATAGGTGGCACTGATAGGCGGCACTGATGGGCACTGATAGGTGGCACTGGACAGGCAGCACTGATGAGCAGCTAGTGACAGGCTTTACTGAGTGGCACTGATTGCCACTTTGATGGGGCACTGACAGGCATCACTACTGGGGTACTGACTTTTTTGGGCACTGTTGTGGGCACTGATCTGTACTTTCATGGGCACTGACAGGCTTTATAGAGGGGGAAAGGCTGGCAGGTGATGGGCATTGATTGGCAGCTAATGGGCACCTTTTGATGGGGGCTGTGCTGATAATCAATGTGCTGATTATCAGCACAGACCCCCCCTCTGACAGGGAGAGTCGCCGATCGGCTCTCCCTGTCAGCGTTAACCGAAGGAAAGCCGTTTACTGGAACTTCCTGGTTCGCGCGATGATCGGCTGTGATTGTGGTCACAGCTGATCACGCCCCCGCTCTGTTATCCTGATCACGTCATATGACGTCCGATCAGGATAACTAAACCACTTTGCCGCCGTCATTTTGCTATACAGCGGGCGGCAAGTGGTTTAAGTATATTTCCATTTTTGCAGCCAAATTGGGACAACACCTACTTTATATTTGTTACATGTTTCCATTAACATAGCAATAGCAAAAACTAAATATTTTAAATCGCTGGTTATTTTTTTAAGTGTATTCTATTTGCTTTCTTGCTCTCAATACTTTGTCATTTTTAGGAGTAAGCTGTGGAGTAATGTTTAACATAATTACCCTGTCTGTACTATGTTCGAAGTTCTTCATTATCAACTGTAAACTAGATTTTAACATTGTCTGTCCTAACAAAGGACATAGATTGGGGGTGCTGCTCCAGGCTTCCTTACTATCCAGGTCTGGGGACTTCCGCTTAACCCCTTTGGCGGCTACAGCGCGGCCGCACTTTGCTGGGAGGGCGTCATACGTTCTCCCTAGCTTGCGCTGCCTGCGTGCCCCGGCACAGAACGGGGTAAAGAGCCAATTACAGTGGCTCTTTATCACGTGATCAGCTGTGTCCAATCACAGCTGATCACGGATGCAAACAGGAGTTGCCGGTTATTGGTATAGATTTGCAGAAAACCGGCAAATCCACACAGGGGACATCTGCACTGACAATTATCAGTGCCCTGATTACCATTACAGACGCAACAGTGCCCGCCAGTGCTGCCAATCTGTGCCAATCAGTGCCCACCAGTGCTGCCAATCTGTGCCCACAAGTGCTGCCAATCAGTGCCCATCAGTGCCGCCTATCAGTGATGCCTATCAGTGCCACCAATTAGTGTCACCTATCAGTGCCCATCAGTGACGCCTATCAGTGGCCATCAGTGTCGCATATCAGTGGTCATCAGTGCAGCCTGTGAGTGCCCATCAGTGCTGCCTATCAGTACCCATCAGTGCTGCCTATCAGTGCCACCTCATCTCATCAGTGACTATCAGTTTGCCTGTTTAGCAAATAATAAAAAAACTCAGTGGTGATTAAATACCATCAAAAGAAAGCTCTATCTGTCTCAAAAAATCTACAAAAATGTAGTTTGGATACAGCGTTGCATGACCGTGTAATTGTCACTCAAAGTGCGACAGCGTTGAAAGCTGAAAATTGGCCTGTGCAGGAAGGGGATGAAAGTGCCCGTTTTGGCTATGGGACAAGAAGTGAAGGGAAATCTCCCCAATGGGACACAGATGGCAAAAAATACCTGACAGGGATTATAACCCTCCCTTACTCTATCCAAAATGAAAAAAAAAAAGTTTTGCCTATGGTTCCACTTTAAAGTATAACTAAAGGCAAAACTTTTTTTTTTAGAGAGTGGAGATGGATTAGAATACCTGTCAAAAAAGAGAGAAAGGCTGGTCCCATGAAAGTCGGCTAAAAACATAGTTTTATTATTGCATGTGAACAACAGTCAAAAAAGCCAACGTGTTTCGGCCATCAGGCCTTAATCATGCCATAATTAAGGCATGATGGCCGAAACACGTTGGCTTTTTTGACTGCTGTTCACCTGCAGTAATACAACTATGTTTTTCACCGACTTTCATGGCACCAGCCTTTCCCCCTTTTTTGCAGGAATTGCATAGAAGTTGGCAGAGACTTCCCGGACTGAGTGCTGTGTTCTTGAGGCTCGCCAGGCATTACACAGGAGGTAGGTAGTAGCTCGGATGCACCTGTTCCAGAATAACTGTCAGGTTTCTATTGCTGTCTGTATCCCCGATAGGGAGATTCACCCTCTCTATTTGTCCTGTTTACCTATATCACCGAAAGTCAAAGCAAAGGAAAATCCCAAATTTTGGGTTGTCCCCAGAACAGAAATCTTCCAGTGAGGACACTAGTTCTGTTGACCCTGGTGACAACCAGTGATTCCCTTTCCTTGGAGGGACACCCTCTCACTTCCTGCTTGGCCATGGGACAGGAAGTGATGGGAAGGCACCCCAATGGGACTCAGATGGCAAAAAGGAACTTGACAGGGGTTATTCCTCCCCCATACTCTATCCCAAGTGGAAAAATAAAGTTTTGCGTTTACCTTAAAATCTGACACCTAGTTCTGATTGACCACCATCAATAAACAGGAGGTGGAGAGATTTTCCTTTATTTCCTGTTCTATCATATTATATACAGGAAGTGAGGTTTATCCTTACAAATGAGGCCAGCGATAAAAGGATAATTAAGGTTCTAGACATGTGCACAACAAAAAAAATTGTTTATTTTCGTTTTGTTTTTTTCGTTTCCGTTGATTGGTAACGATTCGTAAATTCATAAGTCGTCTGTGTTCGTATTCGTAACGATTCGTATTTTCATAAGAGCTATTTTTTCGTTGATTCGTTTTTCCGAAATTCGGACGCATTCGTATTTATTCGTACATTCGTAACATTCGTAACATTCGTAGATTCGTAATCGGAGCATAATTCATAATTTTATGTAATGTGTATGCTATTATTACATTTTAAGAGAAAATTACGAATTGAAAAAAAAAGTTACGAATGTACGAATTTTTTCGTTCAATCCATTCGAAGCACGTTAAGCAACGCCATTGTAAGAGACACGGAAAATTACGAATCGAAAAAAAAAAAAAAGTTACGAATGTACGAATTTTTTCGTTCAATCCATTCGAAGCACGTTAAGCAACGCCATTGTAAGAGACACAGAAAATTACGAATCGAAAAAAAAAAAAAAAGTTACGAATGTACGAATTTTTTCGTTCAATCTATTCAAAGCACGTTAAGCAGCGCCATTGTAAGAGACACGGAAAATTACGAATCGAAAAAAAAAAAAAAAGTTACGAATGTACAAATTTTTTCGTTCATTTTCATTTTCATTGTTCCTGTTTTTGTTTTTCTGATTTCCTTCTTTCGTACATTCGTTGATTCTAATTAGTTTTTTTCGGATTTTCGTTATTTTCGGATTCGTTCGATTCGAACGATTCGTTATTCGTTAAAATTTTTAGCGAATCGTTTGTTCATTCGTACGATAACGAATGAACGAAAATAACGAAAAAAAACGAAAAACGAAAAAAAAACGAAACGAATTGCACATGTCTAAAAGGTTCTAACCCTTCCACCATCCACAAAAAAAAGTTATGGATGGAGTTAGATTTTAAACTTTTTTTATTTTAATGTATTTATTTATTAATTTGTTTATTTATTTATTTATTCATTTTAATTTTTTTATAAGCTGTCATTTACCCTTGAATATATTGGGGACCAATTAGATGCAGACGTATTGTGTTGCGGCAGCAGAGTTAAGGTGCGGTTGCTATGGCGATCATTTTGTAATTTTTCTGTGAAAAGGTCCGATCTTATCAAATATCCATGCTTTTTGTTAATTAAATTGCTCATTTGGGAGGTCATAATGTGCTCTTCAGAATATGAGAAATTATCCGTAATCCCGTGGAGTATTTGTCAGTGGGAAATCACATCTAAACGCTCTACTTAATGTAATAATTTACCATGGATCCAATATTCCCTCTGCACTGTTTCTATAGCTTCCTTTGGAGATTGAATGGGGAACCTTTGGCTTTTCATACACCGTGCATACTCCAAAGGAAGGGAAATCATATTTAGTGTAAGAAAGATGTAATGGAGCTCAGTGACATGACATGGATTGAGAAGTAATGTACTTATTTTCTTGGGAATAAATTGACATTCTATCTATTTTTCGAATTGTTTTATTTTAGGTAAAAGGAAAATGATAATGGTATATCTAGTAGCTAATCGCATTCAGCTGGACTTGTTCTGCAATGATAAAGATGTTCAGCAGCTTGTCCCACCTGCTTCTTTGGTTCTAATGAGTTTCAGTAACTTACCCAAGTATTTATACCCATATGGGTTATTAGCAGGGCTCAAGTCCTGCGGGAGCGCATGGGAACGGAGTTCCTGTACATTTTCCACAACAGGAACTCAGTTCCCGTTAGCAGCCGTGTCCTGCAAGACTTTGAAGTATGAGAGCTGTGTGGCAGGTACACCAGCAGCTGCCGACACAGCACACAATAGTAATTCCAATAGTACCATTCAGGCATTGCCAGTAGGGGGGCCCCATGACAGCTTCCTCTTCGATCTACCTGTCAATCACAGCTAGCTGACAGGTAGATCAGGTCCCTGCTGCTTAGAGATTGTATTTACTCAGACCTCTCGTGATGCGCTCCTCCCCGCCAGCCCCTCCTGATTTTCTGCCTCCTCATCTCCCCCCCCCCAGTCTCCTGCATACTTGCTCTGTGTGTCCCGCTGAATCCCTCCTCCACTATCTTCAGTGCCATATGATGAGAGAACCTAGAGGAGGAGCATGTCCATGTCTCCACTGCAGTAGGGTATTTTGCAGAGCATTGTTGGCAGCTCTGCACATGCTCAGTTTTAAGTGAGTTTCTATGCTGAGCATTTCCTCCCTATCACATCTGAGCAGCCCATGTGACTATAGAGTCGCACATGTGGGCGTATACACCGTGGTAAATGACAGCCCACTTCCTCCCTCTCTCCCTCCATGCCCACTAACCAGCTAAACATAATGGGGGCAGGATATTACATGTAGATTGATGGAGGCTTCACTTCCCTGTTATTCTAAGACACAGGCTGGAGGGATGCTCACACCATGCTATTGCCTAAAATAATAATGATTTGATTTCAAATATTTATTTGTATGAAAATTTAAAAACAATTAATTGATATGAATTGCATGCATAACAGCACATTATGCAATTTCCTTATAGGTGTTTTCTTATTTTTTTCAGTCACGGTTACTACCGCTTTAACTTCTGGGAACCCACCCCAAGTCAAATGTATCTACTCCAAACCCTTCTAGCTAATCTCCCAATTACATTAAACAGAAAAACTAAAATAAATGTTCAATTTCCTTACCCAAATCTGGGATCTCGTGGCTTCTTTCTTCTGCCCTGTAGAGTGTTCTGCTGGTGTCCATGTTGCTGTATGGTAAAATGGACACCTTTTATTGGCTGTTCATCATTGGAACCTGAAAACATCAGAGGCGATGTGATGAAGTCATGAGGAGGCATGAGCTGGTCCATAGCATGCCTGCATTACAGTGGTGGATCACCGGTCTTCACTCCTGGAAAGAGGTGCTGTGGCGTAGAGTCAAGAGGACTTGAAAAAAAATGTGGCTGGGTAGGTAGGAGCATTGTGGGTCAGAGGTATAGGGGCTTCAACATGTGCCCAAAGATCTCTTCCTATATATCTGATCATCATCATCACTTGATCTAAATCTTTGTGGTAATACGTTTTTTTGATTGCCACGTTTTTTTTTTTTTTTCTATGTTAGTACAGTTATAGCACTGCTGTGCTATTGTGTTCTGATGGGGGGGGGGGGCACCAGAACACTCCGGTCAGTGCTGATCAGGAGTCGGTCTGCAGACCTTTTTTGGTCATGACCCTTCAACAGAAGCCGGACAAACAAAAGCTGGCTTCAGTCGGACCAGCTGCCATACACACAGGCCGAATGTCAGCTGGCTTCTATTGAACTGGCCGATGCCACCCGACGTTCGGCCCGTGTTTACTAGGCTTAACTCTGAGACTTAATCTTCCACACATCCAATGTCCAATAAAAGGTACCTGACTGCTGCCCTTGATGCACCTGCAATTTGGCCGGATCCTCAACATTGCTGTCCCTCATTGTTGTTAGTAGACTTGTGTACGGTATACTTACATTTCACTTATTCAGGCTCTGCACAGTTAGAACCAAACTTCTAGAAGAGAAGAGTTATTATTTGTCTTTCTTGTCTGTGTACTGAGTGGCGCAATTGTCACTTTCATTCTCTCTGTCCCCTAGCCTCAGTGGGCCTTATGTGCCTATGACCTCAGTCAACGTGAAACCATGAACAAGGCTGTACAAGACCATTGTCTTACGTGGGCTGAAAATATAAATCGAGCCAGGAGATGGCACTGTTGCTTGCCTAAACACAGCATGCCTATGCAAACCAGATAGAGGGCAGAAGAGGAGGTGTAAGGTAAACCGGATTCCAGTGTGGACTTGTGCTTATGCTCATGCGCATTGCACACATGCTCATCTTTCTGAGCAAAGAGGCAACTGTAGATGTACTGTGCCAGTTCGCTGCACGCACGAACGTGCACGTGCTTGAGCGCATACCTATTAGAATGCGTACTTGGCACTCAGTAGCCTATTTAAACTGGTCTGTCACTATGAGCAGTTGCTGAATGCTCTTCAGCTTGTTCCTGTTCCTGATCTGATCTGCTGTACCTGCTTACCTGTGCATGATCTGGCTTGCCTTTGAACTTCGCTCCTGCTTCAACTCTGTTTACCTCATTATTCTGACCTCGGCCTGTTTATTGGACTTGTCTCTGCCTGCTGATTCTGTACTGGGGGGTGGGCTACAAGTGACATGACAGTAATCACCGCTCCCGGTGACAGGTGTTTACATAGGCATCTCCCCGTTCTGCCTCTCTGTGAGACGATCGCGGGCACCCGGCAGACATCGAGTCTGTGGGACCTGCGGGCGTGATCACGGAGCACGTGCGGCGGCACGGCGGCAAATTCGAAGGGATGTACAGGTACGCCCACTTGCGCAGCCGTGCCATTCTGCCGACGTAAATGTACATGCGGCGGTTGGCAAGTGGTTAAACTGAATGGGTTTTCTGTTTCATATGCCGCTTTTTGCATTGACATACCTCCTTAGACCAAGGCTGTCCAGACAGCATGGTCATCTGCTGAATTGGCAACATCCACAGACAGCTTAAAGTGGATGTAAACCCACTCTCATCCTTTCAAAACTACTGCAACATTGGTTATCTGGAAGGATATACATGCTTCCTGCATGTATACTTATCTGTCAAATGTCTCCCCTCTGTCTGCTATGAGACCCGGAAAACTGCAGATTTTGTGGGTGGGTCTGCTTTCCAGGGCTCAGTGGGTGGAGTCGTGATGTCAGTAGACTCCCCACCCACCTCTACACTCCCCTTATCAACATGCATTTTCTCCTGTATATTTCTTACACTGAACTTCTGCTATGATCACTAACATCCAGTCAAAACCCAGAAAAGTCCCCACATGACTTCAGCATGCCAAATCATGCTGAGATGTGGAACAGCCAATCCTTGCAGAGCTGCTGAAGAAAGGAGTGGGGGTGGGAATTAAAAAATAATGCATGTCTTAGGCTAGTGCACGAGATATGTAAATCCCCTGTCAATCACAGCAAGGGGGAAGAACGGACAAAGTTTTCATAGTTTGTCACTTTTATTGCACTGAAAAAAGATATGAGGATTGCTCAGAGCTGGATTAACTCTTTGTGGCAAGACTGGGCACAGCTGATCTGAAATCCCATACTCTATATTGTGCCAGACAAAAAATAAATAAAACATTTCGGGTTTACATCCACTTTAACTCCTCGATAAGATACAGAAATTGAATCCAGTGCATTTTACTTCAGGCAACTGTTTAGCCAGTCTTTTGAAGTGTAATGCTCCATACACACGGTCGGAAATTCCAACGGAAAATGTCCGATCGGACCATGTTATCAGAAAATCCGACCGTGTGTGGGCTCCATCTGACTTTTTCCATCGGAAAAAATTTGAGATCCTGCTCTCAAATTTTCCGACAACAAAATCCGATCAGACTTTTCCGATCGCGTGTAGAGAATTCCGACAGACAAAGTGCCACACATGCTCAGAACAAATTAGGAGACCAAACCTATTGGCTAATAGCCTCTACGTAGTCCCGTCGCACGCAAGGAACGTCACCACGTTCAGAATGATCGGATTTTCCGACAACTTTGTCCGACCATGTGTATGCAACACCAGTGTCGGACAAAATCCGTCGGAAAAAATCCGACGGATTTTGTGGTCAGAATTTCCGACCGTGTGTATGGGGCATAAGAAGGCAATGACTTTTCTAAGTCCTGCACTAATACTGACGAGATAATTGAAAAAATGGGGAGAGAGGACTGAACTAACTAGCACTAAACAGGAGACGAGAACAGAAGGAGATACCAAATCACATAAGTAAACAAGTTGTTGTGGCTCAAAACCACCACTAGATGTCAACATATATAATGCAGTTCAATACAACATAGAAAAACGACATAAAAGTGGGGCAGAACAGGGAGTGAGTCACCGACAGACTGCAGAAGATAAATGCTTCCGGCATTTTTGTTACTCTGCACTTCAATGTTCAGCTGGCATGTGGCAAATCAATATTGAGATACTAACCAAAGTGAGAAATTTCTTTTGAAGGAATACTGAAATAACTAAAAATATGTTTTCTTGTGTTAGCCTGAAGTTTTTTTTCAAAGACTAATTAATATACCTAAACTAACACATAAACATAAAAGGCATGAGATGACTAGTCAAGATTTGAGAGTAATGCCCCATACACACGGTCGGACATTCCGACCACAAAATCCATCGGATTTTTTCCAACGGATTTTGTCCGACACTGGTGTTGCATACACACGGTCGGACAAAGTTGTCGGAAAATCCGATCATTCTGAACGTGGTGACGTTCGTTGCGTACGACGGGACTACGTAGAGGCTAGTAGCCAATAGCTTTGGTCTTGTAATGTGATCTGAGCATGCGTGGCACTTTGTCCGTCGAAATTCGCTACACACGATCGGAAAAAGTCCGATAGGACTTTGTTGTCGGAAAATTTGAGAGCAGGATCCCAAACTTTTTCCGTCGGAAATTCAGACGGAAAAAGTCTGATGGAGCCCACACACGGTCGGAATTCCCGACAACATGGTCCGATAGGACATTTTCCGTCTGAAAATCCGGCCGTGTGTACGGGGCATAAGACAACTTTTTTTTTTCCTAGCACATTTGGAAAACGAAGCAGATCTGAAATCATTATAACGTTCTCCGGCACCTTTAGACAGGAATAATTTAAAAAATCTGCAATGGGGCATTGTATCAAGCGTCATTAAAGATTAATACCATGCCCTACCTGAGCCTGCCTAAGTTATGGCTTGGAATAGCAAGGGACTCGTCGGTGAATTTTGATGAACTGCTTCAATAAGATATTTGCAAGCTGTAAATCCAACAACGTTTTTTTTTAAGGGACTCGATATTATTGAAGCGCGCATTTGTTGTTTATATACATGTGAACGCTTGGGAGCTTGCAAATATGAGACGAGACGTTTAGGAAACTCTGCAGATTTACACTCTGATTAAGCACTTCGGGGGGTTTGAAAACTCTTGAGTCCTCGTGTACTGTACACAAAATATAAAGCATGATTAATACTGTTTTTACCTAAACTGACCACATAACTTGACACCAATGACATTTCTGAAAAGAATACCCTGAATTGTGCAAGCTATGGGAAGGGCTACGTGAGATGACTACATGAGGGAAACTACGGGAAAGCTACAGGCCATGATTACATGAGTGCAAACTAAGGAATGGGCTACATGGCATGAACACATGAGGGTAAACTAAGGAATGGGCTACATGGCATGAACACATGAGGGTAAACTAAGGAATGGGTTACATGGCATGAACACATGAGGGTAAACTAAGAGGAGGTCTACATGGCATGAACACATAAGGGTAAACTAAGGAATGGGCTACATGGCATGAACACAGGAGGATAAACTAAGGAATGGGTTACATGGCATGAACACAGGAGGGTAAACTAAGGGAAGGGCTACATGGCATGAACACATGAGGGTAAACTAAGGGAAGGGCTACATGGCATGAACACAGGAGGGTAAACTAAGGAATGGGCTACATGGCATGAAAAAAGGAGGGTAAACTAAGGGAAGGGCTACATGGCATGAACACATGAGGGTAAACTAAGAGGAGGTCTACATGGCATGAACACAGGAGGGTAAACTAAGGGAAGGGCTACATGGCATGAACACAGGAGGGTAAACGAAGGAATGGGCTACATGGCATGAATACATGAGGGTAAACTAAGAGAAGGGCTACATGAGATGACTACATGATGGAAACTAAAGGAAAGTTACAGGTCATGACTACATGAGTGCAAACTAAGGAAAGGGCTACATGACATAATTATATGAGGGAAAATGAACGTAAGGGCTACATAACATGACTACTTTAGGGCAAACTAAGGGAAGGCCTACATGTCATGACTACATGAGAGAACAAGCTAGGGGATGGCTACATGACTTGATTACATAAGGGCAAATGAACGGAAGGGCTACATGACATGACTACTTGAGGGCAAACTAAGGGAAGGTTACATGGCATGAATACATGAGGATAGACTAAGGGAAGGTTACATGGCATCACTACAAAAGGACAAACTACAGGGAGGTTGCATGATGGTAAATTAAGGGAAGGGCTACATGATATGACTACATGAGGACAAACTAAGGGAAGGCTACATGACATGACTACATAAGGAGAAAACAAGCTAGGGGATGGCTACATGACTATATGAGGGCAAATGAACGGAAGGGCTACATGACATGACTGCTTGAGGGCAAACTATCTGTTTCTTTGCTCACCCCCCCCTTCTGGCACCACCATTATGACAGATGTAGTGAAGGGCTCTGCTACAGAGCCCTTAACACATTCGTCCATAGCCACCAACTACAGGACTCGGCCCTGCCCCCCGGCCCTTGCGTCATTGGAGTTGACGGTCGGGAGCTCCGTGACCCCGGCCGCGGGACCAGCGGACCCGATCGCCGCTGGTGTCCCGCGATCGGGTTATGGAGCTGAAGAACGGGGAGAGGTCTGTGTAAACAAACCTCTCCCCGCACTTCCTATTCTGCCTGTCATTGATTGGCTGTTCCCGGTCATCGGGAAAGCCGATCAATGACGTCAGACGTCAGCCCCGCCCCCTAATGTAAAAAAAACACACACACGTCACAGCCCATAACCCCTCCCCCTAGTGGTTAACACCTTCACTACAACTGTCATTTATACAGGAATCAATGCATTTAAATAGCATTGATTGCTGTATAAATGACAATGGTCCCAAAAATGTGTCAAAAATGTCCGATGTGTCCGCCATAATGTCGCAGTCACAATAAAAATCGCTGATCGCCGCCATTACTAGTAAAAAAAAAATATTAATAAAAATGCTATAAAACTATCCCCTATTTTGTAAACGCTATAACTTTTGCGCAAACCGATCAATAATCGCTAATTCTGATTTTTTTTACCAAAAATATGTAGAAGAATACGTATCGGCCGAAACTGAGGAAAAAAATGTTTTTTTATATATTTTTTGGGGATATTTATTATAGCAAAAAGCAAAAAGTATTGCATTTTTTTCAAAATTGTCGCTCTATTTTTGGTTTATAGCGCAAAAAATAAAAACCGCAGGGGCGATCAAATACCACCAAAAGAAAGCTCTATTTGTGGGAAAAAAAGGACGCCAATTTTGTTTTGGAGCCACGTCGCACGACCGCGCAATTGTCAGTTAAAGCAACGCAGTGCCGAATCGCAAAAAGGGGCCTGGTCCTTTGGCTGCCAATTGGTCCGGGGCTGAAGTGGTTAAGAACACCCTGGTCTCAGAGAAAGTGGTTTGAATAATTGTGGCCATCTGTGAACCATTGAACCTGGAGGACTGAAGACATCTAGTGGTGGAAAGTAATCCCTGCGGGAAGGGAGGGTAGCTTTGGATTTAAGGTGAGGATTGCCACAAAAGCTACTTTTTATAATTTTTGCTATTACTGGACTATTATTATTACGGTATTTATTGACAAGTAGAAGTATTTTAAAATCATTTCTTCAGTTAGTATTTCTTTGTTTGTAATATAGTTAAGCAAATAAATAAAAAGAAAGGCCCATCGACCAATAAAACCAATAAAAAGAAGCAACGGGAAAAAGGTATAGCAAGCTTCACAATTTCTAACTTCCTAAGCAGAGCTATTGCTGGATCCTCTCTGGGGAATTTTCTCATTGCCGTTGAATCTCAGAATCGGGATGAGGAAGCGGTGCTGAAAACTAGTTTGGCATTTGATAACCTCTCTAGCACTGGGAAATAATACACCAAATATTTCCGCCCCTGTTTTATTTTTCTATGCCGGTTCGGTGGATGACAGCCGGGCGCGGTTTGTCCTATTGTTCAAGCGGCCGCCGAGAAATCCCCCCCAAAGTGGGAGGACGGTAAATATAAACTGTTGGTGTGGACCGATATGTTTTGCTTCACATTAAAATGAAGTAAAATGATCCTGTAATATTTCAGCGCCTGACCTTTCCGGCAGACGAAGCAGAATGATTTCCAGTCAGTGTTCTTCTGACTTAGATTTAGAAGCCCATTCTGAAGGTAAAAAGGCCAGTGCTTTTAGGCAGCTCATTATTCCTCTATCTTGGACTATTTTGATAGATAACAAATTTGACCTTTCCGCAAGAAATTGGCTACTTTATGAGCTAAAAGTTTGCCTTGAATGACACTTCACATTGTGGATTCATGAGTGCAATTCTGTATCAGTTGAAGGGTCAATCCACCCCAAACAAATATGTCTGTTAAAGTGGACCTTTTCAGTAAGTTTGCAAGTGCAAATGAGGAAATTTATTCCATGTCATAACATACCAGTGGCGGCTGGTGCTCAAAATTTTTGGTGGGGCGCAAACAAACTGAAAAATGCTGAAAAAAAAACCCCATCAATTGCAGCCTCACTGTACCATCAATCGCAGCCACTGTGCCATCAAACCCAGCCACTGTGCCCATCAATTGCTGCCACTGTGCCATCAAACGCAGCCACTGTGCCCATCATACGCAGCCACTGTGACCATCAAACGCAGCCACTGTGACCATCAAACGCAGCCAATGTGCTCATCAAATGCAGCCACTGTGACCATCAAACGCAGCCAATGTGCTCATCAAACGCAGCCACTGTGCCTATCAAACTGAGCCACTGTGCCATCAAATGCAGCCACTGTGCCCATCAATTGCCGCCACTGTGCCATCAAATGCAGCCACTGTACCCATCATTCGCAGCCACTGTGCCCATCATACGCAGCCACTGTGCCCATCAAACGCAGCCACTTTGCCCATCAATTGCTGCCATTGTGCCATCAAACGAGGCCCTTTGTGCAATCAAACGCAGCCACTGTGCCATCAAACGCAGCCACTGTGCCATCAAACAAAGCCACTGTGGAATCAAACGCAGCCACTGTGCCATCAAACGCAGCCACTGTGCCATCAAACGCAGCCACTGTGCCCATCAATTGCCGTCACTGTGCCATCAAACGCAGCCACTGTGCCCATCATACGCAGCCACTGTGCCCATCAAACGCAGCCACTGTGCAATCAAACGCAGCCACTGTGCCTTCAAATGCAGACACTGTGCCCATCAATTGCCACCTCTTGTGCCACCAAACGCAGCCGCTGTGCCCATCATACGCAGCCACTGTGACCATCAAACGCAGCCAATGTGCCCATCAAACGCAGCCACTGTGCCATCAAACGCAGCCACTGTGACCATCAAACGCAGCCAATGTGCCCATCAAACGCAGCCACTGTGCCTATCAAACACAGCCACTGCACCATCAAACGCAGCCACTGTGCCCATCAATTGCCGCCACTGTGCCATCAAACGCAGCCGCTGTACCCATCATACGCAGCCACTGTGCCCATCATACGCAGCCACTGTGCCCATCAAACGCAGCCACTGTGCCATATCAAATACTCCCACTGTGCCATATCAAATACTCCCACTGTGCCATCAAATGCTGCTCTTTACCCCGATCTGTGATCAGCTGAATACAACGGATTTAGCGATCACAGAGCGCACAGCCGGCGCGCCACAGGGGGCGTGCAGGCAGTGCAATCTCAGGAGGACGTCCATGTACGCCCATACGGCAAAGTAAGCTGCGCTGTAGCCGTCTTTCGGCTATAGCGCGGGCAGGAAGTAGTAAATGTCATTAAATTGTTTCTTACTGCATTTTTCTGTCTCCTTGTAGCATCAGAACCTCCCCCTTTCCCCCTCACTTTCTTTTTTTTTTGGAATGAGCAGTGCACATTAGTTGCAGTCATGTACACTGCTCTGTGTTCACCACAATTCCCATAATCCATAGTCCATCTCAGCAGCAAGCAAAAGAGGATGACTACATCTCTACATGCAGTGGGACCATAGAGTCCAAGGAATTTGGAGATTTGGAGGAGGAATAAAAGTGGCTTTTTTGAGTTAAGACGAGTGCAGACTGGAATTTAATTTTTATTTTAAACCAGAGCTTTAGTGTCACTTTAAATAAAAGCAAAAACGTCAGAAATAAAATCAACGCATCAGCCCACTGATTACACTCCATGGACATGGTGACTTAAAACTGTGTCCTCATTTAACACTCCGCACAATTACTTTGCTGATAAACAGCAAAACCATCACATTCAGGTAAATAAAAGTAAAAAAATACATTAATTGTATCATCCCACTGATTACACTATGAGGACATACTGACTCAACAATGTGTCATCATTTAATTAACACTCACTTAAATAGGCTTGCTGATAAACAGCTAAACCCATTCATTTACACAAAAAAAATAACATAATAAATCATTTTTTGGGGGTATAAATTGTTGCTTAGGGATCAAAACCCCACAATTTCAAGAGACAGTAAAAGCAGCAAGCACCCAGTGTTAAAATTGCAAAAGTTGCTTTTTTTGGCACCATTTAAAAAAATCATGTTGGAGGTATTTATTTATTTTTTTCAGTCAGCGATGGGCGACCGGTTTGGCCCAAGCATAAGTTCCGAACCGACCACAATGCATTTCGGTGCTGAACAGTGCATTGCAAGCCCTGATTGGCTGAAGAAGTAAAAACCTCAGCCAATCAGGGCTCAGAGCACTGTCAGAGTCATGTTTGGACACTGTCATCATGACTTTATCCTATCATGGCTCATTCCCGCCCCACAGTATAAAAGTATTCTTTCAATGGCAGACATTTTTAGTGTGATTTTGGCATGGAGAGAGATAGAACAGTGCTGTTAGTTAGTGTGCTATACTGTGTTATTTTGTTTCAATTGTCAGTGTAGAATATTAGTTTAGTGTTGGTCTAGGGATAGTGTGAGTGTAGTGAGGAGGACCATCATTCAGCTTTGCACAGTATGCAGCTAGAGTAGGGACAGCTCAGATAGTTTCACTGTAGTGAAGTGAGACCGTGTCATTCATACATACATACATTATTGTAGAGTAGGAACAGCTCATATAGTTTCAGTGTAGTGTAGTGAGACCGTGTCAGTAATCTTGACATTAGTGTATAGCTAGAGTAGGGACAGTTCAGATAGCGTCATTGTAGTGACGGTTGAACATCGTCAATTTGATTGTGTTACTGCCAGTTTAAAGCCATTTTTTTCTGTGTGCGTTACTGCCAGTTTAACGCCATTTACTTCTGTGTGCGTTACTGCCAGTTTAATGCCATATCGTTTTTCTGTGGGTTACTGCTAGTTTAACGCCATATAGTTCTGTGTGCCTTACTGCCAATTTAACGCCAAATCGTTTTGTGTGTTACTGACAGTTTAACGCCATATAGTTCTGTGTGCGTTAGTGCCAGTTTAACGCCATATAGTTTTGCGTGCGTTACTGCCAGTTTAACACCATATAGTTCTGTGTGCATTACTGCCCGTTTAACGCCATATCGTTTTGCGTGCATTACTGTCAGTTTAACGCCATATAGTTCTGTGTGCATTACTGCCAGTTTAACGCCATATAGTTCTGTGCATCTCTGTACGTTTGACACATTATATTGCAGTATATTATAGTGTATCCGTGGAGTGTGTCTGTGTAGTGTGAGCACTCAAATTAAAGTGCACCAAACACCACTTTACATTGATTAAAGTGCATCTACGTACAGATTTCAACTTCTTTACATTTGCTTATAAGCACCGCCCCCTCCCAATAATGTCTGGGAGGACAACAAGGAGAGGCAGACGTTTCCTTGGCACTGTAAGTTTTCATTACTGATCATAGAACGTGTCTGTCCACAGACTTCGTGGACCGTTTGACTTTTATAAAAATGAATCTGTCCTGAATTACCAGCTATGAAGCCCCTGATGCAGATGTCACTGATTAAGTCTTTTTGAGATGTGGAATCTCTGCAGGACTTCAAGGCTTCTTAGCTTTGAGGGTGTTCAATCATTTCATCTGGAAGAATGTTTTTGGTATAGGTTTTAATGGGCACAATTAACACCCAAATACACCTGTTTGACAGGTGCATATCATTGCAAATTTTTACAGTAAGGCCAATACTTGGTTTCATCAAGATTAACTCTATAGGGTTACGGTGGGAAGGCCTTATAGTGTGACTGTGATAGAGTGATGGGCAATCTGGTGCTAACAGATACTGGCTGGGAGGGTCACTAACTGCCTTGTTGACCTTTCTTTTTCAAGACCCCAGCAATTCCCCCTGGGATGCTGTCAATCAACTTCTGAGCCACATCATGACTGGTGGCAGCCCATTCTCGTATAATTAATGCTTGGAGTTTGTCAGAATTTGTGGGTTTTTTTTGTTCACCCGCCTCTTGAGGAAAGTTAAGGTCTGAGGAGTTTCCTGGCTTGGACCCAAAATTTCCATGTTTTGTTGCCCAAGCCACTTAGTTATCACTTTTGCCTTGTGGCAAGGGGCTCCATCATGCTGGAAAAGGCAATGTTCCTCACCAAACTGTTCTTGGATGGTTGGGAGAAGTTGCTCTCGGAGAATGTTTTTGTACCATTCTTTATTCATGGCTGTGTTCTTAGGCTAAATTGTGAGTAAGACCACTCTCTTGGCTGAGAAGCAACCCCATGTATGAATGGTCCTTTAATGTTGGCATGACACAGGACTGATGGTGGCGCTCACCTTTTCTTCTACAGACAAGGTTTTTTCCGGATGCCCCAAGAAATTAGAAAGGGGATTCATCAGAATACATGACTTTACCCCTGTCCTCAGCAGTCCAATCCCTGTACCTTTTCCAGAATATCAGTCTGTCTCTCAGGGGCGGACTGACAACTCATGGGGCCCCCGGGCAATAGGAGATTATGGGGCCCCCAGGCAATCAGAGATTATGGGGCCACACAGTATACACACACACAGTATACAATCACACAGTATACACATACATGTACACACAGTATACACAGACATGTTTCTATTGGCTGAGAAGGTACTGGAGAGGCAGGGCAGCTATAGCCTCTGGATTTTTAGACCAAAAGGATGTCGGTAAGGGACATTTCAGAAACAGATGTAAAAAAAACACAGATTTTTACATACTGTCCCTGGTTTTACTGAGGCTGGCAACCCTGATGGGGCCCCCTAGTGGCCCAGGGCCCTCGGGAAGTGCCCGAGTGGCTGAATGGTCAGTCCGCCCCTGCTGTCTCTGATGTTTTTCCTGGAGAGAAGTGGCTTCTTTTGCTGCCCTTCTTGACACCAGGCCATCCTCCAAGCAAGCTCTGCACTGGCGGTGCCCTGATCCCGCAGCTGATACAACTGTAAGAGATGGTCCTGGCGCTTGCTGGACTTTCTTGGGCGCCCTGAAGCCTTCTTCACAAATGCAGTGGACATGTTTCATTTTTTTATATTTTGTATTTCCAGAGACTCATAATTCGATTCCTGTGCTTATTTTCACCCACTCCCTGTATCGAGCCATAATTGATTTATATTACTCTACCTTCGATAGGTAAGATTTTTTCCATATAGATATAATTCATCTAGAACTTATACATTGAGAAATATTTCATTAAGAAAATGCCTATCTTACCAATAGAGCCGCCGGTATTATTTGGTCACCGTGGAAAGTGGATTTTCGTCCATCTGGGTGTCCTATGTGGGATTTGAATGCTTTCATTAGTTGGATTTCGTGGAAGGATTGACTTCATTCTTCTCTGTTAATACAAATGTGTACAGCTTATATATTGTTGATATTTATTTATTTTTTTCTTTTCTGTAAAATGTTTTCTTTTCATTTTATATCAGCACCTACCAGTATGTCCTGAGGAAGCATTTAAATGCAAAACACGTTGACAAGCAAGCATGGAGGAGTTCATGGACCTACACCCCTTATTGTGTCTGCACTTGATGGCCTTCTTACTAATCCAATGGAAGGATCCATGCCTCCATGTCTGTATTGGGTATCTGTTGACCTTGTCTAGTAGAGGGTGCTGTTTGTGTTTAATCTATGTGTAGCTTTAAAATTTTTTGTAATAAAGATACATTTTTTTATATATACTCCTGCCTCGTGTTGTACCCACAAAATCTGCATATTCTTTGAGAAAGTCCTAGGTACTTTCTCAATCCTTTTTTCTAAATAATTGGATGTGTGCATGGTGGGGGTCCTCCCTTCTTATGTGATGTATGTATATACATTTATCCATACCTATTACTTTGATCAGTAGTGGGGTCATATAGTGGAGGTATCCTCCTAACCATTTGATCTGTTGTCATTTTATTAGCGCTGCACTTCTTTTAGAATTATTTATTTGGAGTGTGTATCTTCTTGACTTTCAATGCTGACAGCTTTTCCTTTGCCCACACGCAGTGTTACCTCTTAATTGTTTGCTTGTACAATACTAATGACACTGGCATGGGGTTAACATCAAGGGGCAATCAAGAGGTTAACTGTGCCTAACAATGTGTAATGTGTGCTGCTTTTACTAATAGATGTGGCTGTGTTTTCTCCCTGCTTTTCAGGGAGAAGAAACAGCCAGATTGCTGTTCTCTTTACACAGAGTTCTGTGTGTTTGCTGTGATTGGACACAGCTGACCAGCAGGTTTCAGCCAAAATCATTGGCTGAAATCTACTGCCAAACACGTGCTGTGTCCAATCATCGCATGTGTGTGCCTCAAACAGCTCATCTATGAGGGGCGCAGGGGCACCATCCCCTTAATCCATGTGCCCGGCTTACAATCTACATGTAGGTGCCGAACGCATGGATTTTAACCGATTCAGCCCGGAAGATCTTACCCCCTTCCTGACAAGAGAACTTTTTGCGATTCGGCACTGAGTCACTTTAACTGACAATTGCGCGGTTGTGCGACATTGCACCCAAACAAAATTGACGTCCCTTTTTCCCACAAATAGAGCTTTCTTTTGGTGGTATTTGATCACCTCTGTGGTTTTTATTTTTTTACGCTATAAACAAAAAAAGAGCCACAATTTTGAAAAAAAAAATCGATATTTTGAACTTTTTGCTATAATAAATATCCCCAAAAATACATTAAAACATTTTTTTTTTCCTCAGTTTAGGCCGATTTGTATTCTTCTACATATTTTTGGTAAGAAAAATCACAATAAGCGTATATTGATTGGTTTGCGCAAAAGTTATAGCGTTTACAAAATAGGGGATAGTTTTATGGCATTTTTATTATACATTTTTTTTTATTAGTAATGGCGGCGATCTGCAATTTTTATCATGACCGCGACATTATGGCGGACACATCGGACACTTTTTACACTATTTTTGAACAATTGTCATTTATACAGCGATCAGTGCTATAAAAATGCACTGATTACTGTGTAAATGACACTGGCAGGGAAGGGGTTAACTACTAGGGGGCAATAAAGGGGTTAAGTGTGTACTAGGGAGTGACTCTAACTGTGGGGGGGGGGGGCTTCAACTCACATGACAGCGATCACTGCTCCCAATGACAGGGAGCAGTGGATCTCTGTCATGTCACAAGGCAGAACGGGGAAATGCCTTGTTTACATAGGCACCGCCCCGTTGTGCGGCTCCGTGACACGATCATCGGGAGACCAGTGGACATAGAGTCCGCTGATCCCACGGGCACGTTCACGTTGTGCGCGGTGGGCGCCCGTGCGCCTGCTAGCCCCGCCAATTAAAGGGGACATACAGGTACGCCAATTTGCCCACCGCTGCCATTGTGCCAACATATATCGGCGTGCAGCGGTCGGCAAGTGGTTAATAGGGTTGTTTTTCCTTTTTTTTTTGAAGCACATGATTAGAGACTTAGGCTCTAATTGGCTTAAAAAAAGGATGGGCTCGGGGTGCAGAGTAGGCTCGGTGGGTGACTGATCCCCGCAGTCTCCCGCGGGAGGGGGGACTTATTGCCGTCGTCCATCATCTGCGTGGGGGGGGTGTGGTTTGGCACCCCCCCCCATTATTTTAAGCACCAGCCGTCACTCTCCCCAAACCTTCAAGAAGGCCAGCAACGTACGTTGCTATGTCTGCGATTGCTGCCCGCTTGCAGTATATTTACTGTGTGCATTTGGCAGGTGGTTAAATAATAATAAGAATTTACAAAGATGACGACATCATGGAGCTGGTGGATATTAGAGACCTGTGGGGCATCCTCCACCTTCCTTTGAGGATGCCCCACAGATGCTCAATAGGGTTTAGGCCTGGAGACATGATTGGCCAGTCCATCACCTTTACCCTCAGCTTCTTTAGCAAGGCAGGGGTCATCTTAGATGTGTGCTTGGGGTCGTTATCATGTTGGAATCCTGCCCTGCGGCCCAGTCTCCAAAGGGAGGGTATCATGCTCTGCTTCAGTATGTCACAGTACATGTTGGCATTCATGGTTCCCTCAATGATCTGTAGCTCCCCAGTGCCGGCTGCACTCATCCAGCCACAGACCATGACACTCCCACCACCATGCTTGACTGTAGGCAAGACACACTTGTCTTTGTCCTCCTCACCTGGTTGCCCCCACACACGCTTGTCACCATCTGAACCAAATAAGTTTATCTTGGTCTCATCAGACCGCAGGACATGGTTCCAGTAATCCATGTCCTTAGTCTGCTTGTCTTCAGGAAACTGTTTGCAGGCTTTCTTGTACATCATCTTTAGAAGAGACTTTCTTCTGGGACGACAGCCATGCAGACCAATTTGATGCAGTGTGCGGCGTATGGTCTGAGCACTGACAGGCTGACCCCCCACACCTTCAACCTCTGCAGCAATGCTGGTAGCACTCATACGTCTATTTCCCAAAGACAACCTCTGGATATGACGCTGAGCACGTGCACTCAACTTCTTTGGTCGACCATGGCGAGGCCTGTTCTGAGTGAAACCTGTCCTGTTAAACCGCTGTATGGTCTTGACCACCGTGCTGCAGCTCAGTTTCAGGCTCTTGGTAATCTTCTTATAGCCTCGGCCATCTTTATGTAGAGCAACAATTCTTTTTTCAGATCCTCAGAGAGTTCTTTGCCATGAGGTGCCATGCTGAACTTCCAGTGACCAGTATGAGAGAGTGAGAGCGATAACACCAAATTTAACACACCTCCTCCCCATTCACACCTGAGACCTTGTAACGCTAACGAGTCACATGACACCGGGGAGGGAAAATGGCTAATTGGGCCCAATTTGGACATTTTCACTTAGGGGTGTACTCACTTATGTTGCCAGTGGTTTAGACATTAATAGCTGTGTGTTGAGTTATTTTGAGGGGACAGCAAATTTACACTGTTATACAAGCTGTACACTCACTACTTTACATTGTAGCAAAATGTAATTTCTTCAGTGTTGTCACATGAAAAGATAGAAGAAAATATTTACAAAAATGTGAGGGGTGTACTCACTTTTGAGAGATACTGTATATGACAATAAAAACAGAAGGCATTAGTGGTCTTGTGACTTGCACTGCGTCAAGAAAAGTAATATTGTGAGCACCGAGCTCAGAGGATCACCTTTCCTACTTAGAGAGAAAAATCACATTAAACGGCCTTATTACATATGCACCTTAAATGTACTTCCATTTGCATAGATCTTTTCTCCTAGAAAATAATGAATACTTCAATCGTTTAAATGGAATTTATTTAAATTTTGTCTTTGCTGCGGCAACACAAAATTACTTTCAAGGTTTGCGCGCACGGCGTCCATAATAAAAGAGTGATTTACATCCTTTTGTGTAATTATAACATTTTTACAATTGTTATTGCTCTTTAGAAAAAACATGGCGCCCGTGCTGAAATTGCACTAAATTCTCATAATAATCTCAATTTAAAAAAGAATCCATGGTCGTTAGATTTATCCAGCCTTTTACATGGCTTCTAGAAGGCACTGTCATTTCTTGGCATTGGATTCAGCACTGTGCCACCTACCTTTAAACTTTAGAGCACGGGTCTCCAAAGTTTTCAGTACAAGGGCCACATTGTATATTTTACAGATCCAAAAGAAAAAAAAGAAAAGAAATCAGAGCCCCCATTATAGTTCCCCATACATCAGAGTGCCCAACAGAGCCTCCCGATACCTCAGAGGCCCCACAAGAGACCCCCTTACATCTGTGTGGGCCGGCCGGATGATGTTACCCGCCGTCTTTGGCCAATGTCAGACGTCCCGGTTGGGACTCACCAGCCACCTTATGAGGTACACCTGTTCAATTGCTTGGTAACACAAATTTCTAATCAGCCAATCCCATGGCAGCAACTCAATGCATTTAGGCATCTAGGCGTGGTGAAGACGACTGGCTGAATTTTCGATCTGAGCATCACAATGGGGAAGAAAGGGGATTTAACCACTTCAATACTGGGCACTATCCCTCCCCCTTGCGCAGTCATGCAATGTTGTACCCAAATGAAATTTTTATCTTTTTTTTCCCACAAAAAGAGCTTTCTTTTGGGGGTATTTGATCACCAAAACGTTTTTCTTTGTTTCTGTTAATAAAAATTTGTAAATAAGTATGTTTTCTCCTCCACTGATGAGCACTGATGAGGCTGCACTGAAGGTCACTGATGAGGCAGTACTAAATGGCACTGATGAGGTGGCACTGATGGGCACTGATGATGATGCACTTATATGCAGCACTGATGGGCACTAATAGGTGGCATTGATATGCAGCACTGATTGGCACTGATGGGCACTGATAGGTGGCACTGATGGGCACTGATAGGTGGCACTGATGGGCAATCATAGGTGGCACTGATAGGTGGCACTGGTGGGCACTTATAGGCGGCACGGATGGGCACTGATGGGTGGCACTGATGGGCAGCACTGATAGATTGCACTGATGAGGAGGCACTGGCAGGCATCATCAATGGGCACAGAGTGCAGTCCTAATGAGCACTGATTGGCACCCCTGGTGGGCTCACCTGGTGGTCTGATGTGGACATGCCTGGTGGTCTGAAGTGGGCATCCCCGGTGGTCTGAAGTGGGCATCCGCGATGGGTCTGCACTGATAATCAATGCACAGACCCCTCCTTGTCAGGAGAGCAGCCTATCAGCTCTCCTCTACTCGTGCCTGTCAGTGCAAGTGGAGGAAAATCCGATAAACGGCTCTTCCTCTTTACACTGTAATTAGCTGTGATTGGACACAGCTGATCATGTGGTAAAGAGCCTACGTCATAGGCTCTTTACCTAGATCGAAGATGTGGTGTGTCGGACTGACACACCACACCACCAATTGCCGAACTATGCGCCCTAGCGGCTTATCCTGTTGGACGTCATATGACGCCCAGTCAGAATAATGAAACCACTTTCCAGATGTAATTTTGTTATATGGCAGGCGGGAAGTGGTTAAGTGACTTTGAAGGTGGCATGGTTGTTGGTGCCAGACAGGCTGGTCTGAGTATTTAAAAAACTGCTGATCTACTGGGATTTTCACGCACAATCTTCTCTCGGGTTTACAGAGAATGGTCCGAAAATAAGAAAATAACCAGTAAGCGGCAGTTGTGTGGATGAAAAGGCCTTGTTGATGTCAGGGGTCAGAGGAGATAGAAAGGCAACAGACTCAAATAACCATTCGTTACAACCAAGGTATGCAGAATACCATCTCTAAACGCACAACACATCGAACCTTGAAGCAGATGGGCTACAGCAGCAGAAGACCACACCGGGTGCCACTCCTGTCAGCTAAGAACAGGAAACTGAGGCTACAGTTCGCACAGGATCACCAAAAGTGGACAATAGAAGATAAAACGTTGACTGGTCTGACGAGTCTCAATTTCAGCTGCGACATTCAGATGGTTGGGTCAGAATTTGGTGTAAACAACATGAAAGCATGGATCCATCCTGCCTTGTATCACCGGTTCAGGCTGGTGGTGGTGTAATGGTGTGGGGGATATTTTCTTGGCACACTTCGGGCCCCTTAGTACCAACTGAGCATCATTTAAATGCCACAACCTACCTGAGTATTGTTGCTGACCATGTCCATCCCTTTATGACTACAGTGTCCCCATCTTCTGATGGCTCCTTCCAGCAAGATAATGCACCATGTCACAAAGCTCAAATCATTTCACCACTGGACAATGAGGTCTCTGTACTCCAATGGCCTCCACACTCACCAGATCTCATCCAATAGAGCACCACACTCACCAGATCTCCATCCAATAGAGCACCACACTCACCAGATCTCATCCAATAGAGCACCACACTCACCAGATCTCATCCAATAGAGCACCACACTCACCAGATCTCATCCAATAGAGCACCACACTCACCAGATCTTCATCCAATAGAGCACATTTGGTATATGGTGGAACAGGAAATTTGCTTCATGGATGTGAAGCCGACAAATCTGCAGCAACTGCTTGATGCTATCATGTCACTATGGACCAAAATCTTTGAGGAATTTTTCCAACACCTTGTTGAATCTATGTCATGAATAATTAAGGCAGTTCTGAAGGCAAAGGGGGTCCAACCCTGTACTAGCAAGGTGTAGCTAATAAAGTGGCTGGTGAGTGTATGTGTTCCCATATCCATCTAGATGCCCCTGGCTTGCGCATTCTTTGTTGGTTCCATCTCCATACACATATCTCAGAGACTTGTTATCTTATATGCCATGATATGTTGTGTATCAAGTGAACATCACCGTTTATGTATATTTAGAGATATTTATTATATGTATTTTTACTTACCTAGAATGCATGTCTAAGCTCCTGAAGAAGCGATCATTAACGAAACACGTTGAGCTACAACAGGTTGCCATGATCTATACCCATCCTCCCAGAAATTGACCACACTTACCATACCATTACTATAATGCCGCGTACACGCGGTCGGAATTCTCGTCGGAAAAAGCTCTGATGGTTTTCCCGTGGGAATTTCGACGGAATTTCGCTCAAACTGTCTTGCCTATACACGGTCACACCAAATTCCGACGGTCAATAACACCATGCCTTAAAAAACGTTCGACTGCACTATAAATGGGAAGTTTAATGATTCTGAGCATGCGTCGAATTGTTTCCGAGCATGCGTCGGAATTTTGCGTGTCGGCATTGCATACACACGATTGGAAAATCCGATAGAAAGGTTTTCCGTCGGAAAAATTAAGAACAGGTTCTCAATCCAAAGTCCGTCGGAAATTCCGACAGAAAAAGACCGATGGGCATACACACGGTCGGAAAATCCAATGAAAAGCTCCCATCCGACCGCGTGTACGCGGCATTAGTTTGATTAAGGTCATATGTTCAAAAAGCCTTTCATAGATTGTATAGTTAAGTATAATGTTGTATTTTAATTATTGGGTGCTTAGAAAGTCCATGTTTTGCTGAATTTCTTTTCCTGATTATAAGATAGGATGTGGCACTATGTACATTCGCTAGACACCAACAGTACTTCTCAGTGGTAGTGTACCTTTCACCTACCACCCCCCCCCTCCAGATTCATCCTTACATCAGAGCCCCCCACAATATCAATTTCAGAATAAAGGCTCAAGCTATCATAAATTTTCTATGCTTTTTAAGTGACCAAAGGCTCTTGGTCATGTAGTCAATACACTTGATCACTACGGTCACACTTCAACAAGTGTGCGCTATAAGTGGAAATTTAGTTTTTTCCTCAGAACCGTAATAGGGTTCTGAGGGTTAATTGTACAGGTTTACTTTGGCATCAGTTTGGCTGGGCTGTACTAGGGTTGGTCATAGGTGCAGTGAGGTACCTATGACAGGCCGAGAACCAGGCCTGGTTGGACGTCTTAGGTACCAATCTTTCCCGGAGCAAATCAGTGGGCGCGTCTGGCCCTGCTGCGTAGTCTGGGAAGGGATACTTAAGGTGCTCAAGTCACATGTTCAGGGGTTCGGCCGCAGCTTTGGTTCCTGGTACTGGACCAGGGTAGCCCCGTGAGGGGTCCCAGGCCTAGGTGCGTGTGCCGTCCCGCAAGCATGGTCAATCTGACCAGCCTCATAGACCCGCATGGTCTGGGGCAGGGATCCATCTGTTCCCGAGTCTCTGAGCTGGCTAGTCCGAGGCCCAGTAACTGAAGGAGGATTCAAAGGCGTCCCGATGTGCTCTCGGTATTGGAGGGACATGGCAACTCATACAAGTGACCAGGGGAGGACATTATGGACACTAAAGAATCCACACTTCCACAGTACTGCCAAAGAGACAAAGAAAGTTCCAGGTACTGTGAGAAAGGTTCATATTCATCTTCAGTTACAATTTAGTCTGTGGCAGAGACTTTTTGCAAAGTTTTCGGATCACATTGTTGGCTGCTAGATCTCTGGCTAGAGGTCTATCTGGCATTGAAGTACCCAACTGCGTGTGGCTACTCTCTGGGTTGATTAGAGACATTCAGTGGATGTCAGCCATTCAAAGTGCCTGAGTTTCATCACCCGTGCCCTCTATTCCTATCTGAGACTGTGTTATGTTGGATGTTACCACTGCAAAATAAAAACCTTGAAAAGGACTTTTATGTGTCAGCATCTGAAGTCGTTGGGTACTAACCCTGGAAACCCCTGGACATTCACCGACAAGCCACGAGGAGGTAACTGGTAATCCCAAAATTCAAGGCCGCCCCTCAAGGGGTTATGGCCGCTACACTACTATTATTCTTTATCCTGTAGTTAGCACTTCTGCCTTGCAACACTAGGGTGCATGGTTCAACCCCAACCAGAAGGCTTCCACAAAATAGTGGCCGTCTGCACACAGACATCGGCTTCCTCTTGCATAAATGTGAATGAGATGGATAAAAGATGCCTTCTGCTCCTGTTCTCCACCTGTAGCGAACTCAGGTGCATTTTGCCCTTAATCATATAAGGTCAATCCAGGACACTACTTGCATGGAGTTTGCATGTCCTCCACATGCTTGCATATGTTTACTCCTAGACATGGAGACATGGTGAAAGGTTAATTGGCCCCTGTCTAAATTGGCCCTAGTATATGTATGCATGTGAGGTAGGGCTCTTAGACCAGTGTTTCTCAACCTTTTTCCAATCAAGGAACCCTTTAAAATTATGGACAATCTCGAGACACCCAACAAAATTATGGACCGTCTTAAGGCTCCCTATTCTAAAATGTAAAAACTATTCTGATAGTTTTACATAATGCAGCAACATCAATACACGTAGAACACCCAACGTTAAAGGTGATTTATTCTTCCAAAGCAAATACAGTTTTGCAAACTGGTACTGACTAGTATTCCAATGTTTCTCTTCTCCCTCAGTTTTTCTCCATCACTCAGCTAATGTGACCCCAAAGCTAATGGAGAGAAGCAACGAAGGGTCAAACAAGGATGATATGCAGGCAGCTGACATCCTCCTTATCAACTGATGATGCCATTGGTCATTATGAGGTTGGCAGCTGGAAGGTTGTAATGGTGCACAATGAAAACCTGTGGCTTTGTGTAACTAAAGGCAGCCTTCATCAACACGCCGGCTTGTATACAATGTTGGGGCAATTTTTTAGGCATTTTGCCAAGACACGCCTGAAGAAACCTCAAGGCACCGCAGGGTGCCTGGACACCCAGGCTGAAAAAGGCTGCCTTATGCCGCGTACACACGATCGGAATTCTCGTCGGAAAAAGCTCTGACGGTTTTCCCGACGGAATTCCGTTCAAACTGTCTTGCCTACACACGGTCACACCAAATTCTGACCGTCAAGAACGCGGTGACGTACAACACTACAACGAGCCGAGTTCAATGATTCCGAGCATGCGTCAAATTGTTTCCGAGCATGCGTAGGAATTTTACGCATCAGAATTGCTACAGACGATCGGAATTTCCGATAGAAACCTTTTCCGTCTGAAAAATTGAGAACATGCTCTCAATTCTTTGCTGTCAGAAATTCGGCCAGCAAAATTCCGATGGAGCCTACACACGATCGCATTTTCAGATGAAAAGCTCTCATCTGTCTTTTTCTGGCCGGAATTCCGATCGTGTGTACGCAGCATTAGACTGTAAGCTCCTTGGGGCAGGGACTGATGTGCAACATGTAAACCACTGCATAAATTATTGGTGCTATATAAATACTTGTAATAAATAAAATGAAATAAATAAATCCATCCCAGCAGGTCTGAGGACATAGCACCATGCTCACCTTTCAGTAACAGTCAGCTTTGAGTGTTGCAGGCTTATCATTTGCATATTTTTGGTCTGTATTGATTGGTCCTGGTTGGAAGAGATTAGAATTTATCAGAATTTCTGTAAACAGCAGCGCTTACCCAGACACTACTTTTTTAGCCTGCCAAGGAAGTGCTGTTGAGATAATTATGGCACTGATTTCTGTTTTTTCTCTATAACAGGTAAAAAAAAAAAAACATTGACAGTGATTTGGAGCTGCACAAATGTCGTCAGTCAATGTTATTGCATCAAATTCCATTATATTATGGTTGATCAGCACATGAATAACATGACTGACAGCTGGACGGATATGGCAGTTTGAATGACAACTAATTAACGCTGAATTAGACAAAACAGCGAAACGGCAGAAAATCAAAATTGAATTATTGGGTTTTGTGATTACATTTTGAAGAAAATGTGGAACTTGGAGATAATTGCTGGTTAGCAAAACAAGAAATCTCGAATGGGCCGCTCGTTGATGTATAGGGCCCAATCTAGAGGTGTCCGGATCTATGGAAATACTTCCTGGCCTCACACCTCATACAATTAGCTCAATGGCTCCTCTATACCATGGCTGCAGCTTGAAAAGGCCTTGATTTCCCCGTTCTACCTTCCGGGTCTCCTCAGGTCATGCTCTGTCTCCCCTAAAGAGGTTGCACCTCTTAATGGTATAGAATCAGGCCATGTAGTGGGGATGCGTAGCATGTAGAACGAAAGGCCTGCATGACTGGGGGGGCAGGGCAGGCTGTAGTTGGGCAGATTTTTAAATGTAATACTTAATACTAAGGGGTCAACAGCCATTGGTACAGAGTGAGGTGTGGCAGGGTGGAGTAGGTCAGGTCAGGGTGGAGTCAAAAGAAGGGGTAGGCAGTGTAAGAGGAGTCTTGGGGTCAGTTGGAGACAGGCAGAACAAGAGAATTTCCCTCCCGCCCTCCCTTTAGGTTCGTGATTGGAAGATGGAGTTGGAGGTTGGTTATATGTTGTTTTGGTGTTGTTCAATGTTTTGGGGGGGGGGGGGGTTTGTTTGAGGTCTTAGTTGTAGCAGGGGTCTCAGAGTTTTGAGGGTGGGCATGGTCAAATATTTTAAGTGGAGTATGGTGGGAGGGGCTCAGTTTTGGTATGGGTACCTTCCCAAATTAAGTGACGTCATTAAGATGAAATGGTATTGAGGCTGTATCAGCGTGGAAAGGCATTGAAATTGTCCTCAAGCCGGCGTATTCGCGGCTGAGGGCCGTGATATAGAAAAGGTAGCTTGATACAGCAGATTTTTTCTTTGGTAGACCATGCTCGCCTCAAAAATATAACTGTTACGTTTTTTCTGTTATTTTTTGTTAATAAAAGGCTGCTACGGCCATTTTAAACCCAAAGAAGTCTAGTGTGGTTATTATTTAGATGGCTAAGAAGGGTAAGTGGTCATGACAGCCGGTAAGTCTGCAATACACCAGTCAAGTGGGCCAGTCCCTTTACCTCTGGTCTCTTTATAAGACAACATTTGAATTGCTCTCTAGTCCTCCACGCTTAGCCTCATTCTTGGGCGAACCTCAGTTCCCCCCAGCCTTCAATACAGGTCAAGAGTTCTCTAGCTGGATCTCACAGGGTTTAGTAACTCTGGAAATCTCTATGGCAAGGTACATCTTTTTGCTCATTTGAGCACCTACAACAGAATTATGACCTTCACAGGCTTGAATTCTACAAATACTTACAAATTCTGCATTTTGTTTTCTAAATTATTAACTCAAGCCGTGGATTTGGCTACATTTCCATTTGAAAACCTCTGTGGGGAGCTCTCTAGAGACAGGGGGACTATCTCCACCTTATATCAATACCTAAATGACCACAATAGTACCGCTAAATCCTCGGCTATGCTGGGATGGGAGGCGGAGACTGACTAGGAGATCTCGGCGGAAGACTGGTATGACATGGTCTCCACTAATGCATAAAAGCACACAATCCATTACTATCAAAGATACAGTAGTCAAACTACACACCCACTGGTATTACACCCCCTCTAGGTTGCATAGATTTTACCCACTGGTCCCCGACACATGATTCAGGGGCTGTCCAGACAGGGGTACCCTCCTACACACGTTCTGGAGCTGTTCAGTTCTGAAATCTTTATGGCAATGACCATCATCGATCGTGCTCCAAAAAACACAGGTGACGGTGACCTAGATTTATCAGATGTGCATCTTCTTTGCTGAACTCCCAGGGGTCCCTCCCCCTCACCAGAAGTAAGAACACTTTTTTAGTGCCATCCAATGGGCAATTGCCCTAAACTGGCCGGGCCCCTCAGTTCCATGGTCACAGGTGCTCCTCTGCATGGAATCTATTAGACTGATGGAAAGAGTGGATGACACTCTCATGGATTCCATGCACATTTTTGAGCGCAAATGGACAAATTGGTCAGCTTACCAGGTATAATCTACATTTGGGGGCTTATCTTCCCCCCATCTACATGAATTTTTTTGACATGGGGTTCCCCTCAAAATCCATAGCAGACTGGACCCCTCCTGCAGGTTTTTTTTTTTTAACGCCAGCACTTGTTAGTCTACATTCTGCTGTCAGTGGGAAATCCCGCCTCCCACCTCAAGGTAGGTTCTTGGCCCCTGGTTAGCTGAATGTCACAAATTCCCACAGACTCATTACAAAATCTTGGTGCAGGCAAACTGAAGGAGATGGTCATGAGAGAGACATGAACACACATACACCAAGTACACAGGTTGAACTGAATGGACTAGTGTCCTTACTCAACCTTACCAATTATGAAACTATGGTCAGAGACTGCAGATATACTACAGGAGATGGTCAGAGACTGCAGAATACTACAGGAGATGGTCAGAGACTGCAGAATACTGCAGGAGATGATCAGGGACGGAAGACATTCTACAGGAGATGACTTTTTTTTTCTACAGGAGATTGTTAAAGACAGCAAACATACTACATGAGATAGTCAGAGACTGTAAACATACTACAGGAGATGGTCAGAGATGGAAGACATACTACAGAAGATGACGTTTTCCTACAGGAGATGGTTAAAGACAGCAGGAATACTACAGGAGATGGTCAGAGACTGCAGACATACTACAGAAGATGATCAGAGACTGCAGACATACTACAGGAGATTAAGTTTTCCTGCAGGAGGTGGTTAGAGAAAGAAAACATACTACAGGAGATTCAAAGGAAGGGGGGAAAAGAGGTCACAAACCTTAGGACTTTTAAGGTGTTGGGTAAGGAGACTAAAAGGCTCACTTGTACAATATATAAAAAAATATACTTTTTACTTATTACAAAAATAAAAAAACATGAGAACAGTATTTCATCCATATCAAAAATCAATTGTTCTATGCAAAGGCATAATTAACAGACACTACCACTTAACATGTTTCGCTCGGCAGAGCTTCATCAGGAGATTCCGGTGTGACGTTTTAATTGCTATAGACAATAAAAAGATTGGAACGAATGCTCGTGTTGATTTTTGTTAATACAAAAACATGTTGATAGATTGGCATATATCAGATATGCAGAAATTACAAAGTAGTAAATTGAATATCTATTATGGAGCACTAATCATGTTATAGATATAAGGGAGAGATATGGTCCTTACCCAAACTGCTGAAAGTAAATATGCAGCTTGAAAGTCAAAATAGAAAAATACAGGTTTCATGAGTATGAAAGACGTCCCATTGGTAAAATGCCCGGCCAGTGTTTGCAGAAGGAGACAGAAAAAAAACAGTTTTCCTGAAAATAAGCAGGAAAAGAGGGATATATATATATATACTGGTGTCCCTTTGTGAAATTACAGTGTGGGGACCATTTAACTATAATTGAGGGATAGATCATTATTAATAATTTACCTTAACACGTTAAAACAAATTGAATCAATTTATAACTAGTTTATTAAAGTAATTAAGTAGTCCAGCAAAGATAGTGATCCAAAAGTGTTAAATATCCGCATAAATGCAGTCTGTATAGATACCAGACTGCATTTATGCGGATATTTAACACTTTTAGTAAGCAAACATACTACGGGAGAAAGGTCAGGAACTTTATACATACTACAGGCGATGGTCATAGACTGAAGACATACTATAGGAGATGGTCATAGACTGAAGACATACTACAGGAGATGGTTATAGACTGAAGACCTACTACAGGAGATGGTCATAGACTGAAGACATACTACAGGAGATGGTCATAGACTGAAGACATACTACAGGAGATGGTTATAGACTGAAGACATACTACAGGAGATGGTCATAGACTGAAGACATACTACAGGAGATGGTCATACACTGAAGACATACTACAGGAGATGGTCATAGACTGAAGACATACTACAGGAGGTGGTCATAGACTGAAGACATACTACAGGAGGTGGTCATAGACTGGAGACATACTATAGGAGATGGTCATAGACTGAAGACATACTACAGGAGATGGTTATAGACTGAAGACATACTACAGAAGATGGTCAGAGATGGAAGATATACTACAGGAGATTAAGTTTTCCTACAGTAAATGGTTACAGACAGCAAACATACTACAAGAGATGGGCAGAGACTGCAGACTTACTACAGGAGATGGTCAGAGACTACAGGCAGGGGCATTGCTAGGTCTACAAAAGATTTGGGACTGGAGCCCATAGCAGCGAAGTAAAGAAAGTCATACGCTTGGGCGAGCATACACATGTATATAATATACGTGTGTGTGTATATATATATATATATATAACATTTATTATACAGAAAGGCTGGGTATACAGAGATGTTGGGTATGGACAGAGAGGCTGGGTAGATACACAGAGATGATGGGTATACACACAGAGAGGCTGGGCATATACAGAAGAAAAGCTAGGGTAGTACAGAACCCCCCCCCCCCCCCCTCCTCCATGGGCTGCACTCATCTGCTCAGGAGCTCAGTTTGAGAAACTTCCGGCTCTATGATATTGGCAAAGCAAGGAGGAGACTCGCTCTCACACTCATCTCTCTTCTCTGGCTGCCACTGAAGCACGGACGGAGTGCCAAGAATGCCACGGCTGTGCAGGAAGCACTGTGTCAGGCAGCCCAGGACACTCTCATAGTAGGGCCATCCCTGGACTCGGGGCTATGGGCCCCAGATTCGGGGCTCTAGTCTCAATAGCCACCCCCTAGTGACGCCACTGACTACAGGTATACTACGGGAAATGGTCAGAAACGTCAGACATGCAACATGCGATGGTCAAAAGTTGTGTAGATACTACATAGGATGGTCAGAGACTGCAAACATATTACAAGGGATGGTCAGAGACTGCAGACATGGTACAATAGATGATCAGAGACTACAAACCTACTTAAGGAAATGATCAGAGACTGCAGACGAACTAAAGCAGATGGTAAGTGACATTACAGGACATTACAGCCACTTAACATATTACTGCTTCCACTCTCTTTACTGAAATTACCCTTGGGCCAGTGGTTGGGCATCAGAGCTCTAGACACTGGTGTTTAAATTACTATAATAATGCAATAATAATAACTAGCAATCATGTAAATATGCAAAAAAATACATGAACTACTTGAAGATAATCACTGCAATAAATAAAATAAAATAGGACCTTGTGCTTCCTGGCAATAAAGAAGAATTCCCCTTTCAATAAAAATGGGAGTTTTTAGAAGTTTCCACATTTTGCCTCCATTTAGCGTTGAGCTATCACATGGCTTTGTCCTCGGATATTATGTCTACTCAAAGGGTAAAGTATGTTTTGAAAATGCATTTTAAAATCCGTCTTGGTGACCTCTAGAAATATAAACACGGCATTATTTCCAGAAATTGAAAATAGAGCTGTCAAGTCAGATTACACCCATCCATCGTATACGTCGGTGTCTGTTTTCTGCACCCAATGCTGACCGCTCAATGGTATGAGTAATGTTTGCAAACTGCAGACTGTTATTTGATGGGTCTCCACCACAGAACATGAGGCTTTCCAGCATTTCACCGCTCTATAGACAATGCCGTTCTGCTCTGTCAATAATACCAGCCTGATGCCTAATGTCTCATATCCTGGGAGCTATCATATATTATGCTGGAGGCTACTATTACAGACCGGGAAAAACACAAATATCACCATATACAGGGATCAGAACTGAGATGGATGATGGTATACTGGGAAAATAAGGAAACTGTCATTACTGACCTTTTCTTCCAAAACCGTTGCCTGGCTGTCATGCTCATCCAACATGTAATAGCCCCCCCTACAGGCCAGAGATACATGTGGTATTAATTTAGGCTAAGGCATGGTTTCTCAATCAGGGTTCCTCCAGAGGTTGCTAGGGGTTCCTTAAACAATGAGTAACCCCTAGATAAGTTCCCGCTGATACCATTGATCTTTTTAGCTATCAGTAAGGAGTTAATTCTTCCCAATGTCCACAGATGTAAGGACCATTCTTCCCACTAACCAATAAACTAATGTATCATGAGGTGTAGATATAGTATTTTTTAGCTGGGGTTCTCTGAGATCATAAAGTTTTTTTAAGGGTTCTTCTGTGCTGAAAAGGTTGAGAAAGGCTGCACTAGGGGCTTACACAGATGGCATAGCTTGTGATTACCGCCACACCAAAATGGCGACCCAAATTGGTGGGATTTTAGTATCAATAAAAGGCACTAGCATCCCCAAAGCTGCCATGGAAGCCCAGTACTGGGGAGAAATCAGTCCCCCAATGGACTTCCCTAATGCACAGAGTACAACACAGCCTAGCGACCAGAGATAGACTTGGCATTACTTAGGCTAGGGGCTTACATACTCTTACCAGATGTGGTGGACCTCTGAGCTAACAGAAGGTCAAATACGCTTGTATCCACAGTGGGATAGAGATGATTCGCTGGCACAACAATGGAACCAGATCATCCAGGACGAGTATGCAGATAAAATAAACATGATCTAAGTGCTCTCCGTGAAGTTCATATATTAATATAATCCACAAAATAAAACTCTTGTAGCAATGGCATAAAATAACGCTACATATATCGATCGTAAAGCCAGTATAAAAAACAGCAGAATACCAGAGGTGGCAGCGGGTGACGTCCGCAAGATAGAACCTCCCGCTTACGCGTTACGTCCTACAGGACTTCGGGGGAGGGCAGGGCTATCACGTCACCCAGATGCTTAAATACACACCTGGTCACCATGGAGAGCGCGCAGGACCAGAAATCCAAGAACCGGAAGTCCAAGAACCGGAAGTCCCAGTCTACCCCAGCGAGCTCAATATCCTATGGGGACACAGGCTAGCAAAATAAAACATATATAAGAAATATAAAAATTCTTATATACAATGGCTGTAAGGGGATAAGAGTTGCTAAATGCAAAACTCCACCTTAACTTGTAACAACCTCAAACAATATTTAAAACACAAAATGATCGAATAAAAACCTGTGGCCATCTCTATCCCGCTGTATACTCCTCAAGCGTCACCCTCGCTATACTGCTGGGTCTCTGGCTTGGTACCTGCTTATGCTTTCCCACTTCTTCACTGTCCCCGGCTGGTGAGAAGACTGCTCTGGTACTTGCTTCAGCTTACTCACAGTAGTCTCCGGTAACAAGGTGAACGGTCCCTTAGTGGTGACAGCTTCCCCTCTACCTCTGACCACAACTGATTCCCTATGCGGCTGAACCTTCTCAACTCGATTGGACTCCAAACCTGCAGTCCCAACCCTACGCTGCTTATTTTTATTTTTTTTACTAGTAATGGCGGCAATCAATCAATTAAACGGGACTGCAAAAGTGCGACAGATTGGACACCTAACTGACATTTTTGACACTTTTTTGTGAACCTGTGACATTATTACAGTAATCAGTGCTAAAAATATGCACTGTCACTGTACTAATGACACTGGCAAGAAAGGGGTTAACATCAGGGGCGATCAAGGGGTTTAATGTGTTCCTTGTTTGTGCTTTTCTAACTGTATGGCGGATGAGCTGCCTGGGACAACACACAGATCCGTCTTCCTGCATTGCAGAAAGACAGGATCTGTGTGTCATCCCCTGTCAGAACGGAGATGTGCCTTGTTTACATCGGCAGATCCCCGTTCTGTCACTGCGGGGAACGATCACGGATCGTGGCTGGTGGCCATCGAGTCCACCGGACCCGCTAAATTGTCTCCCCCCGCTGGCCAATGGAAGCACGTGCGCACCCACAAAAGCGAGTTCCCGTGCTGTCGTACAGCTACACCTTGCCACAGTATAATGATGGCGGCTGGTCGGGACGCGGTTAATGAAATAGGCAGGGCCATTTTTAAGGCAGGGCAAAAGGGGCAGCTGCCCTGGGCCCTGTCATTGTTGTGGGGCCCAAAGCAGCTGCCTCATACTTGCCAACTATCCTGGTTTAAATTCCCTTGTCCCTTGAGGTTTTAGTCCTGTGCTGTGTCCCAATATCTCAGTGTGAAGTGCTGCTACTAATGCTGCCCAGCTCTGCCCTATTGTTGTGTACAGATGACTCACTTGCAGACCCTGTGTTTACATGTAAATTACCAGCATTCATATGTAAATAGCGGTGGCCGGCGGCATTGATATGTATATCATACCCCCCTGAGGTCATATCCACAGTAATCTCTAGCAACCAATCAACAAGAAGAAATCATGTGCTGTAACCTCTAGTAACTAATCAGTGAGCAGTAATGTGTGCTGTAACCTCTAGCAACCAGTCAGTGAGCGGTAATGATACACTGTAACCTCTGGCAACCAATCGCAATAGCTGCCTGATCTGATTCTGTAAACTGATTTTGAGTCTATCTGCTATTTATTGTATGTCTCAGAGCAGGTGGAGAGCAAAACTGCATGGGGGGCCCCAAGAAAAGTTTGGCCCAGGGTCCAATCTATATTAAAGACGGCCCTGAAATTAGGAGAACCAAAATAGGGAACAGCAAATTACAGTGGAGGTAAAATGGACTTAATATATAATATTATACTTTATATGGTTTTGTATGATTGTACTTTATGAAAACAACATGGAAGAAGCTAGAATTGCTCTTTACCTTTTTTTTCTTTTTTTCTTTTTTTGGTTTTTTTTTTTTTTATTCCCCCTCACTTTTCCAATCCTCTTATGATATCAATTTGGTTTTGTCTCCGAAGATTCCCTGTGAAAGGAATACCTAAAATCTCCTTTTAAAATGACCCTCTTTCTGAAAAGTGCCATTGTTGATTGACAAGCGATGTTTGCCGCTGTCATCAAGACGAAACAGGGATTTCTTCCATCCAAAAACATCCTCTAATAAAACGCGTTCGAAAGAAACTAGGTCATATGATGTGACAAGCTGGTGACAAAGTTCCGGAGCGATGAAATGTTTATCCATATGTCAGTGGAGTAGGCACACTCCTGAGAAAAACACTTGCTGGAGTTTTGCTCATTTATTTGACAAGCAGACGTGTATGTGGCCCGCAGGATCATCAACAATGCAACAAGTCAGGAACATACTTCTGCTACACCATGCATAGTGATTATATCAAAGCCATGTTCTATGCCGGATCCTAAGGAAAAATAAAGTGGACCTCCAGGCTAAAATATTTTCTCTACATGACATAGGACATCTAACGTCTTGCCGGAATCCCAATCTGGAAACCTTGCCACAAATTTGCCTCTGCCTTGCTTCTGTCCAGGCATTGCCTGTAATGATGACCCATCACAGCTACGCTCTTTAAATGTGCGTCATTAGCTCAATATATTCCCAACGCACGCTATCCTGGAGAGGTCTGAGATCATCTAAGTCTAACTGAGTTAGAAGGCAAACAAAACAAATGTTTCTCAGATTCCAAAAGTTTTTACACTGGGATACCTGACTTTACACGTACACAGGGGGGGACTGACCATTCAGCCACTCGGGCACTTCCCGAGGGCCCCGGGCCACTAGGGGGCTCCATCAGGGTTGCCAGCCTCAGTAAAACCAGGGACAGTATGTAAAAATATGTGTTTTTTTTACATCTGTTTCTGAAATGTCCCTTACCGACATCCTTTTGGTCTAAAAATCTAAGAGGTTATAGCTGCCCCGCCTCTCCAGTACCTTCTCAGCCAATAGAAACATGTCTGTTTATACTGTGTGTACATGTATGTGTATACTGTGTGATTGTATACTGTGTGTGTGTATACTGTGTGGCCCCATAATCTCTGATTGCCTGGGGGCCCCATAATCTCCTATTGCCCGGGGGCCCCATGAGTTGTCAGACCGCCCCTGCACGTACATGAACTTTAAGAAGCAGAATTGTTTGGGCCCCTGAAATGGGTTGGCTAAATTTTTTTGGTCAACTGTAGACTCAAATACACTAAATTAGCAAAAGTATTATGATGCCTGCCTTTACACACACATGAACCTTAATGGCATCCCAGTCTTAGCCCCCGTACACACGGTCGGAAATTCCGACCACAAAATCTGTCAGATTTTTTCTGAGGGATTTTGTCCGACACTGGTGTTGCATACACACGGTTGGACAAAGTTGTCGGAAAATCCGATCATCCTGAAAGTGTTGACGTTCGTTGTGTACGTCTGAACTACGTAGAGGCTAGTAGCCAATAGCTTTGGTCTCGTAATTTGATCTGAGCATGCGTGGCACTTTGTCCGTCGGAATTCTCTACACACGATCGGAAAAAGTCCGATCGGATTTTGTTGTCGGAAAATTTGAGAGCAGGATCTCAAATTTTTTCCGACAGAAAAAAAGTCAGATGGAGCCCACACACGGGCGGATTTTCCGACAACATGGTCCAATCGGACGTTTTCCGTCGGAAATTTCCGACCGTGTGTACGGGGGCTTAGTCCATAGGGTTCAATATTGAGCTGGCCCACCCTTTGCAGCTATAACAGCTTCAACTCTTCTGGGAAGGCTGTCCACAAGGTTCAGGAGTATGTCTATGGGAATGTTTGACCATTCTTCCAGAAGAGCATTTGTGAGGTCAGGCACTGATGTTGTATGAGAAGGTCTGGCTCGCTGTCTCCGCCCTAATTTATCCCAAAGGTGTTCTATTGGGTTGAGGTCAGAACTCTGTGCAGGTCAGTCAAGTTCCTCCACCCCAAACTCGCTCATCCATGTCTTTATGGACCTTGCTTTGTGCACTGGTGTGCAGTCATGTTGGAACAGGAAGGGGCCATCCCCAAACTGTTCCCACAAAGTTGGGAACATGAAATTGTCCAAAATGTCTTGGTATGCTGATGCCTTAAGAGTTCCCTTTACTGGAACTAATGGGCCAATCCCAACCCCTGAGAAACGACCCCACACCATAATCCCCCCTCCACCAAGTGATTCAGACCAGTGCACAAAGCAAGGTCCTTCCTGTTCCTCCACCCCAAACTTGCTCATCCATGTCTTTATTGACCTTGCTTTGTGCACTGGTGTGCAGTCATGTTGGAACAGGAAGGGGCCATCCCCAAACTGCTCCCACAATGTTGGGAGCCTGAAATTGTCCAAATGTCTAAAGCCCAACCCTGAGAAACAACAACACTCCATAATACCCTCTCCACCAAATGATTTGGACCAGTGCACTAGTGGTAGAGTCATAGCAGTGGGCAAAATAGTCTTTGGAGAATGATGGGTTGGGCCCACCTCTGGTACGGGTGTACCAGTGGCGGAAGTATAGGGGTCGCTGAGGTCACCATTGCAACTGGGCCCCGTGCTGCAGGGAGCCCTTGAGGCCCCCCTTTATACCTCGATAAGAGGAGCGACAAGGGCGGCTGAGACCGAGCTCCCCGATCGTCAGTCGAACTGTAATCGGCACTGCATGGGGCTCGTCACATTGATTTGATCTAAAGTGAAAGCACAGTGTGTGCTGTGCTCTTTGTCTGCCCCTACAGTGCAGTACCCGTCAGATTATTGTGCTCTCTACAGCCAATATCTAGATCTCCTCACTCCTGCTGCCATCCTTATCTCGCCTTCCACTTGTTACTTTTGGCTTGTTCCTCGACTATGCTTCTGCTTAATCCCAACCTGCTATATCTGCTACTGGACTCCGGCTTTCTCACTTCGTGGTGGGCCGTTCTTGAGGACCGCAACCTGATACTAACAGGCAGCAAAACCCATCTCCACCATCGGGAGCACTGGTGAATACTGGTTAGTGCTTAGTCTCAGCACCTCAGATAAGCCCATTTTATTCGCAAAGGGTGACCTGCTTCTGTACTTATCCAGCTGGTCGGTGGGAGCCTCTCTACTGCTATAGCTACTGGCCTGTGAGCCTGATCTCTGACTATGATGACTACAATTTGGGTGGAAAGAACTGTTTCCTCTACTAGAAATCTGAAGTCTTCTTTGAGAACCTTCAGTAAATGTGAGCTAACTACCCAAATTGTGGTCTTTCTGAGGAGCAAGCTATGGGATCCAGCGACTCCAACATTTTGGCTTTTCGATACACCTCTACTACAAATCTGAAGTCTTCTTTGAGAACCTTCACTAAATGTGAGCTAACTACCCAAATTGTGGTACTTCTGAGGAGCAAGCTATGGGATCCAGCGACTCCAACATTTTGGCTTTTCAATACACCTCTACTACAAATCTGTAGTCTTCTTTCAGAACCTTTAGTAAATGTGAGCTAACTACCCAAATTGTGGTATTTCTGAGGAGCAATCTATGGGATCCAGCGACTCCAACATTTTGGCTTTTTGATACACCTCTACTACAAATCTGAAGGCTTCTTTGAGAACCTTCAGTAAATGTGAGCTAACTATTCAAATTGTATTTCTGAGGAGCAAGCTATGGGATCCAGCAACTCCAACATTTTGGCTTTTCGATACACCTCTACTACAAATCTGAAGTCTTCTTTGAGAACCTTCAGTAAATGTGAGCTAACGACCCAAATTGTGTTATTTCTGAGGAGCAAGCTATGGGATTCAGCGACTCCAACATTTTGGCTTTCGATACACCTTAACATTCTGTTCAATCATTTTTACTCTATAATATTGGCACAACTTCAATGGAACCGTGGGGGACTGACTTGAGGTCAGGTGATATATTACAGTCCCCTCTTGCCCAATGGGCTCCACAGCATGTGTATTGTGTTAGGTTGGTAGCTTTGTCGCTGCAAGTAAAACCAAACCGTCCTGCCAAAAGCACAAATTAAAGCAATCACCGCTTTCATATTTAGCATTATTGCAAATAGCAGTTTCTGAATATCTGGTTTATTAAAATCTCCATCCAAACATATTCTGTGAATGATTTAAACAAGCAGTCACCCCTGTTATAAGTACATAAAAGCAGCCTGTCATGAAATGCACTTATTACATTGCACTCATTCAATACTGCGCTTCACTGATTAAGTACTTGATTGTCAAAATCTACTCTGCTCATTCGGGCTCACATAATGTTTATGTAATGGGAGTTAATGACACACAAAGTGGAGTCTTTTCACCGAAAGTATTGCCTCTCTGCACTGGATAAATCTAAATTAAAAATTTAGATTTTCTTTCCCCAAAAGTGGAACGTAATTTAAAAGGCTCCTTCTCTCTGTGGGAAGTCTTCCACTATGCTGACCTTCCATAGGACAAGTAAGTCAAATGCTAATGCATCTTTCTGGTTCATCCACACAGTTCTACTTATAATAAAGGATCAGTTGAGCAAAAACTATAATTACATTTTTTTTTCCACAAAAAAATACATTGACAATCATTTTTACAAAAGTACACTGTGAGCAGGAAGCAATAATACAGCAGAGAAGTACAAAATGAAGTTCAAAGTGAGGCATGCAAAGGTAACACACAGTATGATAACAAAAGACACCACCTTTATTGAGCTACATAAGTTAGGGAAGTAGCTGGTATGGAGATCATGTAAAAATCAAAGGTTGTAGAGAGGTTTCTCTACGCTGGCGATGTGGAGTGCCTTGCTGAATGGTAAAAAGGGAAAAAGGGGGGGGGGGGGCGAGAAAAAAAAGGGGGGGTGAATAGGGGTAAAGAAAAATATAGGTATGGTCCATCTCAGTGTGGACTAGAGGCAGAAAAGGGGTGTAGAAACTTGCCTGGGAAAAAGGGAGAAGGGGAGGAAGGGGTAAAGAGGGACCTGAGAGGTCTGACCAGGGGGCCACTGTAATCATAGCCAAGATATCACAGAGATGGCAAGGTATTCACCTGGGCGTTGTAAACGGCCCCAGACCTTAAGGTATTGGGCATGCGTGTCTTCCGGGATATTGAGCTTCTCATGCAAACAGTGGCGGTTGTCAGCGCTATATCCACGCCAGACACCTCTGTAAATTAATGGCAATAAAGAGTTGACAATAAAGATAATCTCGTGGGACTTCCATGTAGCGCACTACTCCCTTGGGAGCTGCAAGGTTGTTCATTACCTTTTTGACAGTTAGCTCCGTTTCTTCCTGTTCCATGCAATTTTAAACACCAGACGACTTTAAGGTTGATAAGGCTTTATTCTGGGGTAAATCAATAGATGATGAAGTAGATGATATGAGATGCCCCGTTATATTATCATATTAGCAAGTTGCAATGCACTCCTGGTGACTCCCTCCTGCGCTCAACTTTTTCTTGGTTAGAACGTAACACTTCCAGTATAGACCGACCAGCATCACTCTGAATAATGCGTTGAGTTAGACTACAAAGTCATAGGCCATACTGCTTATTTATATATTGGAGTAACAGCGCTGTCTGGCTCATGTAATAAAGTCTGAATGTGCTACCCAATTGATGTGTATATGCACAGAAATAACTAATCCCATATAAAAAAGATGTAATAAGAAATAAATCGATAAATAAAACAAACAAAATTTCCTGCCGCAACTTGAGGTGAGATACACACACAAAGTACAAATGCAAAAAAAGTAGCTGCGCTGGAAATTTACATATATTGAATACCAATAGTGACAAAGAATTTAGTGGAACTCGGTTCTGTCTTGAACCAGTAACCAGTATGTGAGTGCAGTCAGATTGGCCCAAAAAGGAAATTTACATATATTGATTGCCAATAGTGACAAAAAATTTGGTGAAACTCGGTTCTACCTTGAACCAATACCAGTGTATGGGTGCAATCTGATTGGCCCAAAAAGCCGATATTCAGATTACACCACCCAGTTTATACACAGTTGCAGTGCTAGTGAACATATAATCGTGAACAAGAACGCATATAATAACTTCTATGAATTATCTTTTAAATGCAGTGCAAAAGAAACCTTTAGATCATAATAATAAAGAAAGATCATAACTGAATAACAATAAATTATTGTACAGGACAGTCCACACAGGGTATTGTAATCCTGTTACTAAAGTCCTCGTGGTGTTCCTATATTCGACACCCTCAGAAAGGAGTGATTGAAAAGGAAAGAAGGATCCTCCACCAAACTAAAAGACTGCCGCTTACCAGCTACTTTGATCCCTGTGTTAGAGAGATCAAAAAGGGCCTGTGGCATATCCCCCTGCCCGGGTCTCTATCCAGATTCCTCCAAGTATCTCTCACAGTGTGTGGATACACCTGAAAATCCTGTCAGGGTGGTCCTTGCTCTCCTCCACAAACGTTCACATGAAAGACAAACGAGTATCCATAGCGCAATACTGTTGCTTTAAAATTTATTGTGTATAAAAACCATATTACACTTACATTAAGCATGTAGTCAATAGGCCAGTGTTTAAAAACAATCACGAGCCGGCCGGCTCTCTCTCTCTCGCAGCCCGTCGCTTCCTGGATGGACGGGGAATGGAGGTGACGTCAGCACGCCGCTCACCCTACGTCGTTTCGTCACAGAATGACTTCTTCCTGGGGCACGGGCGGCGTGCTGACTCACCGCCTATTGTACACAGTGCCGTCCTAATCCCGCCCTTTCCTGAGCTCCCGGTCGCCATATTTGAATAGGGCAATTGCCCTTTCTCTTGTTATTTGGCTTGCTAGGGAATATGGGCGGTGTGTCAGGCAGTTAGTGTATGCGAACGCCATATTGGAGTAGGGCAAATGCCCACAACTCCACTAATAGGTCCGTTAAAATATGTGGGCAAAGCCATAAATTTGTCTTAGTATATGGCCGTGCGCGGGACGAACAGAACCAACGCAGAGACATCCGGTTCTCTGCTTCTGTTCAATCCCCCAATAGCGATAGAAACTCCTCCCCCCTCATAAATAAAGGACGGGGAGATTATTACCATTCATATATGTGTGTAAGACTATGGGAATATATACAAGGCCATCATCATTAACCCCGCGGTCTCCCGGGAGCTATGTTAACCCTCAATTGCCCTTTGTGCGTAATGTAGTACAGCGCAATTAAGGGGCCTTTTTACTAGAGACATCAGTTTAAGCCGATGTCCCCAGCATGTATCCATATATAAATGCTAAAAACGATATCTGGAAATCCTCACCTTATACTCCAAAAACGCATTACAACTAAAAAAGGAGAAAAAAAAGAAAGAAATGCAGCCTTTCAAAGCCCTGATTTGCGTAAGAAACGCTTGTAGGGCTGAAACCTGACTGCATTCCCTGCTCTAAAACCGAGGAAAAATCTGTTGTAGATTGGAGGTGATGGTGGTCTTTTGATGGTATTAATAGGTCACGTATCTAGTGGACCCATCTAATCCTTATAACTAAACTATATATTCGATGTTACTTCCCCCAACCCCCCCTCGGGTGGGTCACTACCGGACAGGGAAAATGTGAGATATTGTCGATGGATAAAAATCGCATATCTTTCGTGCCAATGTGGGATAACATGCCTATTTTGATGTTAGCCTCTTTTTTTGTTCTTTCTGAGTGAAAATAATTATTTTGTCAAGTAACGTAATCTCCCATTATATGTCCCCCCTATTCTTGGCCCCCGGGAGCTCAGAGTAGGTTTACAATGTTATATCATTTAACTATTGTCAATAAAAGCATTCAAATCCACATCTACGTTGAGGCCGTAGGGGGTGTAGCAACGTACTTTATGGATCCAAGACATCTCAGCTCTAGACAGATCCCTCACTAGTGGGCTCCCTCTCCAGTGAGCACTAAATTTATCTATTCCTAAAAACAGTGTGCCTGAAGGATTACGGTCGTGGTGCTGAGCGTAATGTTTGGACACTGAATGGAACCTGTACCCACTCTTTATATTCGTAATATGCTCACCCAACCGTACTTGCATGGTTCGCTTTGTTCTGCCAATATACTGGAGCCCGCACGGGCATTGCAACAGATATACTACCCCTTTGGAGCTGCAAGTAATAAAGGGTTCAATTTTATGTTCCCTGGAAGTGCTAGTAGATACAAATGTTAGTGTCTTCTTCTGTCTGCTCTTATTCAGTGTGCAGATTTGGCACCGGCGACATTGATGGTAACCAGATATTTGTTGAAAAAAAGACACTTTCTTGGTAGGTGGATCTACCACATTGGGTGCTACCCTATCCCTAAGGGAAGGGGCTCCCCTAAAGACCAGCTCTGGGTTAGTGGGGAGAAAGGTGTTAATAATTCTGTCATTCCCCAGTATATGCCAGTGTTTTCGAAGCATTTTTTTGATCAGATAGTGCTGCGTTGAGAAGGAGGTGACAAAAGGGACTGTAGGTCTGTCCCTTGTTCTAGTCTGTCCCTCTCTCAGCAACACAGCCCTATCAGTCTCCGCTATTTCCTCAATTAAGGTGTCCATAAGGCTAGCGTCATACCCTTTTTCCTCCAACCTTCCCTTTAAGACATTAGCCTGCAGCCTATAGTCACCAATGTCAGAGCAGTTCCTCCTCATTCTGACAAACTGGCTTCTAGGAATGGACTTTAGCCAGGGAGCGTGATGACAGCTTCCCATCGGTATAAACGAATTTCTGTCTGTCTTTTTAAAATATGAGATAGTTTTAAACGCGCCTTCACTCTTGGTGATTGTCAGATCAAGGAAATTCACACTCTCCTTGCTGGCTTCCATGGTGAACCTGATGCCCCTGTCATTGGTATTAATACTTGAAAAGAATTCTTCAAGTTGCAGCAAGGTTCCCTCCCATAGGAGGAGGACGTCATCAATATATCGCGCCCAAAACGACAGAAATGGGCTGCGATCCTTATAGATGACGTCCTCCTCCCACTTCGCCATAAATAAATTCGCCAGGCTTGGGGCGTATTTTGCGCCCATTGCCACACCGCGTACTTGCTGGTAGTATTGTTGTTCAAACCAGAAATAATTGTGGCCTGCTGCGTATTCTAACAGATCCATAATGAAATGTTGCTGTTGCTCTGGCAAAGTGGAAAGCGTATTAAGATAATACTTGACTGCCGCGGTTCCCAAATGGTGTGGGATAATAGTATACAATGCAGTGACATCTGCTGTCACTAATAAAGTATTTTCTGTGGGTTTAAGATTTGACAATAGATTAATCACATGTCGTGTATCCTTCAGAAAAGATGGCATTTGTTGCACCAACGGTTGGAGGAAAAAATCTATATACTTGCCCACCCGGGACGTGATGGAATCGATACCACTCACTATGGGGCGTCCCGGGGGGCAAGTGAGACTTTTGTGTATCTTAGGCAGATAATACAGTACTGGTGTCCTCGGAGCCTTAGGGATAAGGAACATTTTCTCTTTCTCGCTAAGGATCTTTGATTCAAAACCCCTATCCACCAGTGCCTTTAATGTTTTTTTATACTGAGTGACGGGGTTATCTGGCAACACAACATAAGTATTTTTGTCATCCACTATATTGTGCATCTCTTTGAGGTAGTCGGCCCGATCTAAGATAACTATGCCCCCCCCCTTATCAGCGGGGCGAATAATCAAATTTTTGTTATTACAGAGGGAGTCCAACCCTTCTTCAAGGTGCTTATCCATTTTATGGCTAGTAGTCCGTACAAGCTCTAAGTCCCGGAGTAGGACATCCTTAAAGACTCTCAGTGAAGGAGCCAGGATTCCAGGGGGGTTAAAGGTTGACGCATTAGATAGCCCGGAATGTACAATAGTTTGTTGTGTTGATACCTCTTTCTGAGTTGAGGTGACAGCAAAGTGCCTTTTGATGTTGACCTTACGGACAAATCTATGAATGTCTATGTAAGTTTGAAACTTATCAAGTTTCTTCGGGGGTGCAAACTTAAGCCCCTTATTCAAAATTGCAGTTTCCGATTTCGTGAGGGTTTGGGAACTAAGGTTAAAGATTCCTTCTCCCCTTATTTCTTTGACTTTTTGCGATTGTGCTCTCCTCCCCCCTCTGACTCCTCTTTGTTTTCTACGGGTCTTTTTAGTCCTTGGGTGGCCCTGGGAAAACCCCAATATTGTTGTTCTTGGCCTCCGGTATTAGGCCTAACATTTGGGGTTCTAGGTGGACCTGACCATCGTGGGTCTAGTTCCCTCCCACCAGCTGTATGGTCACCGAAGGTTCCGGATGGCGGACCCTCTCTGTCTCTCAAAGGAAAAAAACGGTTGTGTGTATCTACTCTATTGCTATAATCATCTAGATCCCTAGACCAGTAGGGTTGACTACTGTATTGTGAACCTTGATTGTAGGGCATAGAGTACCCTCCGTTATCCTGTTCGGATCTCTCAGGTCCCCGATTCGGGTAAGGCGGGCCTCTCTTCTGGTTAAAGTACTGTCCCTGACTATATGGGTAAGGATGACCTTGCTCATTGTTGTTAGTATATCGCAGTTGCGATGGCTGACCCCACGCTGGATTAGCTGTCGGCTCACCTGTCCTATTAGAAGACTGAGGTCTTCTTGGTGATTGATACGGCAGCTTTTTACCCTTTTTCCCCATTTTCTGTTGGGATTTTTTAGGGTTCCTATGGGTTTGGTTACCCGTAGGTACATATTGGGCTTCCTCTACTGGGGTTTCCAAGGTTTCAACACCTTGAATTATGGCCTCCATCCTGGTGTCAGAATTGGCAGTCTGTTCCGCCACCAGTTTCTTTTGCCATTCAAAGACTTTGGTGGCTTGATAGTCAGCAAAGTCTCTGTTATATTTTTTCCTCTTTTTAAACTTTTGTTCCTTCTCTTCCTTATCCAGGGTTTTTAAGAGATTACTAGACCTTTCTCTATATTCATCCTTATCCTTATGTATAAGGAGACTATCTTTGAGGGCTTTGATCTCCCCATCTAGTCTAGTCAGTTTACTGTTTTTTCTATCAACCAAGAACTGGAGGAAACTGACCCCCGCCTCATTAAAATAGCGGAACCATTCCTCCAGTTCAGTCTCCCCTTTCTGGGGGCAAACCTCCCATCGCAAACTCCTGGGAACCATCTTGAGCTTGATATAGGTTTCCAGGAATGCGATGTCCCATTGCGTATGGATTTCTGAGATGGTTAAGTTCTTGAGCCTCACAAATAACCCACTCAGATCCCCATCGCTTTCTTTATACATTTCAAATACCCCATCCGTGTTGACTTTCTTGGATGCTCTATATTCAAAGATGTCCATTGTAAAATTAAAAAATTGATATATAAAAATGAAAATAATAATATATATATCCCTCCACCCTGCTTAGTGAAGGTAACCTCACCGTGATAGTGTGAGACTGCTGCTGTTATTTTTGTATCTGTGTCTAGAATCTATATATTGGAGTAACAGCGCTGTCTGGCTCATGTAATAAAGTCTGAATGTGCTACCCAATTGATGTGTATATGCACAGAAATAACTAATCCCATATAAAAAAGATGTAATAAGAAATAAATCGATAAATAAAACAAACAAAATTTCCTGCCGCAACTTGAGGTGAGATACACACACAAAGTACAAATGCAAAAAAAGTAGCTGCGCTGGAAATTTACATATATTGAATACCAATAGTGACAAAGAATTTAGTGGAACTCGGTTCTGTCTTGAACCAGTAACCAGTATGTGAGTGCAGTCAGATTGGCCCAAAAAGGAAATTTACATATATTGATTGCCAATAGTGACAAAAAATTTGGTGAAACTCGGTTCTACCTTGAACCAATACCAGTGTATGGGTGCAATCTGATTGGCCCAAAAAGCCGATATTCAGATTACACCACCCAGTTTATACACAGTTGCAGTGCTAGTGAACATATAATCGTGAACAAGAACGCATATAATAACTTCTATGAATTATCTTTTAAATGCAGTGCAAAAGAAACCTTTAGATCATAATAATAAAGAAAGATCATAACTGAATAACAATAAATTATTGTACAGGACAGTCCACACAGGGTATTGTAATCCTGTTACTAAAGTCCTCGTGGTGTTCCTATATTCGACACCCTCAGAAAGGAGTGATTGAAAAGGAAAGAAGGATCCTCCACCAAACTAAAAGACTGCCGCTTACCAGCTACTTTGATCCCTGTGTTAGAGAGATCAAAAAGGGCCTGTGGCATATCCCCCTGCCCGGGTCTCTATCCAGATTCCTCCAAGTATCTCTCACAGTGTGTGGATACACCTGAAAATCCTGTCAGGGTGGTCCTTGCTCTCCTCCACAAACGTTCACATGAAAGACAAACGAGTATCCATAGCGCAATACTGTTGCTTTAAAATTTATTGTGTATAAAAACCATATTACACTTACATTAAGCATGTAGTCAATAGGCCAGTGTTTAAAAACAATCACGAGCCGGCCGGCTCTCTCTCTCTCTCGCAGCCCGTCGCTTCCTGGATGGACGGGGAATGGAGGTGACGTCAGCACGCCGCTCACCCTACGTCGTTTCGTCACAGAATGACTTCTTCCTGGGGCACGGGCGGCGTGCTGACTCACCGCCTATTGTACACAGTGCCGTCCTAATCCCGCCCTTTCCTGAGCTCCCGGTCGCCATATTTGAATAGGGCAATTGCCCTTTCTCTTGTTATTTGGCTTGCTAGGGAATATGGGCGGTGTGTCAGGCAGTTAGTGTATGCGAACGCCATATTGGAGTAGGGCAAATGCCCACAACTCCACTAATAGGTCCGTTAAAATATGTGGGCAAAGCCATAAATTTGTCTTAGTATATGGCCGTGCGCGGGACGAACAGAACCAACGCAGAGACATCCGGTTCTCTGCTTCTGTTCAATCCCCCAATAGCGATAGAAACTCCTCCCCCCTCATAAATAAAGGACGGGGAGATTATTACCATTCATATATGTGTGTAAGACTATGGGAATATATACAAGGCCATCATCATTAACCCCGCGGTCTCCCGGGAGCTATGTTAACCCTCAATTGCCCTTTGTGCGTAATGTAGTACAGCGCAATTAAGGGGCCTTTTTACTAGAGACATCAGTTTAAGCCGATGTCCCCAGCATGTATCCATATATAAATGCTAAAAACGATATCTGGAAATCCTCACCTTATACTCCAAAAACGCATTACAACTAAAAAAGGAGAAAAAAAAAAAGAAAGAAATGCAGCCTTTCAAAGCCCTGATTTGCGTAAGAAACGCTTGTAGGGCTGAAACCTGACTGCATTCCCTGCTCTAAAACCGAGGAAAAATCTGTTGTAGATTGGAGGTGATGGTGGTCTTTTGATGGTATTAATAGGTCACGTATCTAGTGGACCCATCTAATCCTTATAACTAAACTATATATTCGATGTTACTTCCCCCAACCCCCCCTCGGGTGGGTCACTACCGGACAGGGAAAATGTGAGATATTGTCGATGGATAAAAATCGCATATCTTTCGTGCCAATGTGGGATAACATGCTTATTTTGATGTTAGCCTCTTTTTTTGTTCTTTCTGAGTGAAAATAATTATTTTGTCAAGTAACGTAATCTCCCATTATATGTCCCCCCTATTCTTGGCCCCCGGGAGCTCAGAGTAGGTTTACAATGTTATATCATTTAACTATTGTCAATAAAAGCATTCAAATCCACATCTACGTTGAGGCCGTAGGGGGTGTAGCAACGTACTTTATGGATCCAAGACATCTCAGCTCTAGACAGATCCCTCACTAGTGGGCTCCCTCTCCAGTGAGCACTAAATTTATCTATTCCTAAAAACAGTGTGCCTGAAGGATTACGGTCGTGGTGCTGAGCGTAATGTTTGGACACTGAATGGAACCTGTACCCACTCTTTATATTCGTAATATGCTCACCCAACCGTACTTGCATGGTTCGCTTTGTTCTGCCAATATACTGGAGCCCGCACGGGCATTGCAACAGATATACTACCCCTTTGGAGCTGCAAGTAATAAAGGGTTCAATTTTATGTTCCCTGGAAGTGCTAGTAGATACAAATGTTAGTGTCTTCTTCTGTCTGCTCTTATTCAGTGTGCAGATTTGGCACCGGCGACATTGATGGTAACCAGATATTTGTTGAAAAAAAGACACTTTCTTGGTAGGTGGATCTACCACATTGGGTGCTACCCTATCCCTAAGGGAAGGGGCTCCCCTAAAGACCAGCTCTGGGTTAGTGGGGAGAAAGGTGTTAATAATTCTGTCATTCCCCAGTATATGCCAGTGTTTTCGAAGCATTTTTTTGATCAGATAGTGCTGCGTTGAGAAGGAGGTGACAAAAGGGACTGTAGGTCTGTCCCTTGTTCTAGGGCAAGGTCATCCTTACCCATATAGTCAGGGACAGTACTTTAACCAGAAGAGAGGCCCGCCTTACCCGAATCGGGGACCTGAGAGATCCGAACAGGATAACAGAGGGTACTCTATGCCCTACAATCAAGGTTCACAATACAGTAGTCAACCCTACTGGTCTAGGGATCTAGATGATTATAGCAATAGAGTAGATACACACAACCGTTTTTTTCCTTTGAGAGACAGAGAGGGTCCGCCATCCGGAACCTTCGGTGACCATACAGCTGGTGGGAGGGAACTAGACCCACGATGGTCAGGTCCACCTAGAACCCCAAATGTTAGGCCTAATACCGGAGGCCAAGAACAACAATATTGGGGTTTTCCCAGGGCCACCCAAGGACTAAAAAGACCCGTAGAAAACAAAGAGGAGTCAGAGGGGGGAGGAGAGCACAATCGCAAAAAGTCAAAGAAATAAGGGGAGAAGGAATCTTTAACCTTAGTTCCCAAACCCTCACGAAATCGGAAACTGCAATTTTGAATAAGGGGCTTAAGTTTGCACCCCCGAAGAAACTTGATAAGTTTCAAACTTACATAGACATTCATAGATTTGTCCGTAAGGTCAACATCAAAAGGCACTTTGCTGTCACCTCAACTCAGAAAGAGGTATCAACACAACAAACTATTGTACATTCCGGGCTATCTAATGCGTCAACCTTTAACCCCCCTGGAATCCTGGCTCCTTCACTGAGAGTCTTTAAGGATGTCCTACTCCGGGACTTAGAGCTTGTACGGACTACTAGCCATAAAATGGATAAGCACCTTGAAGAAGGGTTGGACTCCCTCTGTAATAACAAAAATTTGATTATTCGCCCCGCTGATAAGGGGGGGGGCATAGTTATCTTAGATCGGGCCGACTACCTCAAAGAGATGCACAATATAGTGGATGACAAAAATACTTATGTTGTGTTGCCAGATAACCCCGTCACTCAGTATAAAAAAACATTAAAGGCACTGGTGGATAGGGGTTTTGAATCAAAGATCCTTAGCGAGAAAGAGAAAATGTTCCTTATCCCTAAGGCTCCGAGGACACCAGTACTGTATTATCTGCCTAAGATACACAAAAGTCTCACTTGCCCCCCGGGACGCCCCATAGTGAGTGGTATCGATTCCATCACGTCCCGGGTGGGCAAGTATATAGATTTTTTCCTCCAACCGTTGGTGCAACAAATGCCATCTTTTCTGAAGGATACACGACATGTGATTAATCTATTGTCAAATCTTAAACCCACAGAAAATACTTTATTAGTGACAGCAGATGTCACTGCATTGTATACTATTATCCCACACCATTTGGGAACCGCGGCAGTCAAGTATTATCTTAATACGCTTTCCACTTTGCCAGAGCAACAGCAACATTTCATTATGGATCTGTTAGAATACGCAGCAGGCCACAATTATTTCTGGTTTGAACAACAATACTACCAGCAAGTACGCGGTGTGGCAATGGGCGCAAAATACGCCCCAAGCCTGGCGAATTTATTTATGGCGAAGTGGGAGGAGGACGTCATCTATAAGGATCGCAGCCCATTTCTGTCGTTTTGGGCGCGATATATTGATGACGTCCTCCTCCTATGGGAGGGAACCTTGCTGCAACTTGAAGAATTCTTTTCAAGTATTAATACCAATGACAGGGGCATCAGGTTCACCATGGAAGCCAGCAAGGAGAGTGTGAATTTCCTTGATCTGACAATCACCAAGAGTGAAGGCGCGTTTAAAACTATCTCATATTTCAAAAAGACAGACAGAAATTCGTTTATACCGATGGGAAGCTGTCATCACGCTCCCTGGCTAAAGTCCATTCCTAGAAGCCAGTTTGTCAGAATGAGGAGGAACTGCTCTGACATTGGTGACTATAGGCTGCAGGCTAATGTCTTAAAGGGAAGGTTGGAGGAAAAAGGGTATGACGCTAGCCTTATGGACACCTTAATTGAGGAAATAGCGGAGACTGATAGGGCTGTGTTGCTGAGAGAGGGACAGACTAGAACAAGGGACAGACCTACAGTCCCTTTTGTCACCTCCTTCTCAACGCAGCACTATCTGATCAAAAAAATGCTTCGAAAACACTGGCATATACTGGGGAATGACAGAATTATTAACACCTTTCTCCCCACTAACCCAGAGCTGGTCTTTAGGGGAGCCCCTTCCCTTAGGGATAGGGTAGCACCCAATGTGGTAGATCCACCTACCAAGAAAGTGTCTTTTTTTCAACAAATATCTGGTTACCATCAATGTCGCCGGTGCCAAATCTGCACACTGAATAAGAGCAGACAGAAGAAGACACTAACATTTGTATCTACTAGCACTTCCAGGGAACATAAAATTGAACCCTTTATTACTTGCAGCTCCAAAGGGGTAGTATATCTGTTGCAATGCCCGTGCGGGCTCCAGTATATTGGCAGAACAAAGCGAACCATGCAAGTACGGTTGGGTGAGCATATTACGAATATAAAGAGTGGGTACAGGTTCCATTCAGTGTCCAAACATTACGCTCAGCACCACGACCGTAATCCTTCAGGCACACTGTTTTTAGGAATAGATAAATTTAGTGCTCACTGGAGAGGGAGCCCACTAGTGAGGGATCTGTCTAGAGCTGAGATGTCTTGGATCCATAAAGTACGTTGCTACACCCCCTACGGCCTCAACGTAGATGTGGATTTGAATGCTTTTATTGACAATAGTTAAATGATATAACATTGTAAACCTACTCTGAGCTCCCGGGGGCCAAGAATAGGGGGGACATATAATGGGAGATTACGTTACTTGACAAAATAATTATTTTCACTCAGAAAGAACAAAAAAAGAGGCTAACATCAAAATAAGCATGTTATCCCACATTGGCACGAAAGATATGCGATTTTTATCCATCGACAATATCTCACATTTTCCCTGTCCGGTAGTGACCCACCCGAGGGGGGGTTGGGGGAAGTAACATCGAATATATAGTTTAGTTATAAGGATTAGATGGGTCCACTAGATACGTGACCTATTAATACCATCAAAAGACCACCATCACCTCCAATCTACAACAGATTTTTCCTCGGTTTTAGAGCAGGGAATGCAGTCAGGTTTCAGCCCTACAAGTGTTTCTTACGCAAATCAGGGCTTTGAAAGGCTGCATTTCTTTCTTTTTTTTTTCTCCTTTTTTAGTTGTAATGCGTTTTTGGAGTATAAGGTGAGGATTTCCAGATATCGTTTTTAGCATTTATATATGGATACATGCTGGGGACATCGGCTTAAACTGATGTCTCTAGTAAAAAGGCCCCTTAATTGCGCTGTACTACATTACGCACAAAGGGCAATTGAGGGTTAACATAGCTCCCGGGAGACCGCGGGGTTAATGATGATGGCCTTGTATATATTCCCATAGTCTTACACACATATATGAATGGTAATAATCTCCCCGTCCTTTATTTATGAGGGGGGAGGAGTTTCTATCGCTATTGGGGGATTGAACAGAAGCAGAGAACCGGATGTCTCTGCGTTGGTTCTGTTCGTCCCGCGCACGGCCATATACTAAGACAAATTTATGGCTTTGCCCACATATTTTAACGGACCTATTAGTGGAGTTGTGGGCATTTGCCCTACTCCAATATGGCGTTCGCATACACTAACTGCCTGACACACCGCCCATATTCCCTAGCAAGCCAAATAACAAGAGAAAGGGCAATTGCCCTATTCAAATATGGCGACCGGGAGCTCAGGAAAGGGCGGGATTAGGACGGCACTGTGTACAATAGGCGGTGAGTCAGCACGCCGCCCGTGCCCCAGGAAGAAGTCATTCTGTGACGAAACGACGTAGGGTGAGCGGCGTGCTGACGTCACCTCCATTCCCCGTCCATCCAGGAAGCGACGGGCTGCGAGAGAGAGAGAGCCGGCCGGCTCGTGATTGTTTTTAAACACTGGCCTATTGACTACATGCTTAATGTAAGTGTAATATGGTTTTTATACACAATAAATTTTAAAGCAACAGTATTGCGCTATGGATACTCGTTTGTCTTTCATGTGAACGTTTGTGGAGGAGAGCAAGGACCACCCTGACAGGATTTTCAGGTGTATCCACACACTGTGAGAGATACTTGGAGGAATCTGGATAGAGACCCGGGCAGGGGGATATGCCACAGGCCCTTTTTGATCTCTCTAACACAGGGATCAAAGTAGCTGGTAAGCGGCAGTCTTTTAGTTTGGTGGAGGATCCTTCTTTCCTTTTCAATCACTCCTTTCTGAGGGTGTCGAATATAGGAACACCACGAGGACTTTAGTAACAGGATTACAATACCCTGTGTGGACTGTCCTGTACAATAATTTATTGTTATTCATTTATGATCTTTCTTTATTATTATGATCTAAAGGTTTCTTTTGCACTGCATTTAAAAGATAACCCATACTGCTTATTTCCATGACTCTTGTCATATCTCCATCATGTCCTGGAATTTGTGTATCACTGCAGTCCTTGGACACACAGCGTGTTCACGGAATAGCACTACTGGGTCGCACTCCCTTTGCTCACTCTCAATCAACAGTCCATCTTACTCACAGAAAGCCGATTCGCAGTTTCCTCCATCCACTTGACTCCTAATTCCTCCTCCTTTGATGTCCGGTACATCCCTGCATGGGATGCCCGGTCTTCATTAAGTTGCTACATAGTCACTGTTCTCCAGGGACCAGTTGTGGGTCCCCTGGACTCCTACTCCTCCGGTTATCCAGCTCTGGGGTCTCTGAACCCCCAGGCCTTCAAACCTCTGCTCGGAGGCTCTGTGCCGCTGAACCCCCGGCCCTCCTCCTCTCTTCTCTCAGAACTTTCAGCCTCCCCCTGAGCATTTGACCCCCCTTTTTATTTGAGAGACACCCATTGACCAAAGTAATCAACCATTGGTCAATTCTCTCACATGGGTTTCCTGCCACTCAGGCCTCAGTCCTTCCTCTGTCCAGTCCAGCCCACTGTCCAGCAGAGGAGGTCTCCCTGAGTCCAAGTGTAGGTGGTCACATCCCATTCTACACTAACACTCCCATCCCCAAATAAAGGACCAGGCCCAGGAAAAACAACCAGGCCCAGCCAAATTTACCTACATCTAACCTACACTTACAAAAAAAAAACATACTAATCACCTATCTAAGCGTGGGGTCCGCTACACACACTTGTAGCATGAGCATCATACTCAAAAAGACTCAAGGCTGTAATTGGTGCCAAAGGAGCTTCACCAAAGTATTGGGCAAACACTATGAATACTTATGTGCATTTTTTTCATTTTTTATTTTTAATAAGTTTGCAAAGATTTCAATCAAACTTTTTTCACGTTGTCATTATGGGGAATTGTTTGTCGAATTTTGAGGAAAATAATGAATTTAATCCATTTTGGAATAAGGCTGTAACATAACAAAATGTGGAAAAAGTGAAGCGCTGTGAATATTTTCCAGATTCATTGTACATTGTTTCAAGCTGGATACATGTAACTATGTAAAAATACACTATGCCTGGTGTTTATCTTTAACATGCATGCACTATACATGAAAACATATACCCGAGTCCACTTTAACCACATGACATCCGCGCTATGGCCGAATGACGGCCACAGCGCGGATCTCAATTCCCGGGAGGCCGTCATATGATGTCCTCCCCTGTGCACGGTCCCTGTAGGGCACGCACGGGGCGCGTTATGATCACCGAGTCACTGAGACTCGGGTGATCAGCAATCCGAGTAAGGGGCGGGTCCCAGCCCCTTACCATGTGATCAGCTGTCAGTCAATGACAGCTGAACATTTGATAAAAACAAAAGCTCGGTGATCGTTTTTTTTTTTCTCCTCACGCTGACAGCGAAGGAGAAAAAAAAAGCCGATCACCGGCTTATCTTAAAGGGACATCGGTCCCACCTTGCAATGCCCATAAGTGCCACCTTGCAATGCCCATAAGTGCCACCTGTCAATGCCCATAAGTGCCACCTGTCAATGCCCATACGTGCCACCTGTCAATGCCCATAAGTGCCACCTGTCAATGCCCACCAGTGCCACCTATCAATGCCCACCAGTGCTGCCAATCAGTGCCACCTAAAAGTGCTGCCTATCAGTGTAACCCATCAGTGCCTATCACTGCCACCCATCAGTGCCCATCACTGCCACCTATCGGTGCCTGTCACTGCCGCCTCATCAGTGTACATCAATGACGGACAAAAATTACCCATTTTATATTTTTATAACAAAATTAAAAAAAAAAACATTTTTTTTTTTTTTTTTAATTCTGTCTTTTTAAAAAATTTTAACAAAAAATAAAAAATCGCAGAGGTGATCAAATACCACCAAAAGAAAGCTCTATTTGGGGGGAAAAAATGATAAAAATTCAATTTGGGTATAGTGTTGTATGACCGCGCAATTGTCATTCAAAGTGCGACATCGCTGAAAGCTGAAAATTGGTCTGGAAAGGAGGGGGGTTTAAGTGCCCAGTAAGCAAGTGGTTAAAAAGAACATCCAGAGTTAACAGGGATCTACATTGAACCATAAAGAGAACCACTTCAGCAGCAAAACAGATTAAATAAATAAAGAGAGATAAAGAGAACCCAACAGGGGTTGTGAGGTTTAAACAAATCCACACTTCTATATCGGCAGGAGAAGTAAGGGATAAACTGACAAATCTGCTTAACGCTCTACTTGGTGGCTTTCTGGCGGGCAGGAAAAAGCCAAACCACTGTGCACTTAAGAGAAGCGGCATAGGGTGCAAATCATTTTCCCAAGCTGCAAAATGAATTGCACTTACAATGATGGTAATAAACATGCAAGTAGATGGCTTTACGAAGTGTTGTCACATTATGGACTGCGGACTGATTTACCATTGGGCTACAGAGGAAAATTGGAGTGCAAATTAGGGATAACATATTGTAGTTATCTCATAATGGTAAGCTGAAATACTGTATATTACATTTCTGTTCTTGGGTTTAGATTCTGTATATGCGCAATGGGCTTTAAATGACTCCTGAGGGTTATAGAAGTGACTTTCAATTTTCCTCAACCTGTTTTTGTTGGAATTAGATACACTTTAAAGTGGAACTGTCTGAACCATAAAGAGGCATCCGACACCCGATGATGTCAGGACCAAAGATGGCACTGTGGGACACTGGATAACAATGTATCTGCTGGGCAGATGAGTATCTGAATTGAGGACAATGCTATATTACAGGCATGTAAGATGGAAAAAAGTACAAGGAGAGGTGGGCGGACTGAAGTTCCTCTTTAAATAAACCTGTACATTGCACATGGCTGTATGCAGAGGCGGCTCTCTAATTAGGCAAATTAGGCGGTCGCCTAAGGCCTCGCACTTACAGGGGTCTTGCGGCCTCCAAATTTGCCTGTGCTCAGTCACTGATTCTCTCCCCCCCCCTCTTTTCTGTGTGCTTGTATTTTTTTTCCTATTATGGGTGTGAGTGGGGCCTCATGTAAGTTTCGCCTAAGGCCTCACAAAGCCTCGAGCCGCCTCTGGCTGTATGTATAGGTTACCTTATTAACAACAACAAAAATCCATGTGTATCTTATGCCCATTGATAGATGGGTTTGTGCACAAGGATGGTTTGCAGCAGAAATATTCTCTAGCATAGAATTTACAGCATTTTTCTGTGCCCAGGGAGCTGCAAGTGGTGAGTACAATCAGTCGTAGAAGTTAAAGACTGTACATGTTTTTTTGCATTGGGGTTTACCTGCACATACACTATATTATCAAAAGTATTGGGATGCCTGCCTTTACACATACATGAACTTTAAAGAGGAAGTAAAGCCTCTTAAAAAAAAAAAAAAAAAAAGACACCCTGCAAGGCAAAGGCATAATGAGCTAGTATGCATAGCATACTAGCTCATTATGAATGACTTACCTGAAAACTAAGCCCCCGAAGCGGTCCTCATCCACGATCTTCTGCGCCGCCATCCAGCGCCTGAGTGACTTCCGGGTCTCGCCGCTCCAGCACTGTCATTCGCTGGAGCGGCGATGACGTCACTCCCACGCATGCGCAGGAAAGCGGCATATCGCCGTGAACCCGGCATGCGCAGTGCGCCTGCGCGCCGCTGTCTACGGCACATGTGCCGTAGACAGCGATGCCTTGACTTTTCTAAATATCTCCTAAACCATGTAGGTTTAGGAGATATTTATTGGACCTACAGGTAAGCCTTAATCTAGGCTTACCTGTAGGTAAAAGTGGTTTATAAGGGTTTACAACCACTTTAATGGTATGTGTAATGTCTGATTCATCCACTGGGGGCTCAGTCATCTCCTCTATCCCCTCAGCAGATTGATGAGGTCTCAGCCACATCGCCTGATACCTCCTCTTGTTCCTATTTAAACAGCTGCAGCCAATTACTCATCGTTCCTGCTAGGAACCTGTTACCAGGCGTAGTGCACCATCCGCATGTTGCTGCTTACTTCTCCAAGTTTGGGCCGGACAGAGCCCCACTTCCTCCTTTTCATTTGGGCCGGACAGAGCCCCACTTCATCCTCTTCATTTGGGCCGGACAGAGCCCCACTTCATCCTCTTCGGTTGGGCCGGATAGAGCCCCACTTCCTCCTCTTCGTTTGGGCCGGACAGAGCCCCACTTCCTCCTCTTCGTTTGGGCCGGACAGCGCCCCACTTCATCCTCTTCGTTTGGGCCGGATAGAGCCCCACTTCATCCTCTTCGTTTGGGCCGGACAGAGCCCCACTTCCTCCTCTTCGTTTGGGCCGGACAGAGCCCCACTTCATCCTCTTCGTTTGGGCCGGATAGAGCCCAACTTCATCCTCTTCGTTTGGGCCGGACAGAGCCCCACTTCATCCTCTTCGTTTGGGCCGGACAGAGCCCCACTTCATCCTCTTCGTTTGGGCCGTACAGAGCCCCACTTCCTTCTCTTCGTTTGGGCCGGACAGAGCCCCACTTCATCCTCTTCGTTTGGGCCGGACAGAGCCCCACTTCCTCCTCTTCGTTTGGGCCGGACAGAGCCCCACTTCCTCCTCTTCGTTTGGGCCGGACAGAGCCCCACTTCATCCTCTTCGTTTGGGCCGGATAGAGCCCCACTTCATCCTCTTCGTTTGGGCCGGATAGAGCCCCACTTCATCCTCTTCGTTTGGGCCGGATAGAGCCCCACTTCATCCTCTTCGTTTGGGCCGGACAGAGCCCCCACTTCATCCTCTTCGTTTGGGCCAGACAGAGCCCCCACTTACTACTCTTCGTTTTGGGCCAATGAACGATTCACCACCATCTCTCCAGACGTACGCAGTGTCCCGATCAGCATAACGCAACTCACTGCAAGTATACCTGAACTGCATAAACGTTGTACTTCTGAACTGCTAATGCCTTGCTGACCCTCCTGATACCTAAGTTATGGTTGTATATAAACTCTCTAAATAAACCCCAACTAATCCTTCAACATACCTTCGTTCCTTTATCTGTAATTTGCCATAAGGTGTAACCACTTAACTACATAGTATGTATATAAGTCCGGAGCTGTGATCCTCTACAAAAACACTACTAGCTCACTGCCTGAGACATTACATTATGCCGCGTACACACGGTCGGACTTTCCGGCAGAAAAAGTACGACGGAATCTTTTCATCGGATATTCCCATCGTGTGTGGGCCTCACTGATGGACCTAGAAATAGAACATGTTTTAAATATTTCCGACGGAATCAATTCCTATCGGGAAAACCAAAAATGATGCATGCTCTGAAGCAAGTACGAGATGGCAGCTATTGGCTATTGAACTTCCTTTGTCTAGTCCCGTCATACGTGTTGTACGTCACCGCTTTCTACTTTGGTGTGATTGTGTGTAGGCAAGACAGTTTCAGCAGAACTCCGTCGGAAAAACCGTCAGAGTTTATTCAGACGGAAAAAACGGTCGTGTGTATGCGACATTAGTCTGTAGGGTTCAATATTGAAATATATAACAAAAAAGTACAGCGCTATGGATTTAAGCTAATAATAATTGAAGCAATAAGTGAAATATTAAAGTGCAATAGAGCAAAATAATGTCCATGATAGTGAACCATATAAATCAATACCGACAATTAAAAAAAGTCCAGTATATCAATAATACATAAAATATCCATATGATGATATAATAAGTGAGTGACTTGAGTTCATGAAAAAAATTCCTGGTGCGCTGTGAGGTGAATCATTCATGAATAGTGAAGTAAGAAAACTTGACCACGTAAGACCACCACCACAGACAGACAAGAGGCTTACCAGAAAGCCAGAAACCAGACGTGATTGAAGCCTGGAACAATAATCCAATATGCTGAGCCTTCACCTACGGATAATGTACACAAACACCGGGCGATAGTCCACTCCAATCCACGGTCAAAAGTGCAAGTGAAAAAGCTGGGACAACTCTCAACCTAGCGTTATATCTCCACTGGTACCCCAAACTCGCTCATCCATGTCTTTATGGACCTTGCTTTGTGCACTGGTCCAAAGCATTTGGGGTGGAGGAACTTGACTGGCCTACACAGAGTCCTGACCTCAACCTGATAGAAAACCTTTGGGATGAATTAGAGAGTAGACTGCGAGCCAGGCCTTCTCGTTCAATATCAGTGCCTGACCTCACAAATACGCTTCTGGAAGAATGGTCAAACATTCCCATAGACACTCCTAAACCGTGTGGACAGCCTTCCCAGAAGAGTTGAAGCTGTTATAGCTGCAAAGGGTGGTCCAACTCAATATTGAACCCTACAGACTAAGACTGGGATGCCATTAAAGTTCATGTGCGTGTAAAGGCAGGCATCCCAATACGTTTGACAGTATAATGTACGTGTAAGACATTTTCCCTGAATGTTGAATTTACACATTTGTGTATTACATTTTTGCCCTTGCAAAAAAGAAATAGCCTCTAACCGAATATGGCCACATATAGCTACTGATTTCCTTGGCCGGCTGTACACACCACGTGTGGGTCCTGTGTGTAGAAAATGCTAAATTTTTTTACACTAGAACACATTTGCTGCCCTTGTGCAGAGACCTAAGGCTCGCGATCGAGAAATTAAACATTATCCAATTGTAGCGGCCATAACTAGGAGCGACCTTGACTTTTCTGGGCTTACCAATTACCTCCTCGTAGCTTGTCTTTCGTTGTCTAGGGGTTACCAGGGTTAGTACCCAGTAACTTCAGCAGCTGACACACAAAAGTCCTTTTCAAGGTTTTTTATTTTGCAGGGGTAACATCCAACAGTAACACAGTCTCTGATGGGAATAGAGGGCACGGGTGATAAAACTCAGGCACTTTGAACTGCTGACATCCACTGAATGTTTCTTAGTTAGCCCAGAGAGTGGCCACTCGCAACTGGGCACTTCACTGCTGGATGAACCTCTAACCGTAGATTTAGCAGCCAACATGTGATCCGGAAACTTTGCAAAGTCTCTGCCACAGACTAGATTGTAACTGAAGAGAAGTAGGAACCTTTCCCACAGTACCTGGATCTCTCAGCCTTCTTGGCGATACTGTGGAAGTGTGGATTCTTTAGTGTCCATACAACTCAGCTCCCAGGCTCTTACCGAGCAGCCAGCTTCTTGGCCCTCCTCCGAAGAGTCCTCCCCTGGTCGCTTGTACGAGTTGCCATGTCCCTCCAATACCGAGAGAACACCGGGACACCTCCGAATCCTCCTTCAGTTACTGGGCCTCGAACTAGCCAGTTCCGAGGCTCGGGAACGGACGGATCCCCACCCCAGACCATGAGGGCCTCTGGGGCTGGTCAGGGTGACCATGCTCATGTGGGACGGCAGACACTCCTGGGCCCGGGACTCTCACGGGGCTGGCCCGGACTGGAACCAGGAATCAAAGCAGCAGCCGAACCCTGAACACTTGACTTCAGCATTTTAAATACCCCTTCCCAGACTACACAGCGGGGCCAAAGGCGCCCACTGATTGGCTCCGGGAAAGATTGGTACCTAAGACGTCCAACCAGGCCTGGTTCTCAGCCTGTCACAGGTGCCTCACTGCACCTATGACCAGGCAGAACCTCAGTACAGCCCAGTCAGACTGATGCCAAAGTAAAAGACCTACACAATTAACCCCCAGAACTCCGTTAAATTTACACTGATAGCGCACACTTTAACAAATTGTGGGCGCTACACAATATTTATAAAAAACCCAGTGGTGATCAAATACCACTAAAAGAGATCTCTATTTGTGTGAAATAAAATGATGAACATTTCATATGAGTACAGTTGTTGTATGATCAAACAATTGACATTCAAAGTGTCACAGCGCTGAAAGCTGAAAATTGGCCTGGGCAGGAAGAGGGTAAAAGTGCCCAGTAGGCAAGTGCTTAAAACAATTATCCTTCTACCCCATGAGATCAGATCTAGTCCTTTTTAAAATATAAATATGGGTCACCTGTTCCCTCGATTGAATTTCTCCCGTCTGCTTAAAATTGTTTGTGTTCTAAAGAATCTGCTGATCGTCAGGAAAGTCCCCCAAGTTTTAGCTGCGAGACATTTTCCCCTGCTAGGAGGGACAGCCAGATTGATAAGCCGCAAACTCTGCTGAATCTGGCATTGTGCAGTAATTGTAGCACAAAACCCGTAAGTAATGTTTAAATGTCTGCCGTTGGACAATGTCTAGAGACTTAATAAATATTAATAGCGCCTCGCCGCGAAGCTACGCACTGATATCAGCTATAAAAAGAAGAATCTATCTGGGAAAAAAAAAAGATAGATAAATAAAAAAAAAACATTTATTTTTCGAGCGTGGGGCTACGTTCAGTGATGCTGAACTGCTTGTTCTTAGCAACTGACAGCACAGACAATAAATTGGTCTGGAGAAACAGGGGGGAATAGCCTCTGCTTCTCAATCAGGGCAATCAGTCATGTTTCACTTTGGTGATACTGTTTTTGTAAAGTGCATGAGACAAGTTTACAAATTTCTGCAGGTTCTAATATTCCACCGACTTGGACTTCTGCCTGCGTCATCCCCATTCTGAGCCAAGGGGAGGATTTATACAAGTGACAGGACCTCTTTACAGACAAGTTTAATGCCGCGTACACACGGCCGGAATTTCGGATGGAAACAGTCCGATGGGAGCTTTTCATCGGGTTTTCCGACCGCGGGTATGCCCGTCGGCAGTGGCGGCTGGTGCTCAAAATTTTTTGGGGGGGGGGGCGCAAACAAACTGAAAAATTCAGAAAAAAAAAACATCAATTGCAGCCTCACTGTGACATCAAACGCTGCCACTGTTCCCCAAATGCTGCCACTGTGCTCATTAAATGCTGCCACTGTGCCCCAAATGCTGCCACTGTTCCCATCTAACGCTGCCACTGTGCCCGTTAAATGCTGCCACTGTGCCCATTAAGTGCTGCCACTGTGCCCAAATGCTGCCATTGTGCTCCAAGTGCTGCCACTGTGCCCCAAATGCTGCCACTGTGCCCCAAATGCTGCCACTGTGCCAATTAAATGCTGCCACTGTGCCCTAAGTGCTGCCATTGTGCCTCAAATGCTGCCACTGTGCCCATTAAATGCTGCCACTGTGCCCATTAAATGCTGCCACTGTGCCCCAAGTGCTGCCACTGTGCCCCAACTGCTGCCACTGTGCCCCAAGTGCTGCCACTGTGGCCCAAGTGCTGCCTTCCAATGTGCCCTAAGTGCTGCCTGCCACTGTGCCCCAAGTGCTGCCTGCCAATGTGCCCCAAGTGCTGCCACTGTGCCCCAAGTGCTGCCAATGTGCCCCCAGCCCGCCATCTGCCCGGCACTTACCTTGTCTCTAGTGTGCAGCGGGTGACGGCGGCAGGCGGCGAGCAGTGTCCGGTGTCCTCCATTTCATCCAGACCCGAAATCTTCTCCCGCGCTCCTCCTTATGTCTTCTGCAATGATTGGCCGCCTAGGCGTATCCTAGCCTAGCAACCAATAGGGTATTCAAATAGAGCAAAGTCTCTGCCACAGACTTGTTGTAGAACACTTGTAAATAAAGTCTCTGCCACAGACTTGTTGTAGAACACTTGTTGTAACTGAAGGATGTAGACAAATTTAGAGAGCCCTCATACGGTACCAGTATCTTGCAGCCGGTCTGGCGATACCATACAAGTGTAGATTCACTTGGTGTCTTTAGACTAAGCCTCCAGGCTCTTCGCGAGAAGTCAGCCTTACGCTTGGCCCTCTCCTGAAGAGTCCTCCCCTGGTTGCTTCCTCAGTTGCTGGGCCTCTCCACAGATGAGACGGCACCGGACCACCTTTGAATCCTCCTTGCAGTTACTTTGCCTCGGGCTAGCCAGCCCCGAGACTCGGAATTGGATGGATCCACACCCCAGGCCATGAGAGCCATGGGGGCTGGTCAGGAGGACCAGGACCAAACAGAAAGACAGAAAGATATTCTGGACCTGAACCCAGAAGCACGTGATCTCTCTCTCTCCCAGAAAGCACAGCAAAACGACACTCCCACTGGGCTGGCTCCGAGAAAGAGTGGCACTCAATGCGCCTAGCCAAACTGCGTTCTCACACTTGCCAGAAGTGACAGCGACACCTGTGGCCAAGCAGAACTCAGCGCAATCCGAACTAGGAACACATTTAGAAATAGGCACAAGTAAGAGAATGTTAAAATTAGCGTACGGTTCGGCCGTCGATTCTAAGATGGCGGAAACGAATTTTAAGTGCATGGCCAGGTGGTTTAGGACCCCCGACAAGGTTAGCAAATTTCAGGCGGACACATCAGCAAATTGTTGGAGGGGGTGCGACCAAAGGGGCACAATGGGTCACCTCTGGTGGGAGTGTCATAAAATCAAAAAATTTTGGGAGATTATCCTATATAAAAGAAATAACAACGACTGAGGTGAAAAACGACCCTTGGGTCGTATTGATGCATGCAACCTCGAATGGAATTAGGCAGTATAAAGACTCGTTGATCCCCCATCTGCTCAATGCGGCTAAAAAGGTAATCCCGAGGAGGTGGAAGGATAAGGAAAGCCCCCCCTTATGGGAATGGGTAGACGCGGTTGAATCCACATACACAATGGAATGTGTGCTAAACCTCAGGGAAGATGATAGGGAGGCCACGAAAGCAAAATGGGAGGGCTGGAGAAAATTTAAGAAATCTTGGAGTTATAGGGAGGTCCTGCGAGTCCAGCCCTGATAATCTTGGGGGAAAGAGGCTCCTTGGAGGTCCAGCCGCGGGAAAATAGACCCTACGGGTATTTAATATTTCGGGGGAGAAAGGAAAAAATAAAAAATAAAAAGAGGTCGTGCCTTAGCAGCGGAGGGGGAGGAGGGCGCAGGGTGGGCAGGGAAAATATTAAAGTCCCACAGGGGGAGGAGCTTGAACAGAGACGGAAGGGTGCCCAGGACGAGAAGTAAAAAGGGTGGACGAGGTCTTGCTGGGCCCCTGGTTTATGTTATTTGCTTTGTAACCTTATTTCTGTCTATCCCTGAATCCCCCCCAACTCAAGGGGGAGGGGAGGGGAGAAAAAAAAAAAAAAAGAGGAGAAAAGGACATAAATGGCCCTAGTGGCCAGAAACGAAGCATAAAAAATAATCCACAAATGATGCTAAGGCAAAAGGGGGGAAGGAGATGCGGGCTCAGCTGACACTCCCTCATGAAGCTCTTTCTGAAGTGGAAAAAAAAAAAAAGAACTCAGCGCAATCCAGCTAGACTGGTACTGAAACCATAATTTGGTATAATTAAGCCCAAAACCTGCGGTTTCAGGAATTTTAAATAGAAAAAAACACATAGCGTGTGCTCTTCAGGAGCCCGGCGCTACACTTAGAAAAGCAGAACTTGGGTGAAGTTCCACTTCAAGATTTGTTGTTCATTTTGTGGTGTGAAAAGGTGGAGAATCCCTTTAAATGTAAATGTTACCTTGTAAATGCCCCAATGAATGGCTTACCTAATCAGGGATATCTCTGAAAGCTCGGCTTACTCCCATTTCATTGTGAGAGATGATTAAATCCTGGAATTTCTAATGCCAAATACTCTTGTCTAATAATCCTCCCAGAAATAATGGATAAAAGTTGGTTTACTAAGTAATAAGGTGACAGCGGCGCATTTATTAAAGTTAATTGAGAGGTTGTTTTTACATGAAAAATTCGTGTTCTTGGCATTCATTACTTCTCGGCTAATTTTTACAGCTTGTTCATTTATGCATCACGAACGACACACAGTTCCCCCCGTCCTTGTCATTTTTCAAAGCCGAAATCACGGGGCTTTAAAGCTGATGGACAATTAATCATGTTAAATGCTGAAGCTCGGTGCTGCAAAATCGTTTCCCTGATAGATGGATCAGAAGAGAATGTTTTTCCTTAACAGAGGTCAGCGCCGCGTTATGATCCGCTCAAACATCTGTAATACAAATGCAGATCTATGTCAGGTCGTATTTTGAATTGTAAACTCATCATGGCTTGCTTGCCGCTTTATTGTAAACTATTAAAAGAGCCACAATATCATTATTTTGGATTTTTTTTTAAGATTTATGCGCTGGAGATAAGTAAAAATAGGCAACCTCTCAGATCAATTTATATCTAGCATAAAAAGTGTGGGGGGGGGGGGGTCTTGGGCAGGGCCAGGAAAATACTATCCAAAAAGTTACCCAGCTCATTTACCAACTAGTCGGTTAACCACTTAAAGTGGTGTTGCCACCAAAAAAAAAATTGGCTTAAAAATCATAAAAAAATAAATAATTAGAAAAAAAAAATGTTTTACTCATCTCTAAATGCCTGTTGCTAGGGGGTCCCTCTTAGTCTGCCACCTTCAGTGCCCGGGCACTGACATCACTTCCCCTCGGCGCCGCACAGTCATCTGGGACCTGTCACGTGCCCCAGATGACTGAGCGTCGCATCACGGCGCACGGCGCCGCTCGCGCATGCGCACTGGGTGCCCGGCTGTGAAGGCACAGCCGGGTGCCCACAGTAAGAATGCCGGCGCCGCGAGGGGGGGGGCTTCGTTCCCCCGCATCACTGGACCCTGGGACAGGTAAGTGTCCGATTATTAAAAGTCAGCAGCTGCAGTATTTGTAGCTGCTGACTTTTAAAAAAACATTTTTAGGGGGGCACTCCTCTTTAAGGACCGAGACTCTTTTTTAGATGTGGTGTTTACAAGTTAAAAACATTTTTTTTTGCTAGAAAATTACTTAGAACCCCCAAACATTATAAAAAAAAATTCCAACACCCTAGAGAATAAAATGGCGGGCATTGCAATACATTCTGTCACACCGTATTTGCACAGGGTTTCTTACAAGCGCACTTTTTTTTGAAAAAATACACTTTTTTTTAATTAAAAAATAAGACAACAGTAAAGTTAGCCCAATTTTTTTTATTAATATTATATTATATTATTTATATTATTATATTATATTATATTATTATTGTGAAAGATAATGTTACACCGAGTAAATTGATACCCAACATGTCACGCTTCAAAATTGCGCCCGCAATTTTATTTATTTATTTATTTTTTTAATATATATTACTTAATTATTAATATCACATATAAATATAGGTAGGAGGGTGGATGCGTCGTCCCCCCCCCTTTTTTTTTATGTTGTGTGTTGGCTTTCGGCACATCACCAGGGGAATATAAAGTTGGTCGAGAGTCGCGACTCTCACCCCTACATAATTATAAGGTGTTTTTTTTTTTTTTCCTTCCCTTTTTTCCTCTCTTTCCTCTTTCTACTTTTTTCCCGGAAAGGGGAAGTCACACATCACATACACAAGGTGGAAGACACATTATATTAGTTTAACTTAATAGGGTATTATGAGGGGGAATAAACTGAGAGGAGTTGGGGGTTAATTAATTAATTGAAGGAAGGAAAGGGGGTGGAAAGGGGAGGGAAAGGGGAGAGGAGGAAGGAGAAGAAGGAGGAAGAAAAAAAAAGAAAAGAAAAAACAGCAATAAATAAAATATTATCAAAATAAAGTGAGGGGTTACGAATTATATCAGGAAGAGGGGGGGAGACGGTGGACTACTCTTGGACTTATTTTTTTGGAAAGTATATTGAGATTGATCCATGTGTTCTGTTGATTGGGGTGTTTTTTGTGTTTTTTTAATTTATTTGTTATATATGTATTTATAAGTATTGTATAAGGATGTGTATATACAAGAATTTGTAATAATGTAGATTGTTTTTTGTATATATGGAAAATCTATTAATAAAAAAATAGTTGAAACAAACTTTTACCCTTAAAAATCTCCATAGGCGACGTTTAAAAAAATTCTACAGGTTGCATGTTTTTGAGTTACAGAGGAGGTCTAGGGCTAGAATTATTGCTCTCGCTCTGCCGATCGCGGCAATACCTCACATGTGTGGTTTGAACACCGTTTTCATATGCGGGCGCTACTCGCGTATGCAGTTGCTTCGGCGGGACGGGGCGCGTTAAAAAAAAATAAAAAATCTTATTTATTTTACCTTTTATTTATTTTTTTACACTGTTTTTTTAAAAAAAAGAAAATTGTGTCACTTTTATTCCTATTACAAGGAATGTAAACATCCCTTGTAATAGAAAAAAAAGCATGACAGAACTTCTTAAATCTGAGATCTGGGGTCAAAAAGACCTCAAATCTCATATTTACACTAAAATGCAATAAAAGAAAAAAAAAGGATGTCATTTAAATTTTTTTTTTTTTTTTAAATGACCCTTTAAGATCTATGGACGGAAGTGACGAATTTTCTAGTAAACACAGAGTCTGAAAAAGAGGCCTGGTCTTTAGTGTTACTAAAGCCACGACAGTAAAATCAGTCTGTATATGCAGTAGAGCATGCTTGTTATACTCCCTGTGGAGCTTAAGGGGTTAATCCTCTGCCTTGTGTAAAAAGGCTGTTTGATCCTGTCTTCTCTGATCCTCCCCTTCTTCCACTGTCCCCAATCGATCTCCTGATAGTAAAGAGCCTTGGGGGCAGTCTGCACATGCTCAGTTTATTGCTAGAGAGTTTTTTTTTTTTTTCTTGGGAGGGTGCATGTGATCAGCACAGGGCCAATCAGGTTCACAGGACCGTCAAAGTAGAATGAAAACGTATCCTATAAGCTTTAACCAGATCAAGAAATAAACAGAGGGCGGACTGGCCTAGTGCATTATCCTCAATAATTTTAACTTTATTACATAAAAAAGAATGATATTCACAAACATGCACTTGAAAAAAGCATATCAAATATTAAGCAGCTTAACGTCCATGGTATCACACAACAGATGGAACGTCCCACAGTAAGACTGGTTGACGCGTTTCGAGGTATCACCTTTTCCTCAGAGCCAACCATCTGTTGTGTGAAACCATGGACGTTGAGCTGCTTATTATTTAATATGCTGTTTTCAAGCACATGTGTGTGAGTATCATTCTTTTTTATGTAATAAAGTAAAATTATTGAGGATAATGCACTAGGCCGGTGCGCCCTCTGTTTATTTCTTGATTTAGTGCGTTGAGACACCCCAAGTCATATGAGGGCAGCAAGGTTGCATTTATCTGGATTTGCCCATCACTGTGGGGTCCACCTTCAAGCGCAGGAGATATGTGTTGTTTTTGTAGAAGATTCAAACAAGGAAGACGCCGCCCCAGGTGAGCAATCACTACAGTCCGGATGCGCTGGGTGCAAGCCACGGCTCGCCACCAATGATCGTCTACTATTTTTTGGAATAAAATCGTTGGAACATTCCTGTGGTGTGCAGCCGTTCTTTTATTCTTGTTTTTGTAGAAGCTTTACCAGACAGTGATAGAAGTCACAAGACTGCTATATACAGTGGCTTGCAAAAGTATTCACCCCCCCCCCCCTTGGCTTTTTACCTATATTGTTACATTACAGCCTTTAGTTCAATATTTTTTTTTAATCTGAATTACATGTGATGGATCAGAACACAATAGTCTAAGTTGGTGAAGTAAAATTAGAAAAATATACATAAAACAATTTTTTAGAAATAAAAAACTGATAATTGGCATGTGGGTATGTATTCACCCCCTTTGTTATGAAGCCCATAAAAAGCTCTGGTGCAACCAATTACCTTCAGAAGTCACATAATTAGTGAAATGATGTCCACCTGTGTGCAATCTAAGTGTCACATGATCTGTCGTTACATATACACACCTTTTTGAAAGGCCCCAGAGGCTGCAACACCTAAGCAAGAGGCACCACTAATCAAACACTGCCATGAAGACCAAGGAACTCTCCAAACAAGTAAGGGACAATGTTGTTGAGAAGTACAAGTCAGGGTTAGGTTATAAAAAAATATCCAAATCTTTGATGATCCCTAGGAGCACCATCCAATCTATCATAACCAAATGGAAAGAACATGGCATAACAGAAAACCTGCCAAGAGACGGCCGCACACCAAAACTCACGGATCGGGCAAGGAGGGCATCACAGAGATCTAAGGTAACCCTGGAGGAGCTGCAGAGTTCCACAGCAGAGACTGGAGTATCTGTACATAGGATGACAATAAGCCGTACGCTCCATAGAGTTGGGCTTTATGGCAGAGTGCCCAGAAGAAAGACATTACTTTCAGCAAAAAACAAAATGGCACATTTTGAGTTTGTGAAAAGGCATGTGGGAGACTCCCAACATGTACAGAGGAAGATGCTCTGGTCTGATGAGACTAAAATTGAACTTTTTGGCCATCAAAGAAAACGCTATGTCTGGCGCAAACCCAACACATCACATAACCCAAAGAGCACCATCCCCACTGTGAAACATGGTGGTGGCAGCATCATGCTGTGGGGATGTTTTTTCAGCAGTCGGGACTGGGAAACTGGTCAGGGTTGAGGGAAAGATGGATGGTGCTAAATACAGGGATATTCTTGAGCAAAACCTGTACCACTCTGTGATTTGAGGCTAGGACGGAGGTTCACCTTCCAGCAGGACAATGACCCCAAACACACTGCTAAAGCAACACTTGAGTGGTTTGAGGGGAAACATGTAAATGTGTTGGAATGGCCTAGTCAAAGCCCAGACCTCAATCCAATAGAAAATCTGTGGTCAGACTTAAAGATTGCTGTTTACAAGCGCAAACCATCCAACTTGAAGGAGCTGAAACAGTTTTGCAAGGAGGAATGGGCAAAAATCCCAGTGGTAAGATGTGGAAAGCTCATAGAGACTTATCCAAAGCGACTTGGAGCTGTGATAGCCGCAAAAGGTGGATCTACAAAGTATTGACTTTAGGGGGGTGAATAGTTATGCACATTGACTTTTTCTGTTATTTTGTCCTATTTGTTGTTTGCTTCACAAAAAAAAAAAAAAATCTTCAAAGTTGTCGGCATGTTCTGTAAATTAAATTATACAAATCCTCAAACAATCCATGTTAATTCCAGGTTGTGAGGCAACAAAAGACGAAAAATGCCAAGGGGGGTGAATACTTTTGCAAGGCACTGTACTGCTGATGAGAAAAGGTATTTAGCATTTTATATTTACTAAGGAATTGCATTTCCATGTTCTGCGTACTGTGGGAGACCAAGTATAGCGAATGCAGGGTCCTGGGTTTCGTAACAATAATAGGACATCCCCCAGCAAATAAAAAATAAAATAAAAAAAATATTTAATATTCTGTCCAAAACAAAATAAAAGTTTTGGCTTTAGCTATACTTTAACTTCCGAGCCCTACTGCAAGTACCCCTCTAACACTGCTGGTACTGGAATTTCCTTCCCTGAAATATAAATTTCCCATTAGGCCAGCAAGCTTGTACGTGTTGTTTCTTTTTTTTTTTTTTCATCATATCAGGCCAATAAGGAATATTAAAGCCATTTAGAATGCAGTGACTTTGCCGAGGAAGAATCGCACTCATACATGCTGCAGTGAGCATTTTCAAGAACCCTTGCGGCTGCCTTAATGACAATGTCATTTCACTCTGCTCGGAAAACTGCAAGCAGCAATGCAATTATCGAACAAATAATCATGCTTATTTATAAAGCACTTTATGTCAAGGCAATTTCATCTACAGAACATTACGTACACATACACAAATGAAAACAAATAAAGCATCTTACAGCCACCTAGTAGACGGGCGCAGAATTTCAATGATATGGACAAACTATGAGGAAGGAAAAACAGGTAAAAAAAAATTAAAGATTTATATATATACAGTATCTCACGAAAGTAAGTACACCCCTCAAATTTTTGTAAATATTTTCTTCTCTTTTCTTTTCATCTTTTCATGTGACAACACTGAAGAAATGACACTTTGCTACAATGTAAAGTAGTGAGTGTACCATCAGCCAATCACATGGCAGCAACTCAATGCATTTAGGCATCTAGACAATGAGGAGGGGAGTCCTGAGACAATCCTACTACATCGCTGGATCTAGCTGGGGCTCAGATAAGTATTAGGGGGGCTGAGGGGGGCTGCTGCACACAGAATGCTTCTTAGCTTAATGGATAGAATCCATTAGGCCCCTTTCACACTGGGGCGGTGAGCCGCGGTGACGGTAAAGCAGCGCTATATTTAGCGCTGCTTTACCATCGTTTTCACCGCGGTTTTCGGACGCTCGCGGTGCGGTTTTACCCCCCACGAGCGGCCAAAAAAGGGTTAAACACCCCCCGCAGAGCGCCGCCGTAGCGGCGCTTTGCGGCGGTATTGCCGCGGTTTTACCGCGGTCTCCCATTGTAATCAATGGGAAGGAGCGGTATAGGAGTGGTGAACACACCGCTCCTATCCCGCTCCAAAGATGCTGCTAGCAGGACTTTTTTTTGTCATCCTGCTAGCGCACCGCTCCAGTGTGAAAGCCCGCCGGCTTTCACACTGGAGTTAAAGGGGCAGGATTTTTTCATGCGGTGAACAGGCGCTATTTTTAGCGCTGCACCGCATGAAAAACGCCCCGGTGTGAAAGGGGCCTAAAGATAAAAACCTTCTGCCTTTACAATCACTTTAGAGCAGTTATGAAGGAAAAAGGGCCCAACCCGGTATTAGCAAGGTGTACCTTGCTAGTGAATATTTATATAATTGTTATTTCCAGCTTTGCATTAAAGCATAAAAAAGCACCTTTGTTAATAAATAAAAGATGAAAAAAATATACCTACCTTACCAATATTTTCAATGTCTAGGTAAGCTTGATGTCACAATTTGTGCAATGAGATCCTGGGAATGATGACGACCTCAAATCTTAAAAGAAGATTTGTCATCCCTGGGACATGGAGTAGGAACCAGCTTTTTTCCCATTTATGACATCTGATGGTAGGACCGTTTTGGGCCCTGAAGTCTTTCATCTGCCTGAACACATTCCTTTTTGTTTCTTAGGCTTTTCCGGAATAATGTTGGTGTGGTGTGCTGTAAGGGTTTTACCCAACTGTATATTCCGTTTGTATGCATTGGTATTTTAATTTTATGAGCAGACCACCATGGCATAAATGTCATCAGACGATATTGTATCCTGACTATTTCTTCTCTAGTTTGAGGAAACATTTGAATGTGCGAAATGCATTGACCAGACCAAATAGCTGTAGCGCTACCAAAGCAGGAGGCACTGGTAATTTGGGCTTTGTTCCCCCAGTCACAGCATACACATCCAGGCACACTGTATTTTGAGTATTCTTCCTTTAGCTCAAAAGTCTAGGGGTTTCTTTTTTTTTTTTTTATTGGAACAGTAACTTGGATAGGGATGGGAAGCATGGGGTACCCCAAAACTGCATAACTGTACAACTTGAAGCTTGACTTCTGGCTGCCCTGTACAAAATGCTGGCTGTATTGCAGAACCATGAGTTTTACAAGGCAACCAAGAGAGTATAGTGTAGCCAGATTCACTATACTCTCTTGGTTGCCTTGTACAACTCCTGGCTAGGGATGAGCCGAACACCCCCGGGTTCGGTTCGAACCAGAACCTTCGAACGGACCGAAAGTTCGCGCGAATTTTCGAACCCTATACGTTATAATGGACGCGAACGTTCGAAATCAAAAGTGCTAATTACAACGGCCAATATGCATGTTAATGTCATAAAACAGGTTTGGGGACCCGGGTCCTGCCCCAGGGGACATATATCAATGCAAAAAGAACTTTTAAAAACTAACGTTTTTTCGGGAGCAGTCATTTTAATGATGCATAAAGTGAAAAAAAAAAAGTGACATTTTCCTTTAAATATGGTACCTGGGGGGTGTCCAAAGTATGCCTGTGAAGTGGCATGTGTTTCCCGTGTTTAGAACTGTCCTTGCACAAAATGACATTTGTAAAGGAAAAAAAGAAGCCATTTAAAACCACTTGCGGCTTTAGGTTTGATCTTAAGTAGAATCTGAACAGGTACATTATGAAGTGTAGCTCCATCCCAAAAAAATCTATTTTTAAGCTTTTTGGAGAACATAGGGAGGGGTTATCACCCCTGTAACATTTGCTGTCTTTGCACATCTGTTCAGAACATGTCACCTCACTTTCCGTCCCAATGACAAATGTTTTTGGAAAAGTGGGGTTTTAATTGAAACAAGGATTGGTGATAAAGTATCAGTAGAGAGGAGATACCTTTTTCCCAAATTAAATCTAACAGGATAGAATTTCCCTTCCTAGGGGTAGATTTCCTCTCACTTCCTGTTTTCTCTTTCCATTTGCAAGTAGGAGTCGTTTGTAAGTTGGATGTTTGAAAGTAGGGGCCTGGCGTATATACTCTGCAGAAATTTGCCCTATTAGATGTTGGTGTAGCCACAAGACTGGTGGGCACAGGAATGGGCCCTGCTGTGAGTTAATAGATCAAGATTTGTAATTGCATGCACCTGTTGAACAGGGCAGAAAAATTGGGGGTGGTGGTGGTGGTGGTGGTGGACGGTTTTGCCACAAGACTGTAAGCTCTCACAGTTACTCTTGGTGGGCGCAGGAATGGGCCCTGCTGTGAGTTATTAGATCAAGATTTGTAATTGCAAGCACCTGATGAACAGGGCAGAAAAATTGGGCCTTTGGCGGTGGTGGTGGACGGTGTTGCCACAAGACTGTAGGCCCTCATAGTTACTCTTGGTGGGCGCAGGAATGGGCCCTGCTGTGAGTTATTAGATCAAGATTTGTAATTGCAAGCACCTGATGAACAGGGCAGAAAAATTGGGCCTTTGGCGGTGGTGGTGGACGGTGTTGCCACAAGACTGCAGGCCCTCATAGTTACTCTTGGTGGGCGCAGGAATGGGCCCTGCTGTGAACTATTAGATCAAGATTTGTAATTACCCGCCCCTGTTAAACAGGGGCTGAAAAATTGTGCCTTAGGCACTGGTGCTGGTGCCACAACACTGCAACCCCTCACAGAGACTGTACTTGGAGCACAGCAGTCACACGTGTTGCGAAGCATTTTTTTAAAAAATTGTAAGTACACGCCCCTGTTAAACAGGGGCTGAAAAATTGTGCCTTAGGCACTGGTGCTGGTGCCACAACACTGCAACACGGCCCTCACAGAGACTGTACTTGGAGCACAGCAGTCACACGTGTTGCGAAGCATTTTTTAAAAAAAATTGTAAGTACACGCCCCTGTTAAACAGGGGCTGAAAAATTGTGCCTTAGGCACTGGTGCTGGTGCCACAACACTGCAACACGGCCCTCACAGAGACTGTACTTGGAGCACAGCAGTCACACGTGTTGCGAAGCATTTTTTAAAAAAATTGTAAGTACACGCCCCTGTTAAACAGGGGCTGAAAAATTGTGCCTTAGGCACTGGTGCTGGTGCCACAACACTGCAACACGGCCCTCACAGAGACTGTACTTGGAGCACAGCAGTCACACGTGTTGCGAAGCATTTTTTTTAAAAATTGTAAGTACACGCCCCTGTTAAACAGGGGCTGAAAAATTGTGCCTTAGGCACTGGTGCTGTGGCATGGATCATTGAGGAGGAGGAAGAGGATAGTCAGTGAACATAAGAGGACAGTCACTCAGCATCAGCATAGGCAGTCTTGAAGGGATGTGACATTAAAAATTATTCGGTTATATCCGCCTCAGGTGCCTGGTAGCTGGTGGTGATCCAAGACTGATTCATTTTGATGAATGTCAGTCGATCAACCGAGGCGGTGGACAGGCGCACCCTATGATCAGTCACAAATCCTCCAGCAGCACTGAATGTGCGTTCGGAAAGAACGCTGGAGGCAGGACAGGCCAGTAGCTCAATTGCATACTGTGCAAGCTCTGGCCAGTGATCCATCCTCAGGACCCAGTAAGCCAGAGGATTTTCGGTGGGAAAGGTGTCCAAGTCTGACCTTGCCCCAAGGTATTCCTGCACCATGTATATCAGACGCTGGCGATGGTTGCTGGAACCGATCATACCTTGGGGCTGCGGACTAAAAAATTGTCTGAACGCATCGGTCAGACGTCCACCTTCCCCACCGCTCCTTCTGCCACTGACCGAAGCCTCAGCAACTCGTCGCCCAGGACCAGGAGTTTGTAGCCTCCCAGTTTCTGGGAACGCGTTGCACAGACCTTTCTGCAAGGCCTCCCTGAGATGTCTCATCCTCTGCTCCCTCTGCGACGGCAAGATAAGGTCCGCAACCTTACCCTTGTACCGCGGATCAAGGAGAGTGGCCAGCCAGTAATGGTCCCTCTCCTTGATCCGAAGAACACGAGGATCCTTCCGCAGGCTTTGCAGGATCAGGGAGGCCATGCAGCGTAGGTTAGCTGAGGCATTCGGTCCGGAGTCTTCTGGGTCACTGAGGATGACATGATCGCCAGCCACCTCCTCCCAGCCACGTACAAGTCCACTGGCTTGTTGGGACTGTACATCATCCCTAAAAGACTGCTGCTGCTGATGCTGAGTGCCAGGCTCCACCTCCATGCTCACACAATCCTCCTCCTCCTCCTCCTCCTCCTCCTCCTCATCCTCTTCCTGTGTGATGGGTGGGACAGAAGGAACACTGTCCGGATAAAGGGGGCCTTGAGAGGCAAGGAAGTCCTCCTCTTCCTGCCTCTGTTCTGCCTCAAGTGCCCTGTCCATTATCCCACGCAGCGTATGCTCCAACAGGTGGACAAGAGGGACAGTGTCACTGATGCATGCACTGTCACTGCTCACCATCCTCGTGGCCTCCTCAAATGGTGAGAGGACAGTGCATGCATCCCTGATCATGCTCCACTGACGTGGGGAAAAAAAACCAAGCTCCCCTGACCCTGTCCTGGTGCCGTAGTCGCAAAGGTACTCATTGATGGCCCTCTGCTGCGTGTGCAGTCGCTGCAGCATGGCCAACGTTGAGTTCCACCTGGTGGGCATGTCAGATATTAGGCGGTTCTTGGGCAGGTTCAGCTCCTTTTGCAGCTCAGTCAGCCGAGCACTGGCATTATAAGATCGGCGGAAATGCACACAGACTTTCCTGGCCTGCCTCAGGACATCCTGTAAGCCTGGGAACCTGCCCAAGAACCGCTGCACCACCAGGTTGAGGACGTGAGCCATGCAGGGCACATGGGTGAGCTGCCCCTGTCGCAGGGCGGAGAGGAGGTTGGTGCCATTGTCAGAAACGACCATTCCTGGCTTAAGCTGACGTGGCGTCAACCACCTCTCGGCCTGCCCCTGCAGAGCTGCCAGAACCTCTGGCCCAGTGTGGCTCCTGTCCCCCAAACACACCAGCGCAAGCACGGCATGGCATCTTTTTGCCTGCGTACTTGCGTAGCCCCTTGTACGCCTACGGAGCACCGCTGGTTCCAAGGACAGAGCACTGGAGGAAGAAGAAGAGGAGGGGGTGGAGGAGAGAGGTGTGTCACAACCAGTAGCAGTAGTCGCGTTTTGGAGGCGTGGTGGCGGAACAACCTCCAACACTACTGCACCTTGTCCTGCATCCCTCCCAGCTGCCAATAGAGTGACCCAATGGGCCGTGAAAGAAAGGTACCGTCCCTGTCCATGCCTGCTGGACCATGAGTCAGCGGTAATATGCACCTTACCGCTGACCGCCCTGTCCAGCGAGGCATGGACATTGCCCTCCACATGCCGGTAGAGAGACGGAATCGCCTTCCGCGAGAAAAAGTGGCGTTTGGGAACCTGCCACTGAGGAACCGCACATTGAACAAACTCACGGAAGGGGGCCGAGTCTACCAACTGAAAAGGCAGCAGTTGAAGTGCTAGCAATTTAGCAAGGCTAGCATTCAACCGCTGGGCATGTGGATGGCTGGGAGTGTACTTCTTTCTACGGTCCAGCAGCTGGGGCAGGGAAATTTGCCTGCTGCATTCGGACGTCGGTGTACTGCAAGTACTTGGTTGTGACACACCGAATTCTACACCTTCAGTCCTCTCAGAGCAGCTTTCAGAGAGGACTGAAGGTGTAGTGGGGATGGAGATCCCAGCTGAGGAGGAGCAAGGAGAGGTCCGCTTAGTTCTTTGGTGTGGGTCTTTTATGTGTGCCTGCCAACGAGCTGCATGGCAGGTCGCCATATGTCTGGTCATGCTTGTCGTGCCCAAGCGGCTGATGTTTTGGCCACGCGAGATACGCTTGAGACAAATATTGCAAATAGCAGTGGTGCGATCTGCTGCACTCGTCTCAAAAAAGGCCCACACCAAAGAACTTTTCTGATAACGTGCAGAGGCAGCGCCCTGCACAGGCGGAGCTCTGCGGTGTTGTACAGTTGCTGTGCTGGCCTCTACCTGGCCTCCAGGGGGCATCCTGCCTCGTTGGACATGTGACGCCGCATCCTCCTCCTCCTCGTCCTCCTCCTCATCCTCTCTCCCTTGAGGCACCCACGTGGAGTCAGTGACCTCATCATCCCCTCCCTCTTCACCACTAGAGCAAACCTGGCAGTAAGCTGCAGCTGGTGGAACTGTACTGCCAGATTCCTCAAGCTGGGTATCGTCATCCGAGCCTTCGAATCGTTGGGCATCCTCCTGGAGCATGTACCCAACACTGTGCTCAAAGAGTTCGGGGGACTCCTCAGGAGGACATGGTGGGTCTAGGGAAGGGGTGGCTGATGATGCTCTGTCAGTACCCTGAGCCTGGGTGAGAGAGGATGAGGAGGATGAGGAGGGCTTGGTCATCCATTCTACCAAGCCTTCAGCATGATGCGGCTCCACATGACCAGATGCCGAAAACAAAGACGCGCGTGTCCCATGGCCACGTGCTGATGACGATGCACGACCACGTCCACGTCCACGGCCACGTCCACTAGAAACAGAGCCTGCCTGCCCTGTGTTCTTGGCTCTGCACGCTCTGCCTCCCCTTGGCGGTCTTCCAGCCATTGTAGTCGGTAGTCCTGTGGGTGCTGCTGAGAAGAAAATATAGGAGCTCTGTGTGATGCCACTAACACACTAGAAGTCCTATGGGTGCTTCTGCAAAGAAAATAGAGGAGCTCTGTGTGATGCCACTAACACACTAGAAGTCCTATGGGTGCTTCTGCAAAGAAAATAGAGGAGCTCTGTGTGATGCCACTAACACACTAGAAGTCCTGTGGGTGCTTATGCAAAGAAAATAGAGGAGCTCTGTGTGATGCCACTAACACACTAGAAGTCCTGTGGGTGCTTATGCAAAGAAAATAGAGGAGCTCTGTGTGATGCCACTAACACACTAGAAGTCCTGTGGGTGCTGCTGAGAAGAATATATAGGAGCTCTGTGTGATGCCACTAACACACTAGAAGTCCTATGGGTGCTTCTGCAAAGAAAATAGAGGAGCTCTGTGTGATGCCACTAACACACTAGAAGTCCTGTGGGTGCTGCTGAGAAGAATATATAGGAGCTCTGTGTGATGCCACTAACACACTAGAAGTCCTATGGGTGCTTCTGCAAAGAAAATAGAGGAGCTCTGTGTGATGCCACTAACACACTAGAAGTCCTGTGGGTGCTTCTGCAAAGAAAATAGAGGAGCTCTGTGTGATGCCACTAACACACTAGAAGTCCTGTGGGTGCTTATGCAAAGAAAATAGAGGAGCTCTGTGTGATGCCACTAACACACTAGAAGTCCTGTGGGTGCTTATGCAAAGAAAATAGAGGAGCTCTGTGTGATGCCACTAACACACTAGAAGTCCTGTGGGTGCTTATGCAAAGAAAATAGAGGAGCTCTGTGTGATGCCACTAACACACTAGAAGTCCTGTGGGTGCTGCTGAGAAGAATATATAGGAGCTCTGTGTGATGCCACTAACACACTAGAAGTCCTATGGGTGCTTCTGCAAAGAAAATAGAGGAGCTCTGTGTGATGCCACTAACACACTAGAAGTCCTGTGGGTGCTGCTGAGAAGAATATATAGGAGCTCTGTGTGATGCCACTAACACACTAGAAGTCCTGTGGGTGCTTATGCAAAGAAAATAGAGGAGCTCTGTGTGATGGGACTAACACACTTCAAGTCCTATAGGTGCTTCTGGGAAGAAAATATAGCTCTGTGTGTGTGATGGGACTAACACACTTCAAGTCCTATAGGTGCTTCTGGGAAGAAAATATAGCTCTGTGTGTGTAATGGGACTAACACACTTCAAGTCCTATAGGTGCTTCTGGGAACAAAATATAGCTCTGTGTGTGTAATGGGACTAACACACTTCAAGTCCTATAGGTGCTTCTGGGAACAAAATATAGCTCTGTGTGTGTGATGGGACTAACACACTTCAAGTCCTATAGGTGCTTCTGGGAAGAAAATATAGCTCTGTGTGTGTAATGGGACTAACACACTTCAAGTCCTATAGGTGCTTCTGGGAAGAAAATATAGCTCTGTGTGTGTGATGGGACTAACACACTTCAAGTCCTATAGGTGCTTCTGGGAAGAAAATATAGCTCTGTGTGTGTAATGGGACTAACACACTTCAAGTCCTATAGGTGCTTCTGGGAACAAAATATAGCTCTGTGTGTGTAATGGGACTAACACACTTCAAGTCCTATAGGTGCTTCTGGGAACAAAATATAGCTCTGTGTGTGTGATGGGACTAACACACTTCAAGTCCTATAGGTGCTTCTGGGAAGAAAATATAGCTCTGTGTGTGTAATGGGACTAACACACTTCAAGTCCTATAGGTGCTTCTGGGAACAAAATATAGCTCTGTGTGTGTAATGGGACTAACACACTTCAAGTCCTATAGGTGCTTCTGGGAAGAAAATATAGCTCTGTGTGTGTGATGGGACTAACACACTTCAAGTCCTATAGGTGCTTCTGGGAACAAAGTATAGCTCTTTGTGTGTGATGGGACTAACACACTTCAAGTCCTATAGGTGCTTCTGGGAAGAAAATATAGCTCTGTGTGTGTAATGGGACTAACACACTTCAAGTCCTATAGGTGCTTCTGGGAACAAAATATAGCTCTGTGTGTGTAATGGGACTAACACACTTCAAGTCCTATAGGTGCTTCTGGGAACAAAATATAGCTCTGTGTGTGTGATGGGACTAACACACTTCAAGTCCTATAGGTGCTTCTGGGAAGAAAATATAGCTCTGTGTGTGTAATGGGACTAACACACTTCAAGTCCTATAGGTGCTTCTGGGAAGAAAATATAGCTCTGTGTGTGTAATGGGACTAACACACTTCAAGTCCTATAGGTGCTTCTGGGAACAAAATATAGCTCTGTGTGTGTAATGGGACTAACACACTTCAAGTCCTATAGGTGCTTCTGGGAAGAAAATATAGCTCTGTGTGTGTAATGGGACTAACACACTTCAAGTCCTATAGGTGCTTCTGGGAACAAAATATAGCTCTGTGTGTGTGATGGGACTAACACACTTCAAGTCCTATAGGTGCTTCTGGGAACAAAATATAGCTCTGTGTGTGTAATGGGACTAACACACTTCAAGTCCTATAGGTGCTTCTGGGAACAAAATATAGCTCTGTGTGTGTGATGGGACTAACACACTTCAAGTCCTATAGGTGCTTCTGGGAAGAAAATATAGCTCTGTGTGTGTAATGGGACTAACACACTTCAAGTCCTATAGGTGCTTCTGGGAAGAAAATATAGCTCTGTGTGTGTAATGGGACTAACACACTTCAAGTCCTATAGGTGCTTCTGGGAAGAAAATATAGCTCTGTGTGTGTAATGGGACTAACACACTTCAAGTCCTATAGGTGCCTCTGGGAACAAAATATAGGAGCTCTGCCTGCCTGCCACGAACACACTACAAGTCCTATAGGTGCTTCTGGTAACAAAATATAGGAGCTCTGCCTGCCTGCCACTAACACACTACAAGTCCTATAGGTGCTTCTGGGAAGAAAATATAGCTCTGTGTGTGTAATGGGACTAACACACTTCAAGTCCTATAGGTGCTTCTGGGAACAAAGTATAGCTCTTTGTGTGTAATGGGACTAACACACTTCAAGTCCTATAGGTGCTTCTGGGAAGAAAATATAGCTCTGTGTGTGTAATGGGACTAACACACTTCAAGTCCTATAGGTGCTTCTGGGAACAAAATATAGCTCTGTGTGTGTAATGGGACTAACACACTTCAAGTCCTATAGGTGCTTCTGGGAACAAAATATAGCTCTGTGTGTGTGATGGGACTAACACACTTCAAGTCCTATAGGTGCTTCTGGGAAGAAAATATAGCTCTGTGTGTGTAATGGGACTAACACACTTCAAGTCCTATAGGTGCTTCTGGGAACAAAATATAGCTCTGTGTGTGTGATGGGACTAACACACTTCAAGTCCTATAGGTGCTTCTGGGAAGAAAATATAGCTCTGTGTGTGTAATGGGACTAACACACTTCAAGTCCTATAGGTGCTTCTGGGAAGAAAATATAGCTCTGTGTGTGTAATGGGACTAACACACTTCAAGTCCTATAGGTGCTTCTGGGAAGAAAATATAGCTCTGTGTGTGTAATGGGACTAACACACTTCAAGTCCTATAGGTGCCTCTGGGAACAAAATATAGGAGCTCTGCCTGCCTGCCACGAACACACTACAAGTCCTATAGGTGCTTCTGGTAACAAAATATAGGAGCTCTGCCTGCCTGCCACTAACACACTACAAGTCCTATAGGTGCTTCTGGTAACAAAATATAGGAGCTCTGCCTGCCTGCCACGAACACACTACAAGTCCTATAGGTGCTTCTGGTAACAAAATATAGGAGCTCTGCCTGCCTGCCACTAACACACTACAAGTCCTATAGGTGCTTCTGGTAACAAAATATAGGAGCTCTGCCTGCCTGCCACGAACACACTACAAGTCCTATAGGTGCTTCTGGTAACAAAATATAGGAGCTCTGCCTGCCTGCCACGAACACACTACAAGTTCTATAGGTGCTTCTGGTAACAAAATATAGGAGCTCTGCCTGCCTGCCACGAACACACTACAAGTCCTATAGGTGCTTCTGGTAACAAAATATAGGAGCTCTGCCTGCCTGCCACGAGCACACTACAAGCCCCTCTTTGTCAATCAATCTTTGTAACTGAATCTATCTAACTCAATCTCTGCAAGTGAATCTCTCTATCTATCTAAATGCAGCAGAGTGTCACAGAAACAGCCTGCTCAATCTGCGCCGGAACAGCATGTGACCGGCGCAGACGGCGTGGCGGCGTTTTATAGGGGGGGGCGTGTACTACAGCCCCTGAGCTGTAATTGGCTACAGGCGTCCTGCCTGTAGCCAATTATGGCTCTTCGAGTTTCCGGGGCTGTGATTGGCCAAGCATGCGGGGTCACAGTGCATGCTTGGCCAATCATCAGCCAGCAATGCACTGCGTCGGCCGCGCCGGCCGCAATGCATTGCGGGGCCGCTCGCATCACACGAACGTGATGCGAGCGGCCAAAATAGTTCTGGGCTCGCCGAGCGAGCGAACGCCCGGTGCTCGATGCGAACGTGGGTTCGCATCGAGCACCGGGCCCATCCTTACTCCTGGCTGTACTGGGTAAACTTCTAGCAGTATTGCATGATCCTGGCTGTTTTGCACAACTCCTGGCTGCACTGCACCTGCTTGTGAGATGAAACCACCCCACAGTAACTTCTATTCTGTATAGCAGGATCAATTACTCACTCAGTCATAGAATGGTTGGGCTTCCTCCTACCAACTCTTTTCTGGCTCTGCGCAGTCTCTAGACCAAACTCTCTTCAGTAGGCAACTCCAACTAAACCTTGCTGGGACCTCAATCTCTTCAAAGGCTCCTCAAACTTCCTCTGAATGGCAATCAAAGCAAATGGTAAGCTTCCAGTCCTGTTCACATGTGTTTGCTTTGCTTCAAAAATAATGCCATATGTCACTTGGTGCTTCAAAGCATCTCCAAAATTAAAGCCTCCATAGAAGTCTATATCAATTCTCACTTACAGCACCTGAAGCTTTTGAGGGGATTTTATTCAGCATTAGCTTTGCTTTGTTTTGGAGGTATTGCAGGCATGGGGCACCCCAAAGCACCCTCCCCATGTTGACGGCAAGCGACCTGGTATGGTTCAGGAGAGGGGGGGGGGGGCTTTCACTCGCCCCCCCTCCTTTCCTGGCCTGCCAGGCTTCATGCTCGAATAAGGGTCTGGTGTGGCTTTTGGGATTTTAATAGGGTTTGCATGTTCGCTAGAACTTTTGTCTGTTCGAGGTGTTCTGGTGCGAACCGAACTGGTGGGTGGTTGGCCCATCCCTACTCATGGTCATCAATTTTCTTTGCTGGTGAACTTGTGAAATTGCCCTTAATATTTTAACCCACCCCTACCCTTTATAGGGTTGTCTCCTAGACTCACTGAGATGCTATGGGTACAGGTTCCTCCCATGGATGCCATAACAGAAGCACGCCCTGGAGTCCTGCGGCCTGACATAGCCAGCACCAACAGTCCTCAGACCTCATGGCACGTTAATGGACCAGTGGGCAAATGTCTGATATATTATAATGTCTCAGAAATCAGTAAGGTCTGGCATCAGCAAACACGTGTGTTTGGGGGACCTATGCCCCTCAGTATATAGAAGGAGAGACAAATAGACAAATTTTGGTTACAACTTACTATATTCTAGCTGCATATCAATGCAGTCATAATGGTACATTACGGGAGGCAGGAGCCATTCTGGGCAAAGTGACAGGTTCTCTTGGAAAAACAGCCTGAATTCACTGCTGCCCACCTTCTCTGTGCTCCACCACCTCTACATTGCTCCAATAGAAACCTTGGGAAATACCCAGATCATCTGGGTATGGGGGAGCATGTGGCCTCCACTATATCCTAGGATGCGGCAGCCAATTGTCCCCAACAAACAATGTCATGTGTGGGGTGGGAGGAAAAAGTTAACCCTGGGAAAGCTCCAATGCAATCCAAAGCTGAGGTCACACAGAGTTTGGACTTCTGGCTCCAACGGAAGAATGGAGCAGGGGAAGGTGGCTTTCAAAGAGCGGGGAAATATTATTTCAAAAGAGAACTTTTCAAAAATAGGCCAAGCATATGAGTCTCTTTCAACCCTTGTACAACTGGGGGGATCCGTAGTGGAGAAGGATCTGGGGGTTTTGGTAGATCATAAGCTCAATAATAACATGCAATGCCAAGCTGCGGTTTCCAAAGCGAGCAAAGTCCTTTCTTGTATTAGGAGAGGCATGGACTCCAGAGGGAGAGATATCATTTTTTCCCTGTTCAAATCATTAGTAAGACCTCATCTGGAATACGAAGTTCAGTTTTGGGCACCAGTTCTCAAAAAGGATATCGGGGAACTGGAGAAAGTGCAGAGAAGGGCAACAAAACTGATAAGAGGCATGGAGGAGCTCAGCTATGAGGAAAGATTAGAGGGACTGAATTTATTCACCCTTGAGAAGAAGAGAATACGGGGGGGACATGGTCACCATGTTCAAATATATATGGGGTCCATATAGTGAACTTGATGTTGAGTTATTCACTTTACTGTCAACACAGAGGACAAGGGGGCTCTCTTTGGAGGAAAAGAGATTTCATCTACAAATACGGAAAGGTTTCTTCACACTTAAGCCCCATACACACGGTCGGACTTTTTCATGGATTCTGTCCGATCGGACAATGTTGTTGAAAAATCAGACCGTGTGTATGCACCATCGGACAGTGTACGTCGGATTGTCCGACGGACAAAGTCTTATCTCCTGCTGGAAAGATTTGCCGACAACACGGTTCGATCACACCAAATCCGATCGTGTGTACGGTTGTCCGACCGGACAAAGTGCTACGCATGCTCAGATCACATTACAAGACCAAAGCTATTGGCTACTAGCCTCTACGTAGTCCCGTCGTAGGCAACAAACGTCACCACGTTCAGAATGATCGGATTTTCCGACAACTTTGTCCGACCGTGTGTACGCAAAACCAACATCAGACAAAGTATGACGGACAGGATCCGACCGACCTGGTCCGCGGATTGTCCGACCGTGTGTATGGGGCTTAAGAGCTGTGAAAATGTGGAATAGACTCCCTCCAGAGGTGGTTCTGGCCAGCTCAGTAGATTGCTTTAAGAAAGGCCTGGATACTTTCCTAAATGTACATAATATAACAGGGTACTATTTATAGGTAAAGTTGATCCGGGGAAAATCCGATTGCCTCTCTGGGATCAGGAAGGAATTTTTTCCCCTGATGTAGCAAATTGGAGCACGCTCATGCATGGGCTTTTTGCCTTCCTCTGGATCAACTGTTGGTATAGAATTGGGTATATTGGATTGTACACTATTTTTTATTTTATTTTTATTTTTTTTATGGTTGAACTGGATGGACTCGTGTTTTTTCAACCTAACTAACTATGTAACTATGTAACCCAGCCAGCAATTTAATCCTATAGGTCAAGTGGGTAAGTCCATTAAAACACTAGAATTAGAGTCGATTTTTGTCCTTTCATAGATTGTCCTTCTATAGATGATTCTTAGGTGGTTATTATGGGCAAGAAATGCTTTTGGAAATAAAAGCTCAATTCTAGTTCAGCAGACTTGTCACAATTCATACCATTCTGCATTTGAGTCTTGGACTAGGGATCAATGTGATGCAGGAATTGTGCCTGAACCTGCTACAATAGCATCACAATTATAAACCACAGGAGGTAGTGAAACTTCAGACTTATACATCTCAAGCTGAAGGTCCGTATTCACCTCCCGTTGGGACTGTGATTGAACTTTCTTCACTGCATATGCAGCATGTTTTGGGTTTATATGTATAAACATACGTGTAAACGTTCTGTTTTTTTGTCAACGCATTTTTTTTTATGTCCGACGAGGCAAGGAGACCATGGATGTAACTTTCTATGTGCCACTGGGAAATATTAGAGAAATGATAAAATAATTAATTTTTATTCCATAAAAATAAAAACAATAAGGTACAAAACACAATGAATTCACATATATAGATCATCTTGTAGGGTTTAGGTGTACAGAGCCAATGTGTTTTGTCATTCCGACCACAACATTTTTGTCCGAAACTGGTGTTGCATACACACGGTCGGACAAAGTTGTCGGAAAATCCAATCGTTCGGAACGTGGTGACGTAACTACGTAGAGGCTAGTAGCCAATAGCTTTGGTCTCGTAATTTGATCTGAGCATGCGTGGCACTTTGTCCGTCGGAATTCTCTACAAACGATCAGAAAAATTGTTGTCGGGAAATTTTAGATCCTGCTCTCATAATTTTTCCGGCAGAATTTCCGACAGAAAAAGTCCGACAGAGCCCACACACGATCGGATTTTCCGACAACTTAATCCGATCGGACCTTTTCCGTTGGAATTTACGACCGTGTGTACAGGGCATTTCACAAAGGGCTTCTTCAGGATCCAAGCCTTAATTGTATATTTTATATCCTGTATTATACATTCTCCTAGGATCAATTGTAGATCTCATTTCTCAGAAAATCATATATAGACGTGAATATTCTCACAGCGACATACACTATATTGCCAAAAGTATTTGGACACCTGCCTTTACATGCACATGAACTTTAATGGCATCCCAGGCTTAGTCCATAGGGTTCAATATGGAGTTGGCCCAGCCGTTGCAGCTATAACAGCTTCAACTCTTCTGGGAAGGCTGTCCACAAGGTTTAGGAGAGTGTGTCTATGGGAATGTTTGACCATTGTTTCAGAAGCGCGTTTGTGAGGTCTGCAGGCCAGTCAAGTTCCTTCACCCCAAACTCACTCATCCATGTCTTTATGGACCTTGCTTTGTGCATAGGTCCAAATCATTTGGTGGAGGGGGGATTATGGTGTGGGGTTGTTTTCAGGGATTGGGCTTGGCCACTTAGTTCCAGTGAAGGGAACTCTTAGGGGTAATTTTGGACAATTTCATGCTCCCAAATTTGTGGGAACAGTTTGGGGATGGCACCTTCCTGTTCCAACATGACTGTGCACCAGTGCACATAGTAAGGTCCATAAAGACACGGATGAGCAAGTTTGGGGTGGAGGAACTTGACTGGCCTGCATAGAGTCCTGACCTCAACCCGATAGAACACCTTTGGGATGATATAAAGCGTAGACTACGAGCCAGGCCTTCTCTTTCCCATCAGTGCCTGACCTCACAAATGCACTTTTGGAAGAATGGTCAAACAATCCTCTTAAACCTTGTGGACATCCTTCCCAGAAGAGTTGAAGCTGGTATAGCTGCAAAGGGTGGGTGAACTCAATATTAAAGACTACGGCTAAGACTGGAATGCCAATAAAGTTTATGTGCGTGTAAAGGCAGGTGTCCCAATACTTTTGGGAATATAGTGTATATTGAATAGCAATGGTCATCAACTCTATGGGGTCACCAACAGGACTAAACCCAAAAAGCTCAGAGTATTTTTTTTTTAAAAGAGCACTTGACTGTTTTTTACACATTAACCAGTCTAATTGTAACTGCTCTGCTGAAAAGGTTTGTTGTTTTTGAAGTTCAATACTTTAAGTTCAGAATGCACACATTTCTTAAAGCAGATCTTCACTCTGAACCAGGGGCGAACTGACAACTCATGGGGCCCCCGGGCAATAGGAGGTTATAGGGGCCCCCAGGCAATCAGAGATTATGGGGCCACACAGTATACACACACACAGTATACAATCACACAATATACACATACTTGTACACACAGTATACACAGACATGTTTCTATTGGCTGAGAAGGTACTGGAGAGGCGGGGCAGCTATAATGTCTGGCTTTTTAGACCAAAAGGATGTCAGTAAGGGACATTTCAGAAACAGATGTAAAAAAAAAAAAAAGATTTTTACATACTGTCCCTGGTTTTACTGAGGCTGGCAACCCTGATGGGGCCCCCTAGTGGGCCGGGGCCCTCGGGAAGTGCCCGAGTGGCCGAATGGTCAGTCCGCCCCTGCTCTGAACATAAACGTTCCTCTACTCCAGTCTCCTCCCACTTCACTACATAAATATCCCTCTTTTTTTGTGTTTGTTTGCTTACCTTTTTTTTTCCCAGTGTACAGGTTTAAGCCCCCCCCCCCCATCCTCCATTCTTGTCTGGTGGTGCTCCTGGTGCCTCCTGGGATATGCATAGGACATATCCCAGGAGGCATGGTCTTCCAATCCTAAAAGGAAAAGGGGGGCAGACCTATTTGTGCATCATCAGGAGGTGGCTGCCTGTGTACCTGGAAGGTACGGCCGCCTCCTGATCACTTCATTGAAGAAAATGGCAGTGCAGGACCTGAGTAGTGTCAGCAGAGAAGTGGATTTCAGCAGGACAACACTGGATACGTTGGGTGGGTAAGTATCTTAATTAAGGACAACCCAGCACCAGATAAGCAGGGATTTAAAAATAATAATAAATAAGGGAGGGTGTGAAGTTCCACTTTAGTCCCAGAAGATTTACTTATCCCTTCTCCTTACTCCATCTCTTCCTGTGTTGTATGGTACAGATATTCAAGGTTAAAGAGAAAGTCTGAAAGCAAACAGCTACTACTGTGATCTCTCTCTAGAAAACTAAGAATGCCATGGGCTTACCCTGTGTAAAATATTTATTTGTAAAATAAAAAACTTCCAATCTCTGTCTCTTAAATAAAAGAATGGAAGTGACATTGTACCCGTAATAAAACCTTGTGGACATTGTACCCGTAAGACAAACATTTGAATGACTTTCTAGAGGATCACACATCCTTAAGGCCCCTTTCACACGAGGCGGACTCCGCTTCCACGGAGTCCGCCTCTGTCCGCCGGCTCAGCGGGAGATCTCTCCGTTGATCTCCGCTTAACCGGCGGATGACAGGTCCCTCTCTGCTCACTGAGCGGGGAGGGGGCTTGCGAGCGCCGCTGGTCACAATGGAGAGATCGGATAAAAACGGACAGCGTGTCCGTTTTCATCAGATCTCACCCGATCCGATCCGCCAGCGACGGATCTGGACGTAGAGCCATACGTCTGCTTTTGGCGGATCGGACGGGTCGGATGTCAGCGGAGATGTCTCCGCTGACATCCGACGCTCCGTAGACTAACACGGAGTGCCCGTTCAGGTCTGCCCTCAAAACTGACAGGCGGATCTGAACGGTCCGATTGTGTGAAAGGGGCCTTAAACAAAAACCTGTCGAGGAGGCTTTACGAGTTGTTGATTTATCCGGACATTATCTAAACAGTTAGCAAGGTTGTCCAAGGTTTTCTTTAAGACCACTACCTGAGAAAAACAAACTTGCTACACTAGGAAGTTTATATCTGTCTATTTTTAAAAGTATATGATAAAAAGGTGTCCAACATACATATATATATATATATATATATATATATATATATATATATATATATATATATATATATATATATATATCATGCTCAAAGATATAACCATGATTTCAGTGTATGTTGGCACAATAGTAATTATGTTATTTTAATGTAGAGCATATTAATAGCTTTAAGTATAGCAATTATTATTGTTAATGAGATAGTGTGTGTGTATATATATATATATATATATAATATATACAGTATATATATATATATATACTAACTAGGGTTGCACCCTTTACCGATAGTATCGGTATCAATGCCGATACCAAGCATTTTACAAGTAATCGTGCAAATGCTCCGATGCTTAATCAGATACCTGGGCAGTCAAGGGTGAATGATGTGGCAGTAAGGGGCGTTACAAGCGCCTATCTCCCTCTATAGATTTCTAAAAAGCAGGTGACAGCCGCTTCTCCGGCTCCTCTTTACACGGCTGTGAGCTGCTTTATTGAAATCTGCACAGGGAGATTGGTGCTTGTAATGGCCTTACCGCCGCACTGATCACCCCCGACTGTCCCTTGTGTCTTCCTCCAGTCCCCCTCCGTGTCCTCCTCCATGCTGCTCCGGTCCCCCTCTGTGTACCCCTCTGGTCCCCCTCCTGGTCCTCCTACTTGCTGCTCTGGTCCCCCTCTGTGTACCCCTCCGGTCCCCCTCCGTGTCCTCCTCCATGCTAATCCGGTCCCCCTCTGTGTACCCCTGAGGTCCCCCTCTGTGTACCCCTCCGGTCCCCCTCCGTGTCCTCCTCCGTGCTACTCCGGTCCCCCTCTGTGTACCCCTCCGGTCCCCCTCCGTGTCCTCCTCCGTGCTACTCCAGTCCCCCTCTGTGTACCCCTCCGGCCCCCCTCTGTGTACCCCTTCGGTCCCCCTTCTGTGTCCTCTGTGCTGCTCCGGTCCCCCTCCATGCTCCTCCCTGGTCCCCCTTGGTGTCCTCCTCCATGCTGCTCTGGGCCCCCTCTGTGTCCTCCTCCATGCTGCTCTCGTCCCCCACCGTGCCTCATCCCCCGGTCCCCCTCTGTGTCCTCCTCCGTGCTGTTCCGGCCCCCCTCCGTGCTCCTCTGGTCACCCTTGTCCCGGATAATGTCAGGATGGAGAGCGGAGGAAGGAGCCGGTAAATCTGTAATTTACCGACTGCTTCCTTTTCTTTTCCTTTATCTCACCAAAGCTCTCCCCT